>CM075972.1:8815554-9235554 GCA_038048745.1 Coluber constrictor foxii
GTATGTGCCATCCAGCTGTTTTTCGCTTCTACAGACCATCTAGATCAGGGGTCCTCAAACTATGGCCCGGAGGCTGGATATTGTCCGCAAAAGCCATTAATCTGGCCCGTGTAGGATCATGAGGCTCCCCCGCCCACATAGCCCCACCTACCCGCCAGCCCCCACTCGCCTTCTGGAGGCCGAGGAGTCTAAAAAAGGGACATGCGGAGCAGGGGTGAAATCCAGCAGGTTCTGACAGGTTCTGGAGAACCGGTAGTGGAAATTTTGAGCAGTTTGGAGAACTGGCAAATACCACCTCTGGCTGGCCCCAGAGTGGGGTGGGAATGGAGATTTTGCAATACCCTTCCCCTGCCAGGGCCACCAAGCCACACCACAGAACCGGTAGTAAAAAAAAAAAAATTGAATTTCAGCACTGATGAGAAGGCATTTCAACATTTTCAAGGGGGGGGGGAAACAATTTTCAAACATTTTCAAAGAAGAAACCAAGAAAGAACAATTAGAACAATTAATCAGCCTCCAGAAGTTGTGAATGCGCCAACACTGGAAGTTTTTAAGAAGATGTTGGATCACCATTCATCTGAACTGGTGTAGGGTTTCCTGCCTAAGCAGGGGGTTGGTCTAGAAGACCTCCAAGGTCCCTTCCAACTCTGTTATTCTAAAGTTCAGTTGTCTTTTGGAAAAGCATTGTTGGGTTTGCCCCCAATCTTTAACTGAGGGGTGGGGGTTGCATTACTTTGTTGCTGTTGTTAGTTGCAAAGTCGTGTCCAACCCATCGCGACTCCATGGACAACGTTCCTCCAGACCTTTCTGTCGTCTACCAGCCCCCGGAGACCTTTTAAGCTCATGCCTACTGCTTCAGTTACTCCATCCAGCCACCTCATTCTCTGCCGTCCCCTTCTTCTTTTGCCCTCCATCGTTCCCAGCATTAGGCTCTTCTCCAGTGAGTCCATCCTTCTCATTAGTTGACCAAAGGACTTGAGTTTCATCTTCAGGATCTGGCCTTCTAAAGAGCAGTCAGGATTGATCTCCTCTAGGACTGACCGGTTTGATTGCCTTGCAGACAAAGGGACTCACAGGAATCTTCTCCAGCACCAGAGTTCAAAGGCCTCGATTCTTTGGCGTTCAGCCTTCCTTATGGTCCAACTTTCACAGCCATACATTGCAATTGGGAAAACCATAGCCTTTGACTATACACACTTTTGTTGGCAGGGCGATGTCTCTGCTTTTTAGTATGCTGTCTAACTTTGCAATAGCTTTCCTCCCCAGGACCAAGCATCTTTTAATTTCTTGGCTGCAGTCTCCATCTTCAGTGATCTTGGAGCCCAGGAAAATAAAATCTGTCACTCCCTCCATTTCTTCCCCATCTATTGCATTACTATGTTGGGGTAAAACTTCAAATGTTTATACCTCATGTTTTGTAAATTTAAATGTTTTCTTTTGAAAAGCAGCGTGACCTTAAGCCAGATAGCATGCTGCATTAGAGCTCCCTCCATTAAGAGCGACAGGAAAACTTTCTAGCAAATCCACAATGTTTTGAAAAGCAATGAGTCATTTGTGGGTTTACAAGGCCAGGTGCAACCCTTTCTTTTGTCATCTGGCCCCGTTCCTTTGCGGTGTACACAACAGTGTAACAGCCCTTGATGTTTGCACAAAGCCTCCTTTTTCAGATGGTTTGTTTACACTCTTTTAAGCCCTAGAATGCTTTGTCCTATGACTGCCCCCCTTTCAAAAGAACCCTTCCTTTGTATCCTGGGCTCCATTGTCATGGCTGTTTCTAATCAGTAGACACATCATTGTGCTAGCTTTCCATCTGCCATGTGCTGGGCATTAACAACCTTCTCTCCTAGCAATCAAGTTAAGTCCAAAGATCAAATTTCTCAAGAGGTCTGATTAGCAATATTTATTAGAACAAAGGCTTAGGTTGCAATGCAAGAATTCCAACAACCAAGCTGTAGACAGAAGACCAGAAATTTCTAATTTCCTATGGAGATTCTCAGTCATCCAGGTCATGGTTGTCCCAAAGGTGCTTTTTCAAAAGGTGACTGGACTTTCTTTGCGTTTTTGTTTTTTCCTCTTGAAGACGTTTCGCTTCTCATCCAAGAAGCATCTTCCTTTCTGAAGGTGCTTCTTGGATGAGACGTTTCTTGGATGTGAAGCCACCATTCAGTTAGAGCGGAAGAAGCTTCTTGGATGAGAAACAAAACGTCTTCAGGAGGAAAAACAAACAAACCAAGGAAGTCCAGTTGTCTTTTCAAAAAGCACCTTTTGGACAAATTCTGGTTTATATTCTTGTGCGTCTTTGGTCTCAAAAGGCAAGGGGCTTGCCTAATTGACCAAGACAGTTCAGCCTGTAGCTGTTTAGTCTGGAAACGGCCATACTGTTTCATATTGAAGTGAAAACCAACAGTCACAGATGTAGCAGAAGGATGTTGAGGAACACAGAAGTAGCATTAAGCTTTGAGAGAGATATCGGCAAGGTGCTCTTCATTGTCTCATTTGATGCTGGTAGCTGGTTTCAGCATTAACTGCAGATTATTCCCTAGCATCTTCTGTTGTTCAGTTGCTAAGTCATGTCCGACTCTTCATGGACCACAGCATGCTAGGCTTCCCAATCCTCCATTGTCTCCCAAAATTAGTCCAAGCTCATGTCATTGTGTTGATGACACCATCTAACCATCTCGTCCTCTGCCATCCCCTTCTCCTTTTGCTGTCCATTCTTCCCAACATCAGGGTCTTTTCCCGTGAGTCCTCTCTTTTCATTTGGTGGCCAAAATATTTGACCTTCAGCTTCAGTATCTTCCAAAGAATAGTAAGGGTTGATTTTGTTACTCTAGCACAGGGGTCAGCAACCTTAAACACTGAAAGAGCCACAAAGGTCCTAACCAGAAGCCCCCTGTTCAATTCTGGAGCCAACCGGAAGTCCAGTTCCCCTACTATAGAGTTTCCTCCTAGTGTGGCATCCTTTTTCCTCTGCTGATCAAAAGTCCGGTTCCCCCATCATAGAGTCTCCTCCTAGCGCAGCAACCTTTTTCCTCTACCTGTCCTAACCGAAAGCCCTATCAAGTGTGGAGCTGACTGGCGACAGGGAGCCACAGGAGATGGATGAAAAGCCACATGTGGCTCCAGAGCCACAGGTTGCTGACCCCTGCCCTAGCGTCTACCTTCTTGTAAGTTAAGACCGTTGTTGTATGCTACCAAGGTTTTGGATACCTAGTTTTAGCTCGCTTTCATAGGATACCCTTTCGCTTATTTTAGAAATGTTGACTTTCTTCTTCTTCTGGAGGCCCAGTTGGCTTTGCAGCCCGGTTTGTCTCTCCTTCCTGGTGTTGGGGTGTGGGTGGGGAGAAAGAGAAGAGGGCATCCTTGGCAGCTGTTCAACCACACTCCATCCTGCCATGGTCCTTTTGGAAATAGTCATCCAAGTAGGTATTGCCAGTAATGCTTAGGACCCTCTCCTGAACTCCATTTCCTACCATGTTTCCCCTAAAATAAGACATCCCCTGATAATAAGCCCAATCGGGCTTTTGAGTGCATGCACTAAAATAAACCCCTCCCCTGAAAATAAGCCCCTCCCTGAAAATATTTAACCCCATGTGCAGCCAGTCCCCACCATTTACTCTGGTTTCCTCCATGCACCCCAAAATAATAAGACCTACCCGAAAATAAGGCCAAGCACTTATTTCGGGGTTCAAAAAAATATAAGACAGGGTCTTATTTTCAGGGAAACATGGTAAGTAGGACAACACCTGTGCATGTACAGACAGGTGGCTCGCCTGCTGGGAACTAGGGTGTATGACAATTCGCCGTGGCCAAATCGCCGTGGCTAACTTACCAAGACCAACTGACCACAGGACAAGAATTACACCAATATCGAAGAAAGGATGGGGGGGGTAAGAGCAGGAGAGAAGGTGAGAAAGGGGGAAAAGAGGGGAGGAGTGGGGGAGAGGAAGGGGAAGGAGGGGAAGGAGAGGAGAGGAGGAGGAAGAAAGTGGAAGAGGAGAGGAGGGAGGGAGGGAAAGAAAGAAGGAGAAGGTTTGTTGTGAAAAGAGGGAAAAGAGATTGTAGAAGAACAACCCGAATGCGATTAAAATGTTTTATTTTGATGCTTTTGTTAGAAAAAAAAAGATGTAAAGATATGATTATGGATAAGAGAATGTACATTTATATTATGTGTATAAGAAATAAAAATAACTTGTTTCCAAAAAAAAAAAAAGAAGAAGAAATAATGGAATAGAATCATTAAAGAAAGGAAGCCAAAGGAGGGGGCAGCATGAAATGCGTGTGGCAAAAATTAAAAGAATTGTATTTTAAATAATTAAATGGAATTGTTCCATCGTCCCGCGGCGAGTTGGCCATGGCGAGTTGGCCGTGGCAAATTATCCCATTCCCCTTTCAAAGAGCTCTGCCTATTTGTGGGAGCAAGCAGAAGGGGTTGCTCGTTTTGTGTTGCTTTGCCACCTTTATTACAGCAGTTTATCACTGCAATGCAGAGCAGATTCCAGGGCCATAAATGGACATCCCTGATGACACGAGCAAGGTTAGAATTCTCAGCACTTGCGGCTTATCAGAGAGGACTGGGTTGTTTTTGAAAGAAAAGGTGTTGCCAAAAAGATGGGGAGGAGGGAGGGAGGGAGGCATTTTAGCAATCCGGTTTGCCAGAGACAGGAGTCCGGTTTGCCACAAGCTTATTGATTGATTGATTGATTGATTGATTGATTCGATTTATATGCCGCCCTTCTCTGGAGATTCAGGGTGGCTTACAATGCCTTAAGCAATAGCCTTGATACTTTTGTATATACCTGCTTAGTAGGGCTCCCCCCCCCCAAGCGGTGTTCTTTTTTATACAAAGTCAGCTTATTGTCCCCATAATCCGGGTCCTCATTTTACCTACCTCGGCAAGATGGAAGGCTGAGTCAACCTTGAGCCTGGTGAGATTCGAACTCGCAGTAATTGCAGGCAGCTGGCCGCTAAGTGCTACGTAACAGCACTTTAGTCTGCTGCACCACCAAGCTTCTTGCGTAACAGCAGAGGTAGGTTTCAGCAGGTTCTGACCAGTTCTGGAGAACCGGTAGCGGAAATTTTGAATAGTTCGGAGAACCGGTAGTAAAAATTCTGACTGGCCCTGCCCCCATCTATTCTCTGCCTCCCGAGCGCCAGCTGATCGGGAGGAAATGGGGATTTTGCAGTATCCTTCCCCTGGAATGGGGAGGGAATGGAGATTTTACAGTATCCTTCCCCTGCCACGCCCACCAAGCCATGCCCAGCAAGCCATGCCATGCCACGCCCACCAAGCCACACACACAGAACCAGTAGTAAAAAATTTTTGAAACCCACCACTGTGTAACAGGTCTATATTATTGATTTGGATATATATATATATATATATATATATATAGAGAGAGAGAGAGAGAGAGAGAGAGAGAGAGAGGGAGGGAGGGAGGGAGGGAGGGAGGGAGAGAGAGAGAGAGGTTTCTCATCCCAAGAAGATCGTTCATTTCTGAGGAAGGAGATGATGTTTTCCTTTTTCCTTGAAGACATTTTGCTTCTCATCCAAGAAGTTTCTTCAGTTCTTCAAACAAGAAGACTGATGACAGAGTATAGGTTAACCAGAGTTGGAAGGGACCTTGTAGGTCATCTAGTCCAACTCCCCCCGCCCCCCCGCCCAAGCAGGAGACCCTACCTAGACCACAAGAGCCTGGTGGCGCAGTGGACTAAGTGCTGTTAGGGTACTGGAGGCTAAAGAGCTCCAGTCCACTAAGAGCCTTGGTGACCCAGCAGATTAAAGTGCTGTTAAGTAACACCAGCTGCCTGCAATTATTGCAAGTTCAAATCTCACCAGGCTCAAGGTTGACTCAGCCTTCCATCCTTTCCAGGTAGGTAAAGTGAGGACCCGGATTGTGGGGGCAATAAGCTGACTTTGTATAAAAAAGAACACTGCTTAGGGGGTGCCGAAAGCCTTACTAAGCAGGTATATACAAAAGTATGTAGGCTATTGCTTAATGCGTTGTAAGCCGCCCCGAGTCTCCGGAAAAGGGCATCATATAAATCGAACTAATAAATAAATAAATAAATTTCTGACAGATGGCAGTCCAAACTCTTCTTGAAAGCCTCCAGTGACATTTCGAAAGACATTTTTCAAAAGACGTTTTTCTCCTTCCTTGCAGACATTTTACTTCTCTCAGATGAGAAGGGAAATGTTTCCAAGAGAAAAACAAGTAAGTCCCGTTTCCTTTTGCAAAAAACAAAAAACAAAAAACAAAGGCACCCTTGGGACATGGGTGGAATTTAGGCCGGGGGGACAGCAGTTGCAGTTGAGAACTGTCTGTGAACCATCTTGGTATTTTTCCGCAAGTGCACATTCTTTTCCCCACCCAATGGATGAACTTTTCCATCCCCCTCTGCGTCTTCAGGTACCCTGGGAGAAGTTGTTGTGGGATGACAAATGGTGCCAGAGCCTCCTAGAAGTTGGCTTCAGGGCATCTTCTGCTTTGAAGGGTGCATATTAGAAAACTTTGCCATTGCCTCCAGTCCTGGCTATTTCTGATTTTCTCCAGAGACGGCAAAGTCTTCAGTGTATGCTGTGAATTTTTGAAATGGAAAAGAAAAAGAGGTTAGGTTTGCTTTAGAATGTTTAAGGCAGATCAAAAAGTTAATTTCCTTTATTCACTCAATCTCTCTCTCTTTTTGTAGTGTATCCTCACAACACACTTTCACCAGCTGTGTCTAGTGGCTGTATTCACACACCACGCTAAGCTTAGTTTCCTTTTTTTTTAAAAAATTGATTTATATGCCGCCCTTCTCCGAAGACTCAGGGCGGCTTACAATGCGTTAAGCAACAGCCTTCATACTTTTGTATATTTTATACAAAGTCAGCTTATTGCCCCCACAAATTAGGTCCTCAATTTACCTACCTTAGAAAGGATGGAAGGCTGAGTCAACCCTGAGCCTGGTGAGATTCGAACATGCAGTAATTGCAGTGCTTAGTCTGCAGAGCTATCCAGGCTCCCTTCCTTCCTTCCTTTGCTTTGCAATTTGCACGATCCAGACCTGTTTGATATGTTTATGATTGCGTGTATTGCAGAAAGCTAGAAAATGAGCCAATTGGGGAAGCCAAATTTACTTAATTATTTTTTAAAATTATTTTAAATTTCATATTGTATGTATTTTACTCTTGGCTATCCACCGCCCTGAGTCCTTCGGGAGAAGGGCGGTATACAAATTTAATAAAAATGAAACTGAAATTGAAATTGAAACTGAACTGGGTGAAATGTATTGTACAAAGTCTGCCCTAAACAGAATAACAGAGTTGGAAGGGAGCTTGGAGGTCCTCTAGTCCAACCCCATGTCTAAGCAGGAGACCCTATACCATTCTAGACAAATGGCTGTCAAATCTCTACTTAAAAACCTCCAATGTTGGAGCACCCAGAACTTCTGAAGGCAAGCTGTTCCAGGGGTTAATTGTTCTCACTGTTAGGAAATTTCTCCCTAGCTCTAGATTACTTAGAATCTAGAAGCAATTTAGAACTAAGGAGAAATTTCCTGACAGTTAGAACAATTAATCAGTGGAACTGCTTGCCTCCAGAAGTTGTGGGTGCTCCATCACTGGAGGTTTTTAAGAAGATGCTGGATAACCGTTTGTCTGAAGTGGTGTAGGGTTTCCTCCTTAAGCAGGGGGTTGGATTAGAAGACCTCCAAAGTCCCTTCCAACTCTGTTCTTCTATTTTACTTCTCCCCTTGATTAGTTTCCATCTGTCACTTCTTCTCCAGCCTTCAAGTGCTTTGGAGAATAGGCTGACCCCCTCTTCCTTGTGGCAGCCCCTCAAATATTGGAAGACGGCTATCATGTCACCTCTGGTTCTCCTTCTTCACTGGGTTGAACCTTTTGTACAAGGTCTTTCAAAAAGGAGCTATTGGTGTCCCTCTGAATTCAAGCCAAGTGTTATCAGGGAAATGATTCCCCATCATAAGGATGCCATGCTTTGAAGCAAGCCATCTCTCATTTCTCGCTCTCTTTCCTTGCAGGTGAGTGTCTTGACCACCTTGGAACGGCGATTCAACCTCCAGAGCGCTGACGTTGGGGTGATTGCCAGTAGCTTTGAGATCGGCAACTTGGTCCTCATCCTTTTTGTGAGCTACTTTGGTGCCCGGGGACACCGGCCGCGTTTGATAGGATGCGGAGGGATCATTATGGCTTTGGGAGCCCTTCTCTCAGCTCTGCCAGAATTCCTCACCCATCAGTATGAGTACGAATCCGGAGAGATCCGATGGAGGGCTGAAGGGAGGGATGTCTGCGTAGCCAACGGATCCACTAGCGACGAGGGACCAGATCCTGATCGTATCTGCAGGAGCAGGACTGCTACAAACATGATGTATTTGCTTCTCATTGGAGCACAAGTCCTTCTGGGGATCGGGGCAACTCCTGTGCAACCTTTGGGAGTCTCCTACATCGATGACCATGTGAAGCGGAAGGATTCTTCACTGTACATAGGTAAGTGGCGAGCCTTCCTTGCAAAGGTTTTCATTCATTTTATGATTGCTCTCCACCCAGAGGCAGTTGCTGAGATGGACAGCTGTACAAAACTGAATGAATGAATGAATGAATGAATGCATGCATGCATGCAAATTTGGGGGGGTGATTCATTTTCCCATTTTGGGTTAAAAGGTAAAATGTTCCCCTTGCACATATGTGCTAGTTGTTCCCGACTCTATGGGGCGGTGCTTATCTCTGTTTCAAAGCCAAAGAGCCAGCGCTGTCCGAAGACGTCTCTGTGGTCATGTGGCCAGCATGACTCAACGCCAAAGGTGCACGGAACGCTGCTACCTTCCCACCAAAGGTGATCCCTTTTTTTCTACTTGCATTTTTTATGTGCTTTCGAACTTCTAGGTTGGCAGAAGCTGGGACAAATCACGGGAGTTCACCCCGTTATGCGGCACTAGGGATTTGAACTGCCGAACTAGGGATTTGCTGCCCTTTCGATCGACAAGCTCAGTGTCTTAGCCACTGAGCCACCACGTTAACTTCATCCTAAATCAGAATTTTATCTGATATTTTACCGGGTAATTTTGAAAAGAGGATTTTGGACAATCTGATTCTGCTCTTTCCCAGCTCCCATAATGTACAAGACAAATCCCCCCCATTTACAGTGAATCAAGTTATATATTAAGAGGCATTTGTGAATTGGGTTATTGTTCTGGCCATTGCACACTTAATACAAGTAGAAAACAAGGAAAAACTAGAACACGGTTCACTAGAAATCATACTAGTTCCTGTGTAAATGAATCATCTCTTTGGAATTTGCTCCGGAGGCAACTGATTTTAGATTCTCAGGTTGATCAACATTAATCCTCCTGCCTCTTTTTTTTCTCTCCTAAAGAAGCTGTTAGCTCATAAATACTGTCTATGCAGCTGTACTTTCATCCCACTATTTTTCTGTTCAGTGGGCACTTGTAGGTATATCTTAGGAGGTGGGCAAGCATTTTAGAAGACATGGAAATGAGCCAAGAATATCTGTTGTTGGGACCGCAATGCAACTGGAGTCAGTCTCTGAGTTCAGTGGACTGTCATCATGATGCTTTTATGGTGTTGGCTGTAGTGGAATAAGAACTCCCTGGTGGGATTTGTGTTGGCTCCTTCTGGTCCATAGGGTTTTGGCAGATGTCTAAACATTTCTAGACATCTAGGAAATTCAAGTCTAGTTGAGAACTTATCGTGTCTGCCCCAAAATCTAAGAATTTCCCATCTTAGGTTTTTTTCTTTCCTCCTACCAGACTGACTAGTGGTGGGCTTGGGAGAGAGGGAGCTGCTGGTGTGATGGACTACAGTGAAGTGGAAGTTTCCAAGGAAAGATATTCCAGCATATTTTCTATAATGTGTCACACTCGGTAGCTGTTGCTGAACAGCAAATCCCTCTGAAAGAATAGAATAGAATAGAATAGAACAGAACAGAACAGAACAGAACAGAACAGAACAGAATAGAATAGAATAGAATAGAATAGAATAGAATAGAATAGAATAGAAAGTATAGAACAGAACAGAACAGAATAGAATAGGATAATGGAATTTAGAACAGAACAGAACAGAACAGGAATAGAGTAGAGTAGAGTAGAGTAGAGTAGAGTAGAGTAGAGTAGAGTAGAGTAGAGTAGAATAGAATAGAATAGAATAGAATAGAATAGAATAGAATAGAATAGAATAGAATAGAATAGAATAATGGAATTTAGAACAGAACAGAACAGAACACAACAGAACATTGGAGGTCTTCTAGTCCAGCTCCCTGCTCAAGCAGGAAAGCCTATACCATCTATTTAGACAAGTGGCTGCCTAGTCTCCCATGAAGTGTGTGACATAGCTGGTAGGGTGGTATTTGGCTTGGAGATTCTACATTACTAGAAAGGTAAAGGTTCCCCTCGCACATATGTGCTAGTCATTCTCGACTCTAGGGGGCGGTGCTCATCTCCACTTCAAAGACGAAGAGCCAGCGCTGTCCGAAAACGTTTCCGTGATCATGTGGCCAGCATGACTAAACGTCAAAGGTGCATGGAACGCTCTTACCTTCCCACCAAAGGTGGTCCCTATTTCTCTACTTGCATTTTTTACCTGCTTTTGAACTGCTAGGTTGGCAGAAGCTGAGACAAGTCACGGGAGCTCGCCCCGTTACACGGCACTAGGGATTCAAACCCCTGAACTGCCGACCTTTCAATCGAGAAGCTCAGCGTCTTAGCCACTGAGCCACTGCATCCGTCTCTTTACATTACTATAGATCTTACAATTGTTTTGGACTGTTGCCTTCTGGCAGAAGAGACAGAACGATGAAAACTCGGACCACACATTTTCTGAATAGTTTTTATCCCAGAGCTATAATTGCACTCAACAATGAACTAAAGGGTCACCATCAGTGAGCTGTTGGACAACATTACTTGGTCTGTTGTGTGAATGTTTGGGTGGTTTAGGGGTGGGGAATTGTGGTGGGTGGGTGTGTTTGGGGATTGTTATGTGTGTTGGACCTGGTCTTTGGGTGTTAGGTGAATTTCGTTGTCTGGGTATACTGTGTATATATGTACAATGACAATAAAGTTATTATTATTATTATCTGCTCTAGTAGTTGATCTGGCAAGATTCAATGTAGCAGCCACAAAATTCCATAGTCTCCCAACATACTACAATCAGCATTTTTCTTTCTGCTGCTTAAGAAACCGTCTTTTAACTTGGTCTTGGGAAAAGAATGCCTGCTGCTGAGCAGAAGAATGGATATGTTGTGACTCACACAGGAAAAAAAAGAGATGATTTAGACCAGAAGAACTTAAAAGTTTGCAACAGACCTCTTTTAGACATGGAAGGTTTTGTATACATATCTCTTGGCAGGATATAGAAACTGCTTGGGTAGGGAATGAAAAATTTCCAAAATGCAATTGTTCTTTGTGTTTGTAATTGGGAATGGCCTGGTGAAGATAACCATTCTGTTTGTTCAAGGTTGCTGGCATTTAACAGAACTAATTTTCTGTTAATAATCCTCTCGGGTTGACAATTGCAACGTGATTCATTAGGAAGATATTTTCCCCCATGTTTTCTGTGAGCCGCATTTCTGCAGCCTTTTAAACTTCAGTCATATGGGTCATTTGAGACCGAGGTAGAAGTGATTGATTACGGTTGTCTAAAAAGAATGGAGCTGCTTTTTCATTTTCATTGCTCTTAACGTTCTGGAATATTCTTTGTTTTTTAAAAGCCATTGGCCCGTCTTAACGTCTGAAATTGCCCCTGTTCTTGGGAATTGAAAACAAATCTTTGCATTGATGTTGGGTGAACATTGGAGTCAGCCAAAGGACTGATCTCGGTGTCTTCCCATCTGCACGTTCTTTCCTTGTCACATAACTAGTACCACACATTTGTGGTATGGCTCTTTCATATTTGTTGTTGTTAGTTGCGAAGTCGTGTCTGATCCATCGTGACCCCATGGAAAATGTTCCTCCAGGCCTTCCTGTCCTCTACCATCCCCTGCACTCTATTTAAGCTCACACCAACTGCTTCAGTGACTCCATCCAGCCACCTCATTTCCTGCCGTCCCCTTCTTCTTTTGCCCTCCATCGTTCCCAGCATTAGGCTCTTCTCCAGGGAGTCCTTCCTTCTCATTAGGTGGCCAAAGCATTTGAGTTTCATCGTCAGGATCTGGCCTTCTAAAGAGCAGCCAGGGTTGATCTCCACTAGGACTGACCAGTTGGATCGCCTTGCAATCCAAGGGACTCGCAGGAGTCTTCTCCAGCACTGTAGTTCAAAGGCCTCGATTCTTTGGTGCTCAGCCTTCCTTATGGTCCAATTTTCACAGCCATACATTGCAACTGGGAAAACCATAGCCTTGATTATACATGCTTTTGTTGGCAGGGTGATGTTTCTGCTTTTTAGTATACTGTCTAGATTTGCCACGGTTTTCCTCCCCAGGAGCAAGCGTCTTTTAATTTCTTGGCTGCAGTCCCCATTTGCGGTGATCTTGGAGCCCAGGAAAACAAAATCTGTCACTCCCTCCGTTTCTTCCCCATCTATTTGCCAGGAATTGAGAGGGCCGGGAGCCATGTTTTCTTAGTTTTCTTAATGTTGAGTTCCAAGATAACTTTTTCATATAGTCACCAATTTATAACAATTCCTTTAGCGACAGTTTGAAGTTACCATGGCCCTGGAAAAAGTGACTTACAACTTGGTCTTCACCAGTGGTCGGTTGCCCCCGGTTTGCACCGGTTCTATGGAACCAGTAGTAAAACCGGCAGGAGGCTCCTCCCACTGCCCTGATGTCATCAGAACGCTTCTACATATGCACAGAAGAGTGTGTGCACATGCAGCCTCATTGCAAACTGGTAGTAAAGGTAAGTAGAATCCACTCCTGGTCTTCACACTTACAAAAGCCATCAGGGGTTACTATGGTAATGTAACTGGGTTAATGTAACTCCCTCTGGCTGGCACGGATGTCAGCCAGCTACGTGTCAAATGGAATTAATTCAGAGGCGTTGTCCCTAGGGTTACAAGGGTGGGGTCCGAGTTGTGCAGTTCCTGGCAAGATCAAGGAAGCACAAACTGGATAGATTTCAGGAAAGTATCTTCAGTGCTGCTCTTGGAAACTGAAAAGAATTTCCATGCCTCAATGAAGGGCATGTTTCTTACAGCAGAGGTCAGCTTCAAATGCTTATTCCTAGATTTCTCTCCGCTTGGATTAAGTTGAGGTTTATGAAATAAGGTGCCAAAGGACTCCCCATGACTATGAATATGCCTTGGTAAGGCCACACTTGGAACATTGCATCCGGTTTTGGTCGCCAAAAAAAAAAAAAATCAAGGAGAGAAGGAACCTAAAACCAAGGAGAAATTTCCTGACAGTTAGAATAATTAATCGGTGGGACAACCTGCCTCCAGAAGTTGTGAATGCTCCAACACTGGAATTCTAAAAAACTTCCAGTAGTTTTTAAGAGTCTTAAGAGATTGGACAACCATTTGTCTGAAATGGTGTATATATGGTTTCCTGCCCAAGCAGGGGGTTGGACTAGAAGACCTCGAAGGTCCCTTCCAACCTATTCTATTCTATTCTATTCTATTCTATTCTATTCTATTCTATTCTATTCTATTCTATTCTATTCTATTCTATTCTATTCTATTCTATTCTATTCTATTCTATTCTATTCTATTCTATTCTACCCTACCCTACCCTACCCTACCCTACCCTACCCTACCCTACCCTACCCTACCCTACCCTACCCTACCCTACCCTACCCTACCCTACCCTACCCTCTACTCTACTCTACTCTACTCTACTCTACTCTACTCTACTCTGCTTTATTCTATATAGGACATTGAAATTCTAGAAAGAGTGCAGAGAAAAGCAATAACTAGGAGACTGAAGGCTAAAATATTGAGGAATGTTTGCAGGAATTGGGTATATCTAATTTAATGAAAAGAAGGATTAGGGGTGACATGATTACAGTATTCCAATGTCTAAGGTGCTGCCATAGAGAAGAGGGGCAGGGGCCCAACTTATTTTCCAGAGCATCAGAAGGCAAGACTAGAAGCAAAGAATGAAAACTAATCAAGGAGAAAACCAACTTAGAAGTAAGGAGAAATTTCCTGATGGAACAATTAACCAGTGGAACAGTTTGTCTCCAGAAATTGTGGATGCTCCATCCCTGGAGGTTTTTAAGCAGAGATTGGACAATCACTTGCCAGAAATGATATAAAGTCTCCTGCTTGAGGAGGAGGTTGGACTAGAAGACCGCCAAGGTCCCTTCCAACTCTGTTATTCTGAATATTTTTTAATTGTGATCACTGATCAGAATTGCAAACAAAGTTGCAAACAGTAGACTCCCCGTCCGTCTTTCCCTTCCATCTCTTTCCCAGCCTCCTCGTGAATTTCTCACATGCAGGAGGCGAATCAATGCAATCTCATTTTGACCCGCTGTCCTTGGGAATCTAGCTCTTTGCAGGTTAAAGTAATATTTGCATGCCGATGTGCAAATGAAAACACATTTGCACAGAATAGCAATTCCGATCCCGCTGTTCCCCAGATAGAATTGGTGTGTGCGGGTGTGCCTGTTATGACGTTGTTCAGAATCAACTGAACCTTTTTTCTCCCTTTCATCATTTCTATGCTACAAACTCATTTATTCCATCTGACGTTGATGGTTAGGATACCGTCTGTGGATTGTCTCTAGGAGTGAGAGCTCAAGAGTTTTCTTTGTAGCCAAACCTTGTCAAGGATACGATAGGATAGAAGATGATAGGATAGAATGCAGGATAGGATAGAATGCAGGATAGGATAGGATAGGATAGGATAGGATAGGATAGGACAGGACAGGACAGGACAGGACAGGACAGGACAGGACAGGACAGGACAGGACAGGACAGGACAGGACAGGACAGGACAGGACAGGACAGGACAGGATAGGATAGGATAGGATAGGATAGGATAGGATAGGATAGGATAGGACAGGACAGGACAGGACAGGACAGGATAGAATACAGGCTAGGCTTAGCTAAACTAAGCTAAGCTAAGCTAAGCTAAGCTAAGCTAAGCTAAGCTAAGCTAAGCTAAGCTAAGCTAAGCTAAGCTAAGATAAGATAAGATATGATATGATAGAATATGATAGAATGCAGGATAGGATAGGATAGGATAGGATAGGATAGGATAGGATAGGATAGGATAGGATAGGATAGGATAGGATGTGATGCAATAGAATGCAGGATAGGATAGGATAGGATACAATAGAATGCAGGATATAATATAGGATAGGATAGGATAGGATAGGATAGGATAGGATAGGATAGGATAGGATAGGATAGGATAGGATAGGATAGGATAGGATGCCGGATAGAATGCCGGATAGAATGCAGGATAGGATAGGATAGAATGCAGGATAGGATGCAGGATAGATGCAGGATAGGGTAAGGTAGGATAGCATAGGATAGGATACAATACGATACAATCAAGATAGAATGCAGGATGGAATAAGGTAGGGAGATTAGGGTAGTGTTAGGTTAGAAATAAGAATAGAATAGAATAGAATAGAATAGAATAGAATAGAATAGAATAGAATAGAATAGAATAGAATAGAATAGAATAGAATAGAATAGAATAGAATAGAATAGAATAGAATAGAATAGAATTCTTTATTGGTAGAATAGAATAGAATTCTTTATTGGCCAAATGTGATTGGACACACAAGGAATTGCCTATGAAGGCTTTAAGCTAGAGAGCATGCAATATTGTGCCTAGAGGCAGCAAAGCAAACTGCCTGCTCCTAGCATCATCTTTATTTCCAGATAAATGCTCCCAGGCTCCAGTTTTTAACTAGGAATATAATGAGAGAATCCACAGAGCATGACCCGTGGACCATTTTCCATCTATCAAACCCTAAGAGGCAGGCCGGACTAAGAAAGGCACCCCACGGAAGACTAAAAATGACTGTAATGATTAGGTATAATAACCGAATCTTGCAAATTGGACTGGGCTCCCTCTCCTCCCTCTTTTATGTCCATGTGAATTGGGTTTGGTGGGGTTGTTTTGTCTTAGATGTTTCATAAAGTTCCCCCTGATTCAGACTCAAAGCACAGATCTGTTGTCATTACTTTCTTGCTTTATTTACTCCCTTTCTCCATCAAATTCAACCTCATGTCAAGGGCAAAATATTCAGGAACATTCATTGAGTTTAAAGCACAGCAGAGTTTATCATTACTCCCTGTACAAAGGAATCTAGAGAACTAATAGTCAGAGCTAAACTGGTGCTAGATAAGAGTCAGTGGAATTCACAGGGAGCTCGACTTGGGTTTCTTAGGCCAATGCAATGACTCCAAACTGATGACCCGTTTGGCTCTGCTTTCCAACTCAGTCTGCACTTCTGCTGTACCTCTTTATTCTCTACACCACCCCTTTAATCACAGCTCTCTTCAGACCATAGCAATAGCAATAGCACTTAGATTTATATAGCACTTTACAGTGCTTTACAGCCCTCTCTAAAGGGACACGGTGGCTCAGTGGCTAAGATGCTGAGCTTGTCAATTGAAAGGTCGGCAGTTCAGCAGTTCGAAACTGTAGTGCTGCGTAATGGTCTGAGCTCCAGTTACTTGTCCCAGCTTCTGCCAACCTTCGAAAGCACAAAAAAAAAAAAATGCAAGTAGAAAAATAGGGACCACCTTTGGTGGGAAGGTAACAGCGTTCCATGCACCTTTGGCATTTAGTCATGGCGGCCACATGACCACAGAGACGTCTTCGGGCAGCGCTGGCTCTTCGGCTTTGAAACAGAGATGAGCAACATCCCCTAGAGTCGGGAACAACTAGCACATATGTGCGAGGGGAACCTCTACCTTTACAGATCTCTCTAAGTGGTTTACGGAGTCAGCCTATTGCCCACAACAGTCTGGGTCCTCCTTTTACTCATCTGGGAAGGATGGAAGGCTGAGTCAACCTTGAGCCTAGTGAGATTTCAACGGCCAAATTGCAGGCAGCCAGCAGGCAGCAAAAATAGCCTGCAGTATTGCACTCTAACCATAATATTAGGAATATTTAAATTTGCCCATTTTCGGTTCCCCCCCCCCATGCTTTCTTATTTTTGCAATAATCTCAAATTCGTTTCCAATACAACTCCTGGCATTTTTGGAAAAAAAAAAACAACCCTTTCATACATCATTTTCATGAATACATATGTTTTCAGAAGCCTTTTTCCTAATATGTATACATATTTAAATTGCTGGTGAACTAGACTGCAAAAATGGGGGGGGGGGGGGAGAGGGACGGAAATTTAGGATGATTTGGTTTGACAATGCAAGAATAGCTGAGCTTGTATTCATACATAAGCACAATACTCCTATTCCACGTAGGCCTTCTGCTCTTTTTTGCAGTTTCTTTTTTTTTGCTTTTCCAATTGTCACTTCGTTTGATAAATGCAAAACTTGTTGATTACCATCGTAGGCTGTGCCTTGCTGATTTAACCGAATCAAAAGCTTTTTATAGACTGTTTGTTCTTTTCATATAAAATATTTTATGTTGTACCTCATCGACGACACTGTGATAGCAGATATAAAATATTGAGCCTGTAAACTAGATGGCAAAGATAGATTTGTCTCTCTGCGTTCGTGTTTGTGTGTGCGTGTGAGAGAGAGAGAGGGAGGGAGGGAGAGAGAGAGAGGGAGAGAGAGAGAGGGAAGAGAGGGAGGGGAGAGAGGGAGAGAAAGAGAGGGAAGGAGAGGGGGGAGAGGGAGGGAAAGAGAAGGAGGGAGAGGGAGGGAGAGAGAGAGAGATCCATATCCCTGCCAAGTAAATTATGTGGATACGTTCACGAGCTCAGCCGCAATCAACCTAAACCTAGAGAAAAGGTTTCTTGACTTCTTATCGTGCAAAAGGCACAATATTTTTTTATGGGAAGTGCTTGACCACATCCTTTTAAAAAATAATTTCTGGTAATAACCACTCTGTTGTTTCCGGTTTGTGCATCATTCCCCCGCCCCCCCCCTCGGTCTGCTAAAGAACATGCTTTGACTTCCAAATCATGCAAAGCCATAAGGGGCCTTGACTTGTTTTATCTTGGTTCGGTGGATGGTGCCTTCCGTAAACCAAGATTAAACAAACCCTGGTTTAGGAGAGTACCTGAATGTGTCCTCGGAGAAGGCAGACATTTTGAACAGCATGTTGAACAACAGGAAGTCTTAAACTCAGTGCTTGACATTTTCCTAGAACTCAACGGGGAAAAAAAGTAAAAAGAGGCATTGAGGATTTGAACCTTTCAGAAAACGGGGGGGGGGGGGGGGGAATTTATTTAGGAAGTCCCCATGTCAGTTCCTAATTTCTAATCCCATGTTTGACACCTGGCTGGTGTCAAATCCAATCCCAGAGATGAGACAATAAACTCCAGTTGAAATCTTTTATTTGTTTGCCTCTAACAGACAGAATCTTGCCAAACTAAAGCTATAACTTTCCGAGCTACTAGATACATCCTGAGAGATTCTAGGTCAGTGATGTGCCGAAAAGGGAGTGCGCACACACGCTTGTCTGGGTTGCAACCCGGAAGAGTTGCCAAGGCACGTGCACGGGCCCGATGATGAACTTCTGGTTCATTTAGTCTTCCAGGTTTCCACATATGCACATGTGACGATCAGCTGGGCGGCGCGCATGATCACACAGGAAAACGGAATACCAGCTCTTCCAGTTTCCGGTACTGCCACATGCACGGAGGCTAGCTGATTGTTGCATGCGCATGCATGCCAGAAACCCGGAAGAGGAACGGGTGATGCCATGCGTGCCAGGCAATATGGCTCTGTGTGCCACTTCGGGCATGCATGCCATAGGTTCGCCATCACGGTTCTAGGTTATGGCTACCCTGAACTCTTCCCGACTCCCCCATCCATCTTAGAACTGCACAGTCCCTTAATCCGGGTCTCTTTCTCGGAAAGCTCTCTTGGCCCAATCTTCCTTCTCTACTGTAGCAGATGCTCTGTTCCATCACACTGGGATAGACTACTGCATCCCTCCAGCACTGGTTTAAGTTGGAAAATGAAGTGATCGCTCATCAGTTATAGTTTGGCAAGATTCTGTCTGTTAGAGGTATATAAGTCTAATTAATAAATAAATAAATAATAAATTAATTGGAAAACTCCTTTCCACATTGAAGGGGAAATTGTTAGGGATGCTTTTATCAAATTAAAAAAAGAAGTTGGGGGGGGGAGAGAGAAACGCACTGCATCATCACGACTTTGGGCCTGCGGTTTCCTACTGCAGGTGCTCGACTTCATTTTGCCAAGAGCTTCTCCACAGAGTAAACCGAGTAAGCAAGGTGGGCAGCAGGCAGAAGACACAAACGATGGATCAACCGTCTGTTTTGTAAAACCTCTGACCTTTTTTTTTTTTTTGCTGATGCACCAATCAGGGGAAAGTCCCAGTGAGTTTGTAGACTGCTGTTAGAAGATTCTGCAACCTGAATAGGGCTTAATTCGTATATTTTGCTGGGGTGAGTTGTAGCCGAGCAGGACATATTTTCCTTATGGGGACAATGTCCACATAACTGTTGGCTTTGGAAGCCATATTAGGCTGGAAGCTCCCAAGCTGCCACCTTCTCATGTGTGGGAAAGTAGGAGAGGGGATTTATTTGAGGGTTTGTATTTAGACAAACTAACGTTCTTCCCATCGGTCAAGGTCAGGACGAGCCTGTATCTGGAGAAGGAGTGGTTGGAGTGATGTCTTGAGATGGGATGGATGGTGATTGAAGCATGTGATCGACTGAGGAGTGAGGGGATGGTTTGGGGGGTTTTGATTTACTGAGGGAAAAACTGGAACTCTCAGATTCGGCTTTTCCCAAGATGTACCTAATAAATGGAACTTTTGAGAAAATGCTTGCCTCGCAGTTTTTAATTAGAGCAGAGGTGTTGTGGTCCGCCAGCAGCCTGTGGAGCTGGCAGTGGAGTCAGACAGCAAGGAGGCTAAGGAAGAACATGGGCCAGTCCTGGAGGCTGGGGAAGGCCCAGATGAGGGCTCTGTGTCGGAGGCAGAGATGGGGCCAGGGCCATCAGGGAATGATGTGCGGACTTCGGAGCCTCCAGAGGCTGACAGTAGAGAGGCAGAGGAACGGGTGGAGCCTGTTCCCAGTGCACATATGAGAAGAGCTGCCAGAAGGCAAGAGCAGCTAAAGCAAAGAGGACGACTCAGGAGTAAGGCCAAGAGATGATTGGCCCCTCCCATAAGGCTTAAAAGACCAGCAATGGCTCTTGGGCTCTTAGTCAGAAAACAAAATTGATAGATTTGTTCTTGTCTTGCTGCACTTATCTCTGGTCGGCATCTTCTGCTTCTGAACTTTTGCCAAGAGAAGCCTTTGGCAGTTTGCTTAATTATACCAAGGTTGGTGATTAGACTGAAGGATTTGTGTTATGAAGAGTTTGTTTTGATTTAATTTGGACTATGCTGAGAATGAGTTACTTCTCAGCTGTTCTAATAAATTCTGTTTGTTTTGGAACTGTTTGCGTCTAATACTACCTACTTGGGACTGGGTCACAACAAGAGGTTTTTCTGGAATGCTGACAATAACAGCTTGACTTATGGCCACAATGGAACTCAGAATTTCTGTTGCTAATGGAGACATTTGTTAAGTGAACTTTGCCCGTTTTATGACCTTTCTTGCCACATTTGTTAAGTGAATCCCTGCAGTTGTTAAGTTAGTAACACGGTTATTAAGTGAATCCAGCATTCTATTCTATTCTATTCTATTCTATTCTATTCTATTCTATTCTATTCTATTCTATTCTATTCTATTCTATTCTATTCTATTCTATTCTATTCTATTCTATTCTATTCTTATTCTATTAATTCTTATTCCTATTCTATTCTATTCTAGTCTATTCTATTCTATTCTATTCTAGTCTATTCTATTCTAGTCTATTCTATTCTATTCTATTCTTTTATATTCTCCCTTCCATTCCCTTCCCTTCCCTCCCCTCCCCTCCCCTTCCCCATTTTCTATTCTATTCTATTCTATTCTATTCTATTCTATTCTATTCTATTCTATTCTATTCTATTCTATTCTATTCTACCCTACCCTACCCCACCCCACCCCACCCCACCCCACCCCACCCCACCCTACCCTACCCTACCCTACCCTACCCTACCCTACCCACAGGGTTTCTACTTCTGTCTCCAGGACTAAGCTGATTTTCACCTTGTAAGATTTCATTTGCAAAAAGAAGGAAAGCAATAAAAATAAAACAGCAATAAATCATCAAAATTGCCTGATTCCTGCTGATCCTTGATGTACAGTTGCAGGGCCTTTGTTTGCCTTTCGGAGATGAATGCCCTATTGTGTGCTTACATTCCGTCAAAAGCTTTATCTATTTTGGAATTAGCCTTGAACCATCCTTCAGTTGTGTCAAACGGTTGGACAAGCTCCACCTCTTTTGTCCATCCATCACGATGCTGTGGTACTGTTTGGAAAAGAACCAAGCTTATGTTCCAGTAGGGATCTCTGAAAAGAGCCGATTTCGCACAACAGTGACTGCCCCAAGACATTGACCCAGGTTTAACATTGACCAAAGCTATCCAGCTGTCTGAATTCTTAGCTGACCCATTCAGATTGAACATGCTGTGTAAACAGAGTCCAGGGATGTCCACAGGGCAGAGAAAGTTTTTAAAATGTCAAGGGGGTGGCAACATGATTGCACCATCCAAAACCTGCCTCCATGTTCAATTGCGTTATGATCATGAATGTCTATGGAGATTCACAGTCATCCAGGTCATGGTTGTTGTCCCAACCATGAAAAATTTGACTTTCTTTCCCCCCCCCCTTGAATAGCAATAACACTTAGACTTATATGCCACTTCATGGTGCTTTTACAGCCCTCTCTATGCAGTTTACAGAGTCAACCTATTGCCCCCAACAATCTAGCTCCTCAATTTACCCACCTCGGAAGGATGGAAGGCGGAGTCAACCTTGAGCTAGTCAGGCTCGAACTCATGCAGTTCAATACTGCATTCTAACCACTGGGAAGGAAGGAAAGAAGGGAAGGGAGGGAGGGAGGGAGGGAGGAAGGAAGAAAGGAAGATAATAATAGCACTTAGACTTATATACCGCTTCATAGTGCTTTTACAGCCCTCTCTAAGCGGTTTACAGAGTCAGCCTCTGGCCCTCAGTAGTCTGGGTCCTATTTTACCCACCTCAAGGCTGAGTCAACCTTGAAGACGTTTTGCTTCTCATCCAAGAAGCTTCTTCAGTTCTGATTCTGAAGAAGCTTCTTGGATGACGAGCTAAACGTCTTCAAGGAAAAACAAAGAAAGTTCCGTTTGCCTCTTGAAAGAGCACCTTTGGGTGCTGATGATCATTATTTCTCTTTTCACACACACACACAGACACACACACTGTAGAAGAATTTAGCTCTGGCCTCACGAAGGAGGATGGAGAGGAGAAATGGTTGCTTGGCCTTGAGAAAGTAGAAATAGTAAGAAAGAGGCTCAAAACAGCCCTGCATTAAGCTTGATTTCTTAAAACGGGGAAGATTTCAGGTAGGATTTCAAGGCCCTGTAATAATATGTACACTACAACAATAAAAGAGCATTCATAGAATCTCTGCAGAGTTTGTTTCCTGATATTGCTAGACTAAATCTTAAGGTAAAGGTTCCCCTCGCACTTATGTGCTAGTCGTTCCCGATTCTAAGGGGCGGTGCTCATCCCCGTTTCAAAGCCAAAGAGCCAGCACTGTCCGAAGACGTCTCTGTGGTCATGTGGCAGGCATAACTCAATGCCAAAGCTGCATGGAACGCTGTTACCTTCCCACCAAAGGCGGTCCCTATTTTTCTACTTGCATTTTTTTACATGTTTTCAAACTGCTAGGTTGGCAGAAGCTGGGACAAGTCACGGGAGCTCAACCCGTTACTCAGCACTAGGGATTCAAACCACTGAACTGCCGACCTTTCGATTGACAAGCTTAGCATCATAGCCACTGAGCCACCACATCCCAGACTAAATCTGAAGTCTGAGTTAAAAAAAAAAAGCACCCCATAGAATTGCAATATTCACTTCACTTGCAATGCCTCAATGTGCTGTATTGTGGCTTACCGTGATCTGATTCATGTCGATCCTATCAAGGACCAGGGATGACACGATATCGGTCTTCCAATATTTTTGAGGGGCTGTCCCAGAGAGGATCTATTCTGCAAAACACCTGAAGGCAGGACAAGAAATAATGGATGGAAACTTCCCAAGGAAAGATCCAACCTAGAGCTAAAAGAGAATTTCCCTGTCAGTGGAAACAAGTCAACAGTGGAACAGTTTGTCTCCAGAAGTGGTGGGTGCTCCATCACTGGAGGTTTTGAAGGAGAGATTGGACAACCATTTGTCCAGAATGATATAAGGTCTCCTGCTTGGACAGGGGGTTGAACTAGAAGTCCTCCAAGGTCCCTGCCAACCCTTGTTATTCTGTATTCTTGTAGAATCCCAGGGGGTCAAAACTGAAGTCATACAATTTGTAATGATGTTACCTGACAAAAAGAGATTTGCAGGCAGAGTTGCAGAACTGCAGGGGTTAAAACTGGGAAGTGACTCTTATCTACTTGTCAGGAAATGTAATCAAGAAACGGTTTAGTCTTAAGGTGTGGCAATACTACTTTCTTCTTCTTCTTCTTCTTCTTCTTCTTCTTCTTCTTCTTCTTCTTCTTCTTCTTCTTCTTCTTCTTCTTCTTCTTCTTCTTCTTCTTCTTCTTCTTCTTCTCCTTCTCCTTCTCCTTCTCCTTCTCCTTCTCCTTCTCCTTCTCCTTCTCCTTCTCCTTCTTTTTGTGGTGGTTATTGTATTCCAGTGGGGTTATTTCCTTTCGGATGCAAGCTGTTCTGAGAAGCCTGACTAACGTATATTTTTATTGCCCAGGCTGAAGGCGCATTTCTCAAAAGGTTGTGCCTTGGTCATAAAAGAGCTTGTTGTTGTAGCATCTGGTTGCAACCAGAGCAACCGGCGCATTGTCCTTTGTTCCAGAACAGTGAGCTTATTATGTATTTTCTCCCGCTCTCTCACCCCTCGCTTTCTCCCCTTCCACCTGGGAGATCTGTGGTCCTGGTAGGATCATATATTTAACGTCCACAGCACCCTTGTCACAGTTAGGCCAGCTTCCAGAGGCATCTTTAGCTCCTGGTGCTTATGTTTGCAATCAGTTTCTTCTAATTCAAAACTCTTCATGTTGTCCATCGCTAAACAGGTGGTTAGGGATGGAGCCCATGATCTGAGCTACGGTTCTCCAAAGATGAAGCACCGAATACCTGGCTGAGAAATTGTTCTGACTGAGGCTTCCTTAGAAAGTATACAGCACAATCTTAGTCCCAGCAAACCTCGTTAATTCAAATGGCTGTGAATTATTGTCATTCCCAGCTTCTCAAACAGTCTATCAGGGGAGTGTTTACAAACACTCACCTTATCTCCCTTGGAATGCTGCCAGAGAATTAATTGCAAAATGCAGGGCAAGGCCAAACTTAGCACAGAGTCAAAAAGAACTTTTCCTGACCAGATGAACTGCAAAAGCTCACATCCCGTTTGCTTCTCTTTTATGTCTTCTGGGAGGGGCCAATTATCTCCAAGCCTTACTTCCAAGTCGGCCATGTTTTCTTAATTGTTCCTGTCTCCCAGCAGCTCTGTGTATTTACACACTGGGAACAGGCTCACACTATTCTTCTGCCTCGCTGATGTCAGACTCTGGAGACTCCAGAGGCAGCAAAGAACTACCAGATGGCCTTGGCCCCCTCTCTGCCTTCTCAGAGCCCTTGTCTGAGCCTTCCCCAGACTCCAAGACTGGCCCACGTTCCTCCCCAACCTCCTCATTGTCCGAATCTGCTGCCAGCTCTGCTGGCCACTGGCGGGCCACAACAGAAACACTTCATTTTGAGGGAATACTATTCCCTCCTTTATTATAGCCTAAGATAGTTGAGGAGTAATCTTGAATAGAAGTAGAGGAGGTTGGTTAAAAACTTGGATTACAAAACAGTTTGGGCTACAGAATAAAGACTTCTCAATCCGTTTTTAGAATTACTGTTCCGTCTGACGACTTGCCCGTTTCATACATGGAAATCCTATGTCTTATTACTCATTGTGAATTAGGTATTTTTAAATGGGAATTTTGCTTCAGGGAGGGGAATGGAGAAAAGAGCCAGTTTGGCATAGTGGTTAAGACCAGAAATTGGGAGACCAAGTATTCTAGTCCTACTTTAGGTCCAAAGCCAGCCAGGTAATCTTCGGTCGTTCATTCTCTTTCAGGCCTAGGGAGAAAGCCATTGGCAAACAACTTCTGATAAACCTTGCACTGCAACTGTAGGGACTAGTTTAGGCACTTGCTATGAATAATAATAATAATAATAATAATAAAATGATTGAAGAGGAAACTACATACTCTCAGGATGATGGAGAAAAGCCAGAGTCCCTGGGGCTAATTTTTAACTTTTGAGCCCCTTTGGAGACTCAGAAGCACCTTGCCAAAAATTAGTAGTATTTTGTGTCAGAAATACCTGAAAGCTGTAGCCTGAAACTAATATAATGATACCTTGGTACTCAACTGCTTTGAAACTCATTGAAATTGGCACTCATCACATTTTCATGTGAAAATTTTGTCCTGGTACTCATCATTTGTTTGGTACTCAATGCATAAGATAGAACTTGTCGATGTCGGCTACCTTGTGTTTCACTACATTATTCCTTATGGGAAATATTTGTTTGGTCCTCATCATTTTTGGTATTCATCATCCCTACCAGAATCCAATTGATGATGAGTATCTAGGTACCACTGTACTAGGACAGAATCTTCCTTAATGGCTTCTGTGGTTTGTAGAAATACCGTTAAAGCCATCACAGTCATTTTGAAAGCCACATACAGAATATTAAAAACGGATAAGTATAACAACATTGGACTATTGAAAGGGTGAATAGATTCATTCTGAGATAGCTTCTGAGTTGTGCTAAGGCTTTCCTTCCACAACATGATTCAAAGCAGGGGTGGGTTCTACTTACCTTTTCTACTGGTTCGCAATGGGTTTGCAATTCTGTACACGCCTGTGCGTATGTACAGCAGCTTCTGCGCATGCACAGAAACTTGCTGGGTCGGTGGGTGGAGCTTCCTGCTGGATATCCGGGATGGTGGGCGGAGCTTCCTGCCATTTTTACTACCAGTTCTTATGAACCCGGTGCAGCCTACTACTGATTCAAAGTTTCCAAAGGTCTCACGTGTCAATTTCATAACCCTTTAGTCAGTTTCAGAAAGCCATAGAAAACGCCCAGTTTAATTTTCCTTGCTTTTATGAATGCCACCTGTCTGCCAGATGATCTTGCAGCCTTAAATCATGTTGTACTGGGAACATACGGAAGCTGCAATTACCTGAATGATTGTTCCTAAAAGCCCATGTACTTTTAAGAGAAAATGGGATCAGGAGGAAAATGTCAAAGCTTCACCTAGGACGTGGCACTCAATCTCTCTGGAAACTCAGCCATCACTTGTATAAAGAACCTTGGAGAAACTATACAATGACAGTTACATAATATTGATTTAAGCCCAGGAGGAGAAGAAAATGTTGGGGGGGGGGAATATACTCACTCCGACATAACTTGGCATAAGAGAGGGACAAGGGAACTATGTTAAGCTTTCAAGATTCTGTTACTAGAGAGTTTGACTACCCTTCAAATGGATCTTGAGCCTCTTTGGAAGTTCTAGCGAGGGAGTACAGCTATTGCAGTGGTGAAATCCATTTTTTTTTCTACCAGTTCTGTGGGCATGGCTTGGTGGGCATGATCTGGCTTGGTGGGCGTGGCAGAGGAAGGATACTGCAAAATCTCCATTCCCTCCCCACTCTGGGGCCAGCCAGAGGTGGTATTTGCTGGTTCTCCAAGCTATTCAAAATTTCCACTACCGGTTTTCCAAACCACTCAAAATTTCTGCTACTGGTTCTCTGGAACTCGTCAGAACCTGCTGGATTTCACCCCTGAGCTATTGTATATCCTTGACTGAAGTCCTACTCTATCTATGATGGCTTCCTTCTTCCACCAAGTGTGAAGTTTCTAGAGGGATGTTCATGAGCAGTGAGGGAGAAAAAGTACATCCACCTTCACATCTAGATTGTCTGAATCAACCCTGAAGAACAGGGTTGTTCCCATCTTCTATAAAGTAGAGTTTGAGTCACTCTTGAGGAATCTGTTTCCTGAGCTACAGCCAAGTCTACAGTCAGACAAGAAATAACTCGCCCACAGAAGGAAGAGAGGTGGAGAAAGGATCTTAGAAAGGACCCTCCCTACTTCTGTAGGACACATAGGCAAGGCAGGGGTTTTTCAAATTTGCGGGATTCTGTTACTGTAATCTTACATTAAAATTACTGATAGTACTTATGGTTTTGGTTTCCCATCTGGACTAACTCCAAGGGTTGATATAGAGTAGGGGTGTCAAACTCAAGGCCTGGAGGCTGGATCTGGCTCGGTGGGTGCTTAGATCTGGCCCATAGGGCTGCCCTGGAAACAGTGAAGGACCGGCCCACAGTGCCTCTACCAGCAAACATGGAGCTCGGGAGGACTGTATGTGGCCCTCCCGAGCATAATTTTCACTGGCAGAGGGTTGCAGGAGGCCGTCACAGCCAAAAACGGAACTTGGGAGCCTGTTTTTGCTGTCAGAGTGCTTAGATCACCACAGGCACCCCTGACATGAGTGACATCAAGCTGGACATGCCCACCCTGGCCATGCCTACCCCAGCCCCCCAGGTCAAACAAACCCTGATGCAACCCTCAATGAAATCAAGTTTGACACCCCTGATATAGAGGATTAGAGCTTACATTGGCATCTTGCAGGAATCTGATGAAATGAACTGCAGTTTGTCAAAATTTCTACCTGTAAATAAAATTATCAGCTGCTACATGACTCCTGAATTATAATTTTTTGTCACCCTAAGTTAATGCAGCTTTCCTCCTACAGCGTCTATGGCTTGGTTAGCTTGTCACGTTATGAACTAGAGCTTTCCACGCCAGACGGGACTTGTTTAGGACTTATTTATTTGATTGGTTTTTTTCCAGCTCAACTGGAAAATTTATCATTTATTTGCTGTAACCTGCCTGAGATTCTAAGACTCTCAGGCAGGTTACAGCAATTAAAATTATAAATACCCCAATGGCGTAAATTGAAGTTGTGAGCATAAAAACAGCAATGATAATAAATCACCTTTTCCTCCAAGATGGATGCCAATAAAAATGTAACCACAGTCCAAGGCCTACTGAGATAAACTGTGTTTAAAAATATTCTTAAAATGGGGAGGGGGACTAAAATGCAGGAGTAAGGGTCTTCCAGGAAAAGGAAGTCATCTTATCGTCTATGTTCCCCTCACTTTAGAGAAAGGGGTGAGACTCTTAACAAATTTTTTGAGGTGTTCTCACCAGATGGGCAGATTGGTGGACACATAAAAACCTCAGAAAGTACTCAAATCAGGGGTGCTATTCAGCAGGTTCTGGAGAACTGGTAGGGGAAATTTTGAGTAGTTTGGAGAACTGGCAAATACTACCTCTGGCTGGCCCCAGAGAGGACAGGGAATCGAGATTTTGCAATATTCCTCCCCCAGGAGTGGGGAAGGAACGGGGATTTTGCAGTATCCTTCCCCTGCCATGCCCTCCAAGCCACGCCCACCAAGTCACATCACACCCACCAAGCCACTCCCACAGAACCGGTAGTAAAAAAATTTGAATTCCACCACTGACTCAAATGCATACAGTAATTCAGAAGATTGCAGAGATCATTATACAAATGAAACCTTTTCTTTGATGGAGAAATGATTGGAAAAACATTATGGGGTTTTGTTTTTATGCACGAGAACTGCAGTGAGATCGTTATATGCCCCAAAGTAGAAATATTTGATGCTACCCCTAATGGATGATAGAACTTGTTGGGATGGCTAAGTTGACTGCTTGGGTCAAAGGAAAGACATTATCTACATTTGTTGCTGTCTGGAAACTGCTTATAGACTTTTTTGATGAATAATGAGCTTATGATTTATTGTTTGGATTATTAGCATCAAATTGATTATAGAAAAAAATTAAGGTACGTTGTAACCGTAGAGTGAGAGCAACTGTATATATTTATCACTGCTGTTAAAAAAATCTTTGAGTACCAGGTACTCCTGTCCACTTATGGGAAAGGACTCGTTTCTCATCTTGTATACTATCTGTAGGAGATGACCCGGGCTGAGCCTGAGGGAGGGGTCAAACGCTTCATCAGTCATGAGTCCCTGTGTGCCCACAAGCGTCCAGCCCAGCATGGATTCCTTCTATTCTTAACTCCTGCTAATTTCCCTTGATTCTTGTAGACAACTTAAGCTTACAATAAATCTTTATACACATTTGAACTTCCTGGACCTCTTGATTTCCCTGGTGCCTGACACTACCGGGAGGTACTAGGCTGAGTTGTTGATACCAGGATACTGAACTCCATATTCGTTTGGTCTAATTGAGTAGGGACTACTCTTCAATTCTTCTGAGGTGCTATTTTGATCTTGCTTGCTTTCTCAAATCATATTTCTGATGGCGTTTTGAGAGCTGAGATTTTTTTTTTCATTGTTGGGTTTCATCTCCATCCTGATTTCTGCCCTGATGGTTCCTAATGTAATAACTTTCCCAGCGCTGTGATAAATCCAGCGTGGCCATATGTGATTAGTATTTTTAAGTTACTTAACTTAGGAAATGAAATGCAAACAAGGCTGGTTTGAGCTAAGCAAATGTTATCTGTAATTAGTCAACGTTGCAATTGCCTTGCGCTCAAAACCACCTGGATCTGATTAGTGGCCAGCTAATTATGTGCAGCCCTCGTAATTTAATCCATCGGGGGTATCAGAGATAGCAAATGGAAAACTTGAAAGAGCTTGATAGGTTATGTCTGTGGTCAGTAACGAGGGTTTCCATGGATGGGTTGAATTTGAGTAATACATCATGGCAGGGATAGACCACCCCAACGATGCCGTGGAAGTGATGTCCCAGTGCCTTGAGGCCGTGCGGGTCTGGATGGGGAGAAACAGGCTTTGACTCAACCCCTCCAAGACCGAGTGGCTGTGGCTGCCGGCGTCCCGATATAGCCAGCTGACACCATCGCTGGTCATTGGGGGCGAATCACTGGCCCCCACGGAAAGGGTGCGCAACTTGGGCGTCCTCCTGGACCCACGGCTGTCCTTGGAGGATCATACGACAGCTGTGGCCAGGGGGGCTTTCTATCAGGTCCGCCTGATACGCCAGTTGCGGCCCTTTCTAGATCGGGACTCCCTACGCACAGTCACTCAGGCACTCGTCACCTCTCGCCTGGACTACTGCAATGCTCTCTACATGGGGCTCCCCTTGGGGTGCACCCGGAGGCTCCAACTGGTACAGAATGCGGCCGCGTGGGGGATTATGGGAGCATCGGGGCGCTCCCACGTTACACCTCTCCTGCGCGAGCTGCATTGGTTGCCGGTGGAGTTCCGGGTGCGTTTCAAGGTGTTGGTAATGACCTTTAAAGCGCTCCATGGCTTAGGACCAGGGTACTTACGGGACCGCCTTCTGCCGCCAATTGCCTCCCACCGTCCGGTTCGCTCCCACAGAGTGGGCCTCCTCAGGGTGCCGTCAGCCAGACAATGCCGGCTGGCGACCCCCAGGGGGAGAGCCTTCTCTGTGGCAGCCCCTACCCTCTGGAACGATCTTCCTCCAGAGTTGAGAATTATCTCCGACCTCCGAACGTTTCGTCGGGCCCTGAAGACGCATCTTTTTCAACTTGCCGGTTTAGCCTGATCCCTGCTGCACTGTTAAAAATTTTTTTTTCAAATTTTAAAATTTTTAATGTTTGTAGCGTCGCTGCATTTTAATATTGATTTGGTTTTAATTCTCAGCCTACTGTATATGTGTTTTAATTTTTAACTTTTATGTATTGGATTTTTATTTTGGCTGTTCACCGCCCTGAGTCCGTAAGGAGAAGGGCGGTATACAAATCTAATAAATAAATAAATAAATAAATAAATAAATATGGTCAAATCCTAGAAAAACAAATTGAACTTATTGTCATTTTAAAGCAAAGAAAAGGTCCAGCTCTCCCTCCCTGTGTCAGTTATGTGACTTGGCCCATTTTACATCATTGCTTTACCTATTGTGCCCCTTGTCTCTATAAAAGTTGTGGCACCTGGCCACCAAAAGATTACACACTTCTGTGTACATTGCTTAGAATGTATTGATATACTGGGAGTTAATCAAAACTTGGTTTCCAGAAATGGGTTATGGATATATCTTATCTGTGACCTGGAGTTTTTAATACCATTTGCATAAATTTCCTTGGGTTGTTCTTCCTCCTTTCCTTTCCTTTCCTTTCCTTTCCTCCTACAGCGTCTATGGCTTGGTTAGCTTGTCACGTTATGAACTAGAGCTTTCCACGCCAGACGGGACTTGTTTAGGACTTATTTATTTGATTGGTTTTTTTCCAGCTCAACTGGAAAATTTATCATTTATTTGCTGTAACCTGCCTGAGATTCTAAGACTCTCAGGCAGGTTACAGCAATTAAAATTATAAATACCCCAATGGCGTAAATTGAAGTTGTGAGCATAAAAACAGCAATGATAATAAATCACCTTTTCCTCCAAGATGGATGCCAATAAAAATGTAACCACAGTCCAAGGCCTACTGAGATAAACTGTGTTTAAAAATATTCTTAAAATGGGGAGGGGGACTAAAATGCAGGAGTAAGGGTCTTCCAGGAAAAGGAAGTCATCTTATCGTCTATGTTCCCCTCACTTTAGAGAAAGGGGTGAGACTCTTAACAAATTTTTTGAGGTGTTCTCACCAGATGGGCAGATTGGTGGACACATAAAAACCTCAGAAAGTACTCAAATCAGGGGTGCTATTCAGCAGGTTCTGGAGAACTGGTAGGGGAAATTTTGAGTAGTTTGGAGAACTGGCAAATACTACCTCTGGCTGGCCCCAGAGAGGACAGGGAATCGAGATTTTGCAATATTCCTCCCCCAGGAGTGGGGAAGGAACGGGGATTTTGCAGTATCCTTCCCCTGCCATGCCCTCCAAGCCACGCCCACCAAGTCACATCACACCCACCAAGCCACTCCCACAGAACCGGTAGTAAAAAAATTTGAATTCCACCACTGACTCAAATGCATACAGTAATTCAGAAGATTGCAGAGATCATTATACAAATGATTTCCTTTCCTTTCCTTTCCTTTCCTTTCCTTTCCTTTCCTTTCCTTTCCTTTCCTTTCCTTTCCTTTCCTTTCCTTCCCACCTCCTCCCCTCTCTTCCTTCCTTCCTTCCTTCCTTCCTTCCTTCCTTCCTTCCTTCCTTCCTTCCTTCCTTCCTTCCTTCCTTCCTTCCTTCCTTCCTTCCAGGATACAATAAATAAAAGAAAATGCAATAATAAAATACATATGGGATAAATACAAAAGAATCAATATTCAGAAAAATACGTCACCTTTGCAGAATAAATGGGTTATAAACTGTTTCTTAGCTCAACTGCCTTAACTATCAACATAGCATTTATGCAATGAATAGATTAGAGACCAGAAGGAAACAGGACCATCTGTGATTCAGATCCCAATGGGCTATTCTTTCAGGTAGGTATCTAACCATAAAGTGAGCAGTCAAATAAAACATAAGCAATGTCTTCTGTGGCTGGGCATCACCTATACATGTCCTCTCATGATTTGTCAGGTGGTGAAAACACACATTATTGGCCATGGAATCCCAACAACACAAATCTTACTGTAGTGTTAGGATATGGTTTGAGCCTAACAGATTGTCCAGACAATATATGTGTTCTGGGACTTTAAGTTTTAATGCTGCATCATTGTAATGCTGAGTCATGCTGTAATTAGTTGTAAACAAATTTAAGAAAGGTACTGTAATGTATTCAGTTGATGATATGCTACCATTGTGCTATCATCGTGTGTTGGATGGATCTGCTACCATCGTGGTTTGTGAACCAGAGTGGGCTTGTTATTCTAACCAACTACTGTTTGTGTGGTAAGAAGCTTTTTGTATTACTGGACTGATTTAACTGGCAAAGACTTGGACTGTTTCAAAGAGTACAAGATTGTTTATTTTCTACTATAAAGTAAACTTTTGATAAACCAGTTTGCACGTATCTCTTATTTCATTGCTCTCAGCAATGTTTCTCTGTGCACTATACTCTGCTGGTTGGTAACACAACAACAATATTTAACTATTTGGAGCAAGGGTATAGACATGCACAAATAGAAAATAGAACACAATGTTAAAAAAGTAAAGCACGGAGGAATAAACAAGTGATCTAAAAAAAAATTAGGAAATTGGAGCTTTATGATATACTATAATAAATTATGAAAGGGTCACAAGACCATGTAACATAAGCCACCACATAAAATTATAAGCTGCAAAGATTGAGTCAAAACTGAGAATCTGTTCTGCTTTAAATACCCCATGAAATTAAAAATACAAACTCTCTACGTTAAAAAAAAACCACATAAATTTTGAATGGAGTACAAATCCACCTATTAAGTCATGGTTTTCAGGAATGGCTTTTTCACTTTGAATTAAATTCTGTGTCAGAATTATTTTAAGGTTTTTCTAGATCTACGAGCTACTTCCATAACCTGGTTAACTCTTCTTCCAAGCAAAGAATCAGACCACCTTTCCACTAAGGTCACACTAAATGATGTGCGTTCATTTTCTTGCTGGTGTTTCAGATTTTTTAAAGTAGGACAGGAGGATCTCGACAGGAGCTCCCTCATCCTTCGGTGTGAAGGCCGTATGCACCAAATGAATTGAGGGGGGGATAAATTGTGTTTGCTCCAACTTCATATTTACTTTTTAGGAAATTAAAGCACTGATTAATAAAAAGAAGACAAGATTTAAAGTTCAGACTGCCCCGGGAGCTGCTGAAACAGTTTTACAGAGAATCGAATCAAATTGAATCGAATCGAATTGCCAGAGCACCAGAAACCCAAAGACCAGCTGGCCAGCATGTGCATGCCTGTTTTTTGGCTGTTTTTGGCCATTTTTTGGACAGTTTTTGCACCATTTTGGGGAAAATTTCTGGGCCATTTTCGCACACGAAATGGTGCCTGCGAAGATCAGGTGGCCAGTGCACATTTGCATGCCAGAAACCAGAAGAGCATCTGGTGCCAGCACACGTGCCCACAGAGACGGCTCTGTGTGTCACCTCTGACTCCCATGCCATAGGTTCTCCATCATGGTGTTAACCTGTTAAGGCTGTAGGACACAGTATGCCAAAACAGCTAGACACAGGGATAATTTTTTAGTCATGCTATCGCTCTCTGAACACCTTAATTCCCCCAGCACAGTTTATGTCTTATGCCTAAGGATATTTACCCATGTAGTAGGGTTGTATTGCGATTACCCTTCTCATCTTTCCCATTGCCTTCACCTATTGGTATTTTAGGATTATATAATTTTGTTGTTTGTTATGTACCTTTCTCTTCTGCAGCGGACAAAATTCCTGGTGCGTCCAATCACACTTGGCCAAAAAGTGAATATTCTATTCTCCTCCTTTTCTCCTTCTCCTTCTCCTTCTCCTTCTCCTCCTCCTTCTCCTCCTCCTCCTCCCCCTCCTCCTCCCCCCTCCTCCCCCTCCTCCTCCTCCTCCTCCTCCTCCTCCTCCTCCTCCTCCTCCTCCTCCTCCTCCTCCTCCTCCTCCTCCTCTTCTTCTTCTTCTTCTTCTTCTTCTTCTTCTTCTTCTTCTTCTTCTTCTTCTTCTTCTTCTTCTTCTTCTTCTTCTTCTTCTTCTTTTTAAAAAAAACCCTTCAGGGATCTAACCCCCTTATATGATCTGGCTAGAGTAAGCAGGTGATTTTATTTTAAAATCAATACACTCCTTACATTACAGCTGTGATTTTCATACAAGGCTTTCTTCCTTTTAATCAATACTGAAACTGCAGCTCGGCAGCCCAATCTCCGTGCAGTTACTGAATGAGCAAAAGCCATTGTGGGCTATTGATTTTTTCCCCCTCATTCATCAGGCAAGGTCTTGTGTAATTGAACAACATGCAGCCAGAGTGAAAGGTGAGGCTTGCAAAAGTGGGAATATCTGCTCGATTCACTCTTTGCTCCAAAAGGGTTGACTGGCATCAAGTTAAAAAAAAAAAAACAGTTGAGGTTGAAGATTCGTTCTTCCGAGCTTGTGGGTTAATTTCAGAACATTTCGTTACCAGGCTAGGTAACTTCATCAACGGAGTTTAGGGGATCATTAAAGGTGAATATTTGTAGCTCAGGATTGTAAGGAGGGTCCTTGGTGCTCTCTTGCTTTCTTGCAGAGGTTTCATTGCCCAAACGAGGTAACATCATCAGTGCTAAAGGAGGAATGCTGTTTGTTGTCGGCTTATATTCTGGTGTTTTGCTTGTCTGTGTGACAGACAATGTGACAATCCTAAAGGTAAAGGTAAAGGTTTCCCTCGCATATACTTGCTAGTCATTCCCGACTCTAGGGGGCAGTGCTCATCTCCGTTTCAAAGCCGAAGAGCCAGCACTGTCCAAAGACGCCTCCGTGGTCATGTGGCCGGCATGACTAAGCGCCAAAGGCGCATGGAACACTGTTACCTTCACCAAAGGTGGCTCCTATTTTTCTACTTGCATTTTTTACATGCTTTCAAATTGCTAGGTTGGCAGAAACTGGGGCAAGTAATGGGAGCTCACTCCATTACACATCACTAGGGATTTGAACCGCTGAATTGCCGACTTTGGATCAACAAGCTCAGCGTCTTAGCCACTGAGGCACCATGTCCCTATAGTAACAATCCTAGACCAGGCCAAATCCAAAAATGCCCAGGAATTTCTAGATGAACTGGCACTCTGACAAGTCAGCCATCAATAGACAGATAGAGATTAACAACATCTACAGATTATGCAAAAGAGACAATCAAACAGCCCAAAAGAGAAAAAGACTTCAGTACCCCTCCACCAATAATCAGCAACCAAATCAGCATAGATCAGGGGTGTCAAACTCGCGGCTTGCAGGGCAGATGCATCACGCACTGGCCATGTCCACTCCTGGTTTAGTGAAGGGGAAAAAAAGTCATGATACATCACAGGTTGACGTGACAACACAAGTTTGACGCCCCTGGCATAGATTAATTCCAAGGTTAACTTCAGACCAACAATCAAGTAAACAACACTCTAATTAGGAAACTATTCTGACTTAGGCTTCCTTAAAAAAGCAGGAAGCAGAGTCTTGGTCCTGGCAAATCCCCTTTTATTTACACAACTGTGAATTCCTTTCATTTACAGTCAGCAAGGCTTGGTAAACAGTTTTTCAAAGGAATATTTATCAACACAGATCTTATCTTGCTTGGAAAGCTGCCAGATAACTAGTTTCCAAACGCAGGGCAAGGCAAAACTTGGCACAGAGTCTCTTACAGTCATGAACAGAACTTCCCACTCTTGAAACGACCGACCGAATGAATTGTTTCCTGCAAAAGCCCACTCCCCATTCGCTCCTCTTTTGTTTCCTATGGGAGGGGCCAATCATCTCCAAGATGTGGCTTTACCCCCAGGTCAACCCTGCTTTCTGAGTTCTTGTCTTCTGGCAGCTCTGTGCATGTGCACACTGGGAACAGGCTCCAGCTGTTCCTCTGCCTCACTGCTGCCTAGCTTCCTCTCTGCCTCCAACGCAGAGCCCTCATCCGAGCTTTCCCCAGCCCCCAGGACTGGCCCATGTTCCTCCCCAACCTCCTCACTGTACGATTCTGCTGCCATCGGAGGACCATAACAGAAACTGCCAAAGAGCAACCCCACCAGCTCCACCAAAGAATCCCTAAGACCACCCACACCCACACAGACAGGCAAGTCATCAGAATATAAACTGTCAGCAAACAGCACTCCTTACTGCGGTAACACTGATGATGTTACCTAGTTAGAGTAATGAAACTTCTGCAAGAAGACAAGGATGCTCAGAAAGCACCAAGAATGCCTCAGTTTAGGGATGTCAGTGTTCTTCTATTTAGAAGGCCTTCAGGTGTGGGTGTGTCAAATGAGGGTCTTGTCATGGGTCAGATGTCAATCATCACTGAGAATCTTGTGATGGGTCTTGTGATGGGGAAGTTACATCATGTGAGGGTCATTGGGAGGGGAAATGCTAGATTGTTTGAGGATCAGTGCTGTCTCTTGTTGGCTGTGTGGTTGATTTGGATTCTGTGCAGGTTGTAGGTTGGTTGTAGGACAATGTATCTGTTGATGGAATTGCTTGTGGAGTGTCAGGCTTCAATGGACTCATGAGTGTGGTGCGTGGTGGCATGGCACTTTATAGATATTCTAATCAAATGGCAAAGGTGATAATAAATGGAGAAACAACAGAAAAATGTAGCATAACCAAGGGTGTAAGACAAGGACGTCCTCTATCGTCTTTGTTATTTATCTTAACGTTAGAAGAAGCATTACTTCTAGCGGACCTGGTGGCTCAGCAGATTAATGCATTGTAATTAACTCCAGCTGTCTGCAATTACTGCAAGTTCCAATCCCACCAAGCTCAAGGTTGACTCAGCCTTCCATCCTTTCTAAGGTAGGTAAATTGAGGACCCAGTTTGTTGGGGCAATAAGCTGACTTTGTATAAAATATACAAAAGTATGAAGGCTATTGCTTAACGCATTGTAAGCCGCCCTGAGTCTCCGGAGAAGGGCGGCATATAAATCAAATTTAAAAATATAAAAAAAATATTACTTGGACGGATTAGACAAGCCCAAGAAATAAAAGGCCTGAATAAAAAAAAGAACAATATAAAGTACAAGCATTTGCAGATGGCTTGGTATTTATCTTAGAGGAACCATTGGAAACGGGACCCAAACTAGTTCAGAAAATAGAAGAATTTTGTACAGTGGCAGGACTCAAAATAAATAAGGATAAGGCAAAGATAATAAAAAAAAAACCTTACTAACAAACAGAAAAATGAGTTGAAGGGAAAAATGGGCATATAGATGACTAAAAAAGGTACTTTTTGTGTGTGTGTTATGTTGACCAGAATTGTATGCAGTATTCCAGCTGTGGCCTCCCTAACGTGGTATAAAGTGGTACTATCACTTCTCGTGATCTCAGGTGAAGCTGAGCAACTTCTCTTGTGGCTCCGCAAGACAAAAAAATAAAATAAAATAAGAAAAATTGCTGGAGTGAGTGAAACTTTGATTGCCGCCTTTGGAGCATGTCAACCTTCTTAAAACCTTGCTGGATTGAGGAGTAGTTTATGAAGGGAGGATTTGAGGAAAGCTACATTTTGAAATGTCAAGTTTTAGCCACCTTTGGAATTTATGCATTCTTTTGAGCCGGCAACAGTTTTCAACCCCTATTGGAAGGTCAACAATTTCACACACATTAATCCCAAGAAAATAACAAAGTTCCACATTGTGAACATGTCCTTCAAGCTTGTTTTTTTTTTTCTTCTTCCTCTGTCCCCCTCCCTTAAGGTGGTACTGGAACAGGTCTGCCCTCCTGGGTTTTTTTTTTCAGTGTGGCCTGTGAGCCTCTTTTCATTCAAAACTATAAGAATAGAAATAGGAATAGGAATAGGAATAGGAATAGGAATAGGAATAGGAATAGGAATAGGAATAGGAATAGGAGTAGAGTAGAGTAGAGTAGAGTAGAGTAGAGTAGAGTAGAGTAGAGTAGAGTAGAGTAGAGTAGAGTAGAGTAGAATAGAATAGAATAGAATAGAATAGAATAGAATAGAATAGAATAGAATAGAATAGAATAGAATAGAATAGAATAGAATAGAATAGAATAGAATAGAATTTTTATTGGCCAAGTGTGATTGGACACACAAGGAATTTGTCTTGGTGCATGCACTCTCAGTGTACATAAAAGAAAAGATACCTTCATCAAGAATCGTAAGTACAACACTTAATGATAGTCCTAGGGTACAAATAAGCAATCAGGAAACAATATCAATATAAATCGTAAGGATACCAGCAACAAGGTTACAGTCATACAGTCATAAGGGGGAGGAGATGGGTGGTGGGAATGATGAGAAGATGAGAAGATTAATAGTAGTGCAGATTTAGTGAATCATTTGACAGTGTTGAGGGAATTATTTGTTTAGCAGAGTGATGGCATTCGGGAAAAACCTGTCCTTGTGTCTAGTTGTTCTGGTGTGCAGTGCTCTATAGCGTCATTTTGAGGGTAGGAGTTGAAACAGTTTATGTCCAGGATGTGAGGGGTCTGTAAATATTTTCACAGTCCTCTTTTTGACTTGTGCAGTATACACGTCCTCAATGGAAGGCAAGTTGGTAGCAATTGTTTTTTTTTCTGCAGTTCTAATTATCCTCTGAAGTCTGTGTCTGTTTTGTTGGGTTGCAGAACCAAACCAGACGGTTATAGAGGTGCAGATGACAGACTCAATAATTCCTCTGTAGAAGTGGATCAGCAGCTCCTTGGGCAGTTTGAGCTTTCTGAGTTGGCGCAGAAAGAACATTTTTTGTTGTGCTTTTTTGATGATGTTTTTGATGTTAGGTGTCTGTTTTAGATCTTGCGATATGGTAGAATCTAGAAATTTGAAGGTCTCTACTGTGACAATATTAGATACTGTGTTGTCTAGTATTGTGAGAGATGGAAGTATGGAAGGGTTTCTCCTAAAGTCTACCACCATTTCTACGGTTTTGAGTGTGTTCAGTTCCAGATTGTTCCGGTCGCATCATGAGGCTTGTTGTTCAACCTCCCGTCTGTATGCGGATTCATCATTGTCTCGAATGAGACTGATCACTGTTGTGTCATCTGCGAACTTCGGTAGTTTAACAGATGGAACGTGCAATCCTTTGCTAATCCTGAAGCCCATTTTCAACTAAACTCTGCCTTCTGCCCAATTTCCCCTTTGCTTTGTGAGCTGCTTTGTGGCTGCAGATTCACTTTCATGCCATTGTTATTACAGCCACAGAAATTGTCCTGGCTGGCTGTGTGGTTTAGATTTAAACTAATTCTTGGGATCAGGAAGAGAGGACACATTGACAAACAAGGCCACATCTCTGCAAGGTGACTATGACCAAGCTTGGAGCAAGAAGAGGGAAGATTACGATTTAATTTCTGCTCCTTTTCTACTAGATGATTCTGGAATAGGGAGTTCTTAATGTTTTCCCCTGCAACAGGCATCCTGTTGGGGAGATTGGCTGGAAGAAAGTAAGTACCCCAACCATGTCTACTGTCAACTTGCAAAGCTTTCCAGACCAGCTTTCAAGTTGCCATAAGCAGGAGGAGGAGAACTGACGAAGCTGCTTCACATCTTCACATCTACAACTGGAGAATGGAACTTAACTTGAGTCTTCTTGGTGTCAATCCAATACTTTGAGCATCTTCCCTCTTTTGGACTTTGCCTCTAACTTTAACAGATTAAAAGAGTTGGAAGGGACCTTGTAGATCATCTAGTCTAGCCCCCTGCCCAAGCAGGAGACCTTACACCATCCCTGACAAATGGCAGTCCAATCTCCCCTTGAAAGCCTCCAGTGATGAAGCTCCCACAACTTCCGAAGGCAACTTCCGTTCCATGGGTTGATTGTTCTCTCACCGTCAGAAAATCTCTCCTTATTTCCAGGTAGAATCTCACCTTGCTCATTTTCCATCCATGTTGTTTTCCCTTCCTGTGTGCATTTTGCCAAAGTTGAAACTCCCTCCCCGATCCCCCGTGTGTTTTTAGGAACAATTAAAAAATGGCAGGGGGGGAGGGGGGAAAATGTGGGGTTAAAATTTGTACTGTAAAACTCTTTCAATAAAAAAAAAAAATGGCAGATCCCACTTCCAAAAATTCTAGAGCGGATACCTTCCATCTGTATTGGGATTATAGCTCCCAGAATTCTACCAAACCAGGAGTGATATAGTGATCTGTCGATGAGACCTATTTTAAAAATCAATCCTTGGGATAATTTGCTCCATTATTCCTTTAAAGCATCAACTGACAGCTTCCTTTTGAGAGAAGAATATTTAGGCCAATTGTTTTTACCTGGCTTAATGCTTGTGTCTAGCAAGCGAAGCCACTCTATCATGTGGGATTCTCCCAACTAATCTTCGTGCTGCAGAACAATTAATCTTTGCTTAGTGAGTCAGAGACGTGCCTCTTTCCTGTTTAATTTTTCAGCACATTTTTTTAAAAAAAGCATCTCTGTGAAAATAATTCTGGATTTTGTGCCTTCTCTGCCTTGATCTGTTTCAATAAAAAATTACTATAATTGACTTGGTTTTGTGAAAGGGTGCTATCCCTGATGCTAAGAGGTTTTGATTAAATGACAAGCGGATGCACTTCCATCTTTATGAAGGGCCCTTAATCATGACTTCCCTTTAAAGGTTGTTCAGCAAACAGATTTAAAATGGTTGGTACCAAGAAATGTCACGCTGTTTGGGTTCCATGCTGTCCTTTTAGACGCGGAAGGGAATATTGGAAAATATATTATTTTCAGCTATAATTTCAGATCAAGAATGACATCAATGGTTTGTCTACATACCTATTTAGTATAACTATTTTGCTGTTCTATATTACACACGTGTGTTTTGAAAATTAGGAAGCCATTCCATCCTACCTCTCAATCAAAAGATGCTCGCGGTGACCTTAAACCAAAAGAAAAAAAAATCCCTCTTGAAATACGGGTATAGGAAGCAACAGAGATAAATATGAAATGTGAAGTGGACGTTGAGATAAAATAAGGGAAATATTTCTTTATGAAAATAAGCTTTGGTCATATATTGATATTTTGAAGATGGGATTGAGCACAAAAGGATGTTAACCGATTGATATACTGTCTGTACTGATGATGGTTTTATGTTTTATTTTTGTTCTAAAATAAAAAAAAATGTTTTTGAAAAAAGAAGCAACAGAAGACCGGAGGGCATGTTAGCAAAAAACATCTGCAGTTTCATAAAATAGGACTTCCAAAAAGTGATCCAGCATGCATAAAGCTATGGGTGGCTCCGGATTTCACATTTGGAACTGAAATCTTTTTTGAGTGGCAAGTATCCAAATACTAAAATAAAGGTAACAGCTGAAATTTTGAGGGATTGCTAAAGATTCTTGGTAATCTCTGTCCCGGGACCTAATGTGATTACAGCATTTTTCCAAATCTTGCAAAGAATCTTCATTCTCACCCCAAATTTTGTATCATTTCAAATTCCTCCTGTGAGATCTTCAAAAGTTTAGTCTTAAGTGCAGATGTGAGCCATTTTTCTTGTCTTCATTAATTCTTTCTTAATTTGAGGATCCTGTAGACACCATCTATGAGCCACGGTGGCGCAATGGTTAGAGTGAGGTACTGCAGGCTACTTCTGCTGACTGCCAGCTGCCGGCTGTCTGCAATTTGGCAGTTCGAATCTCACCAGGCTCAAGGTTGACTCAGCCTTCCATCCTTCCGAGGTGGGTAAAATGAGGACCCAGATTGTTGGGGGAAAGATGCCGACTCTGTAAACTGCGTGGAAAGGGCTGTAAAAGCACTGTGAAGCGGTATATAAGTATTGCTATTGCTATCTAAGTGGAGGTTTAGGGTCCCACGGAATCCCTACTGCTAAATTGTGAGGTAGGAGAATCCATCCCCTCTCAAAATAGGCCAATGAGATGCAGAGTTGTTAAGTGACCAAGGAATGCTGACAGGTTATTGGAGGAGTTAGGAGAAAGGGAAAAAAAAACCACCAGGAATAGGGATGAAATATCTAGAAGAGAACATGTGTGCCGGATTGGAATTCTTACAAAAATATTCCATGCTGTGACATTTTGTGGCAGGCCTTGCTTCCTGAGGGTCAGTGCCAACATCCTACATGTTTCTTCCAGTTATACAGTGGAATACATTGTCCTCCCCGATGGTCAGTGGGATAGGGCTATTTGTGCTTTTGCTCTTCTCCCCCACCCTTGAGAGGGCAGGGAGAGAGGAAGACAGCATCCTTGCATAATATGATGCATTGACTTGGTGCCAACCATCTCCACTTTTATTTCTTCATTTATATCCTGCCTTTATTGTTTTTACAAATAACTCAAGGCAGCGAACACACACAATATTGCTTCCGCCTCCTATTTTCCCCACAACTGTGAGGTGAGTTGGACTGAGAGAGAGGGACTGGCCCAAAGTCACGCTGTTGGATTTCATGGCTAAGGTGGGACTTGAACTTGCGGACTCCTGCTTTCTAACCTGTGCCTTAACCACTAGACCAGGGGTCGACAACCTTAAACACTCAAAGAGCCACAAAGGTCCTAACCGGAAGCCCCATTCAATTCTGGAGCCGACCGGAAGTCCGGTTCCCCCACCATAGAGTCTCCTCCTAGCACAGCATCCTTTTTCCTCTACCTGTCCTAACCGAAAGCCCTATCAATTGTGGAGTCGGCAGCAGAGGGATGAAAGAGCCACATGCGGCTCCAGAGCTGCAAGTTGCTGACTCCTGCACTAGATCAAACTGTCTTTCCAAGCCATTGGGGGTGAGGGTGGGGGCTTTTGTTTCTCCAAGAACAGGACTTTAGCCATTACGTGAGTGGTTGAACCTGAACATGCAAGAGAAATGCTTGGTTAGATGCCTTTTGTGTTTCTATCGGCAGCCTCTTCCCCCTGCTGTGATGTAATTAATGGACACATCCATCATGTGAGGTTTGTCAGCCCATGAGGAAGTTAGGAAGTTACCATCCATTGCAACTCTGGTCCAGCTGGATTTTATTTATTTGGTCCATAGCCAGACCTGACTTTTCAGAAGAATGACTGGATGGTGAAGGTTCAAGCTGAAAGGGAGGCAGAGCCTGGGCAAAGAGATGAAAGAGACTCGGTGAAGATCAGTTTAATGGAATTTCATGTACCTTTAAGCCAAATTAAGGGATGCGATGGTTCAGCGGTTAAAGACTCTGAACTTGTCTTCTAAAGAGCTGACAGCCCGGGTTCAAGACCTGAGCTCCACATGATGAGGTGAGCTCCCGTTCCTTGTCCCAGCTCCTTCCCGCCTAGGAGTTCAAAAGCATGCATATGCAAGTAGACTAATAGGTACCACTTTGGTGGGAAAGTAATAACACCATTCCCTGCACCTTTGGCATACAGCCCTGCTTGTCCACATGACAAATGGAAATTGTCTTTGGACAACAGTGGCTCCCTTGGCCAAGAAAGGGTGATGAGCATCATGCCCTAGAACCATGATGGCGAACCTATGGCATGGGTGCCACAGGTGGCATGCAGAGCCATATCTGTGGGCACATGAGCGTTGCCCTAGCTCAGCTCCAGCACTCATGCATGCACCAGCCAGCTGGTTTTCGGGCCTTCCAGAAGTCAGAAAATGGGCTGTTTCTGGCCTCCGGGGGGGGGGGCGGAGCCATTTTCGCCCTCTCCAGGCTGCAAGAAAGCCTCTGGAGCCTGGGGAGGGTGAAAAACGGGCCTACCGGGCCCACTGGTAACCTTTTTACCGTGGTGTGCCAAAGCGGGGGGAGTGGGTCATGGGTGCATGCGTAGGGGAGCGGGGCACAGGGAGGATATGAATTATGGGTATGGGCACGCGTGTGCATGACCCCCGCACACACACGCTTCTGGCACGCTCTGGCAAAAAGTTTAGCCATCACTGCCCTAGAATCCGACATGATTGACAGGGAAACCTTTACCTTTTTTTCATCTTAAACTGAATTAATTAAATATAATTAGCTTGGCTGAACTTCCAGAAATCCTTTCTAGGAGAAAAGAGAATGTCCCAGGATGCATGCATGGTATCAAAATGTTCTGTTACCAGATCTTGGTTGATCTGCCAGGAATCTTCATACTTTGCCAAGCTACTTTTACTCCACCGGCTGAACAAATGAACAAATTCAAAGAAATGAATGCAGATGTCAGGCAGGAAGTATGAAATGGAATGGACAGTGATGATTGAAACTAGGCATATCGGCAGGATGTGGTGAAGAAAAACTCAAGATGTTCTCTAGCTATAAGATGTTGTGCTTATAACTCTGCCTCTACTTGCATCACAAGTAGCCAAACCTTGTATATTCCTGTTTCTAATGTTTCACTTATTTGGTCATAAATACGCTCAAGATAAAGAAGGATCTTGACAAACTTGAACATTGGGCTCTATCTAACAAAATGAAATTCAACAGTGAAAAAAGCAAGGTTCTACATTTAGGGAAGAAAAACAAAATGCACAGGTACCGTATATGTGGTACCTTGCTCATTAGTAGAGCCAGAAATGTGCAACAGCTGCCAAGAAAGCCAACACAGTTCTGGGCTGCATAAACAGAGGGATAGAATCAAGATCACGTGAAATGTTAATACCACTCTATAATGCCTTGGTAAGGCCACACTTGGAATATTGCATTCAGTTGTGGTCGCCATGATATAAAAAAGATATTGAGACTCTAGAAAGAGTGCAGAGAAGAGCAACAGAGATGATTAAGGGACTGGAGGCTAAAACATATGAAGAACAATTGCAGGAACTGGGTATGTCCAGTTAATGAAAAGTAGGACATGATAGCAGTCTTCCAATATCTTAGAGGTTGCCACAAAGAAGAGGGAGTCAAACTATTCTCCAAAGCACCTGAGGGTAGAACAAGAAACAATGGGTGGAAACTAACCAAGGAGAGAAGCAACTTAGAACTAAGGAGAAATTTTCTGACAGTTAGAACAATTAATAAGTGAAACAACTTGCCTGCAGAAGTTGAATTTTTAAGAAGATGTTGGATAACTATTTGTAGGGTTTCCTTCCTGGGCAGGGGGTTGGACTAGAAGACCTCCAAGGTCCCTTCCAACTCTGTTATTCTATTCTATTCTATTCTATTCTATTCTATTCTATTCTATTCTATTCTATTCTATTCTATTCTATTCTATTCTATTCTATTCTATTCTATTCTATTCTATTCTATTCTAAATGCTTCACTGTTTGGCGTCAACATGTAGAAATGACCAGGGTAGGGAAGGCCACAAAGGAACATTAAAAAGATAGAAGATAGATGGTTGGTCAGTCATAGTGGCTCATGGATTATAGCCAGGGAGAACCAGGTTCAAGGCGACTGGCATCCATGAAAATGCATGGATATGTTGGGGCCAATTGTTCATTGCTGTGGAGAGTCCTTGTCAGGGAGATAAAACTGGAGGATAAAATCCTATGTGATAATTCAGATCTCTTGGAAGAGAAGAAGACATACGAATCTGACAAATGAACGTATGGATTGCAGTTCATCTGGTTCCTCCCCTTGCATTTAATAATTCCCCCCTTCTGTCATATTAACAATTACATTTTTGGCAGATGCTTTCAGTTGAGTTCCAGGCCTGTGTCCAAGAATTTTTAGGAGCCATATGTGTTCCTGGAACTCAACCGCGCTTGTGCCAGTTCGGGAAGTGAGCTTTGTCATGGGCACGCTTAGTAACGATCCAGGATGTCCAGTTTCCTCTAGAACGGGGGTCTCCAACCTTGGCAACTTGAAGCAAAAGCTGGCTGGGGAATTCTGGGAGTTGACGTCTGCCAGGCTTAAATTTCCCAAGGTTGGAGACCTCTGTTCCAGAGGAAACTGGACATCCTGGATCGTTGCTATTTATATTTATATTTATATTTATATTTATATTTATATTTATATTTATATTTATATTTATATTTATATTTATATTTATATTTATATTATTTATATTTATATTTATATTTATATTTATATTTATATTTATATTTATTTATTTTGTCAAGCATGTATTCGATAACAGATATTAAATATAAACATGATTATGAATACATGAAATGGATACGAATAAATGGGAACAGTAGGACAGGGACGGAAGGCACGCTGGTGCGCTTATGCACGCCCTTTAAAGACATCTTAAGAATGGGGTGAGGTCGATAGTAGACAGTCTAAGGTTAAAGTTTTGGGGGTTTGGGGAAGAAACCACAGAATCAGGTAGTGCATTCCAGGCGTTGACCACTCTGTTGCTGAAGTTGTATTTTTTGCAATCGAATTTGGAGCGGTTTACCTTGAGTTTGTATCGTGTGCTTGTGTATTGTTGCGGTTGAAGCTGAAGTAGTCATTGACAGGTAGGACATTGCAGCAGATAATTTTGTGTATTACGTTTAGTTCAGACCGAAGGTGGCGTAGTTCTAAATTGTTAAATCCCAAAATTTCAAGCTTTGGCGGCATAAGGTATTCTGTAGGGAGCAGAGGAGCGAAGGACTCTTCTCGTAAACTATCTCTAGACTCTCAATTGTACTAATGTCCGATTTGCAGTGCAGGTTCCAGACAGATGGGTTATATTCAAGAATTGGTCTAGCAAATGTTTTGTATCCTCTAGTTAGTAGTACAATATTACCAGAGAAGAAACTACGCAAGATTAGGTTAACAACTCTCAGTGCCTTTTTTGGCAATGTTGCCAAATTCTGGGAGTTGTTGAATTCTGGGAGTTGAAGTCCACCAGGCTTAAAGTTGCCAAGCTTGGAAACAGACCCCTGTTCCAGAGGAAACAACATCTTGGATCATTGCTAAATGCTGGGAGTTGTTGAATCTGGGAGTTGAAGTCCGCCAGGCTTAAAGTTGCCAAGGTTGGAGAGTTCCTGCTCTGGAACAACGGAGTCAAATGGATTGGAGAGAGAAATCTCTGAGCCTCAGAGGAGCTCAGCTTGGCTTTTTCAGGAACTACGGCTCCCCCTCCTCCCCGCCCAAGACACAGGGAACAAGGCAGCTGTTCCTTGCCTGTCAAGTGTGCAGATCTGTGGCTATTATAAATAGAAGCATGAAACATTCTTCCCGGGCCTCAGAAAGGTGAAATCCCAGCAGTGGCAAAGATTGTGCAGGCTGAGTCAGAGAAGTTGGTGTGCCCCATTTACATGCTTTGCAAAAGAGTTTCACGCCCTGACCCCCCTCCCCTCCCCTCCCTTCCCCCTCCCTAGGCCTTCAGCAGTAAATTGCAAATTGAAGAGCACCCTGGGACCTTGGATGAATTACATTGTGGCTTGCAAATTGCCTCTTTGCTTTCCCCCAGCTTGGAAAGAGATACCCAAGAAACCTGAAGAATTACAAATTGCCTTGAAAATGCCAAGGATTTCTCATTCGGAAAACAAAAAAAAGCCCCCCAACCTCCAACACCACCTTTGCTGCTGGATATAAGCAGAACGGTTGCAGGAACTGGGTATGTCTAGTTTAATGGAAAGAAGGACTAGGGGAGACATGATAGCAGTCTTCCAATATCTCAGGGACTGCCACAAAGAAGAGGGAGTCAAGCTATTCTCCAAAGCATTTGCGGGCAGGACCAGAAGCAATGGGTGGAAACTAATCAAGGAGAGGAGCAACCTAGAACTAAGGAGAAATTTAGCTAAGGAACAATTAACGAGTGGAATGACTTGCCTCCAGAAATTGTGAATGCTCCAACACTGGAAGTTTTTAAGAAGAGATTGGACAACCATTTGTCTGAAATGGTGTAGGGTTTCCTGCGTGGGCAGGGGGTTGGACTAGAAGACCTCCAAGGTCCCTTCCAACTCTTCTATTCTATTCTATTCTATTCTATTCTATTCTATTCTATTCTATTCTATTCTATTCTATTCTATTCTATTCTATTCTATTCTCTCTTGGCCCATCTTGGCTCCTGGGAGAGTATAAAACCCTCTAGGGGATTTTCTACAACTCTCCTATTTTTAAATTATTTTGAAATGGAAGCTGGTGAGAGTAACTGTATCAGAGGTGAAGAAAACAAGAGCAGTATACAATGCCCATTTCAGTTAAGTGGTCATCCGGGTCTGATATAAACCAGATATTTTTCTAATTCCCTGTAGAGATCTTGATTTGGTTTATATCTCATCCTACACTCAGGAGTCATATACATAATGGTCCATTCTTCTTGTTTTTCCTCACAATAAGATTTTTGTGAGTAAGGATTGGAGTAAAGTCATCTGGAAAGCTTCAGTGGCTGAGAGTAGAATAAAATCTGGGACTCACTATTCCTAACACTTTCACTATTACTCCACACTGGCTTTTGAGCTTTGAGGAAAAGCGTGGCCCAAGGTCTCCAAGAGAGCATCTGTGACTGAACGTAACAGAGGAGAATATTTGTAGCTCAGGGGTCCCTGATGCTCTTTGAGCTTGGTTGTTAATATTACCTAGTTTGGGTAATGGCGCATGGCCCTGTTGTGGACCGATAGTAAAGGTAAGTAGAACCCACCTCTGGTTTCCACCCATTGCTTCTTTTTCTGCCTTTAGGTGCTTTGGAGAATAGCTTGACTCCCTCTTCTTTGTGGCAACCCCTGAGATATTGGAACACTATCATGTCTCCCCTGGTCTTTCTCTTTACTAGACTAGCCATACCCAGTTCATGCAACTGTTCTTTATATGTTTTAGCCTCTGGGCCCCTAATCCTCTTTGTTGCTCTTCTCTGCACTCTTTCTAGAGTGCAGAGTTTTAGCTGAAATTGATGGGAACTGATGTTCCAAAACATCTCGAAGTTGCTGACTTGGCAAACGTTAATCCTCAAGTAAACTGTGATTTCAAGCAAGGATAACAAGGCAGGGCCTCCTCCAGAGAATCCTGTGGTTTTTCTTGATCTTTAGCTCAGAGGCAAAAGGAGAGACTGGAGATCTTGCCCCAGTGGTGAAATCCAATTTTTTTTACTACCAGTTCTGTGGGCGTGGCTTGGTAGGCATGGTGGGGCTTGGTGGGCATGGCTTGGTGGGCATGGCAGTGGAAGGATACTGCAAAATCCGCATTCCCTTCCCACTCCTGGGGAAAGGATATTGCAAAATATCCATTCCCACCCCATTCTGGGGTCAGCCGGAGGTGGTATTTGCCGGTTCTCCGAACTACTCAAAATTTCTACTACTGGTTCTCTGAACTGCTCAGATTTCCGCTACCGGTTCTCCAGAACTGTCAGAACCTGCTGGATTTCACCCCTGTCTTGCTCCCCCCCCCTTTTCCAAGCCATCTTTTCATTAATGAATTGTCCCATAGCATCAGATGGGTTTTTCACCCATGAGGCCAACTGCCTTGAGCATTTTGGGAGTTTCAAAACCCTTTGTCCTTAATGGTTCCCAGTTCAAGTTAGCAACCTCTCTAGGAAGACCTGGAAAAACACTGGAGTACCGTATACTCAGAACATTTTTTTCCCCATTTTCAGGATATTTGCCATCTAAGTGATTTTAGATGAATGCTTTTCTCCTCCCTTATATGTTAGTGCTTTGGACCATTCATAACTTCCTAAAGATTGCAGCAGTCACTTCTCTGCTGTGTTTATATGTCACATTAAGTCTGCTGCTTGATCATAGCCACTAAGATGTTTCTGGAACTGCAAGTAATTAATTCAGCAAACCCTGAATGTTCCTTTTTGTGGATTCTGGAACATGAATAGGTTGCCTGGGAATTCTGGCTTAATTCTCTTTAACAAGGCAAGTACTGAATACTTTGACCTTTCAGGAAGAATTATAGGTTGTCTGAAGTGTGGTATAGGCACTTATGGCTCCTCCATGCCGGTCACCCATCCCATATAAATCCAAGCTGTCACCAATGACTCAGCAACCTCCTCTGTTGAAGAGAACTGATGCCTTCTGGATTTTCTCAGCTGGACCACTTGTGATGTTGGTTGTTTGAAGCCATCACATCTTTCCACTTCAAGAGAAGTGAAATGTTAGCTAAAGTAGGAACAAGACTTCGCAGAACTTCCAGACAGTATCTAAGAAGCACTGGCCCTCATCAGAGGAGGAGAAAATATCTTGAATTAAACCACTGGGACAGATTAAATTACTCATCTCTGACCTCATGGCAGGATACTTTGGTTCCTTTTATTTCCAAATATTTATCCAACCTTTGTTCCAGGCTGACATTGGACTATCTACTGTTAGTCCAACCATTATTAGCCATATTGGGTACTGTATTTTAGAGCTCCCTTTTCATTGAAGTAGGGTGATTGAAGGATCCTGCTTGAATTTTTTTGCTCCAACTATGGAAAATGATTCTGATAAGAAGAAGTTTGAAGTCTATGATTGCATTAAAACAAAATATAGGAAAAAGTATGGATGGAGAAAGAAAGAGAGGGAGAAAGAAAGAAAGAAAGAAATGGATGGATGGAGAAAGAAAGAGAGAAAGAAAGAAAAAAGAATGAAAGGGATGGATGGATGGAAGGATGGAGAAAGAAAGAAGAAAGAAAGAAATGGATGGATGGAAAAAAGAGAGAAAGAAAAAGAAAGAAATGGATGGATGGAGAAAGAAAGAGAGAGAAAGAAAAAGAAAGAGAAAGGGATGGAGGAAGAAAGAAAGAAAAAGAAAGGGATGGATGGATGGATGGAGAAAGAGAAAAATAAGAAAGAAAGAAATGGAGAAAGAAAGAGAGAAAAAAGGGATGGGTGGGTGGAAGAAGAAAAAGAGAGAGAAAGAAAAAGAAATGGATGGAGAAAGAAAGAGAGAAAGAAAAATAAAGAAAGGGATGGAGAAAGAAAGAGAAAGAAAAAGAAAGGGATGGATGGATGGATGGAGAAAGAGAGAAAAATAAGAAAGAAAAAATGGAGAAAGAAAGAGAGAGAAAAAGAAAGGGATGGATGGATGAAGAAAGAAAGAGAGGCAGAGAAAGAAAGAAAGAAAGAAAGAAAGAAAGAAAGAAAGAAAGAAAGAAAGAAAGAAAGAAAGAAAGAAAGAAACCAACTAGATGGAAATTAACTTTTACCCATCCCCCTTTGTTCCCAGTCCTACATATTTATCTTGCAAGGCTAAAAAGCACACCTAAAATTTTCACCTTGAGAATGGTCTCGTACAAAAGAGGCATAAGAAAAGGTCATAACTGTCACCTTGATCAGATGCTTGGAAATTTGTTTTCTCCAACTCTCCTGTGCACTAAACCATGTGATGGCATATAAAGGACTGAGTCACCAGAAGAGAGTGATTTGGTTGGGGGCAGGGTTTGCTTTTTCTTGGTATTTTCACCATTTTTGATGTTTCGTCTTTTCATATTCCTTCACTCGGTCCGAACACAAAGGCCATTGCTAAATTTAGACCCTGAACTCTGTTGATTTCTTACTGTTTGAGGTTAGACAAATCATCCTCATCACCCATGTCAGCTTTCCTTAACCTGCTGCTCTCCAGATATGTTAGGATTGCAACTCTGTGCCTCCATAATATCTGAATCAGGAGAAGCTGTACAGTTTCTGGATTGGCCTCTAAATGTATTGGCTGGAAATGGTCATGGGTCATCTACAAAAGGTCATGGCACAATAACTATTTTAGTTGTCCAGGCACTTCGGAGCCCTGCTATTTCAGTCCCATGGTAAGCAGAATTTCTTCTCCAAGTATTCACCGAAGATTATCTGACTCAGGGCTTCTCAACATTGACAACTTTAAGATGCATAGACTTCAGCTCCCAGAATTCAGGGAAAGTAGTTCGGAGGTACAGAAGCTTCGTTGATTAATTTGATGATTTAGCCAACCTCGTATGATAATTTGTATGAATATCATATGAGTCAACCTCGTATGATAATTTGAGCCTGGTCATTTGTGCCTTGAGTAACAACTTCGCATTGATTTCACTGATGGTCCATTTGTTTGTTTTCTTGGTATTTTGCTTGGTATTAGTTTTCTTGGAACTCTTGAGCGAGAGTTCTCATTTGAGGCACAAATGGCCAGGCTCCACTTATCACATGATGCTGGCTATATGGCAGCATAAAGCATAAACTTTCAAATTAATCTGTCAAACTCTTCTACTTTTGCACCTCTGTACTACCCTCCAACATCTTGGGATTTAACATATGTATTAGCAGTGGTGGGATTCAAGTAACCGGTTCTCTGACCTAATGATTTATTCCAACAACCAGTTTGCCAAACTGCTCAGAAAGTTAACAACCGGTTCTCCCGAAGTGGTGCAAACTGGCTGAATCCCACCACTGTGTATTAGCCTGTTGCCATCTCATCAATGGACATCTACCCATACTTGCCTAATAGCAATAGCAATAAGATTTATATACTGCTTCACAGTGCTTTTACAGCCCTCTCTAAGTGGTTTACAGAGTCAGCCTCTTGCCCCCAACAATCTGGCTCCTCATTTTACCCACCTCGGAAGGATGGAAGGCTGAGTCAACCTTGAGCTAGTCAGGCTTGAACTCTTGTCAGTGGGCAGAGTTAGTTTGCAATACAGGAAGGAAGGAAGGAAGGAAGGAAGGAAGGAAGGAAGGAAGGAAGGAAGGAAGGAAGGAAGGAAGGAAGGAAGGAAGGAAGGAAGGAAGGAAGGAAGGAAGGAAGGAAGGAAGGAAGATAGCAATAGCACTTAGACTTATATACCGCTTCACAGTGCTTTACAGCCCTCTCTAAGGGGTTTACAGAATCAGCCTCTTGCCCCCAACAATCTGGGTCCTCATTTTACCCACCTCAGAAGGATGGAAGGCGGAGTCAATCTTGAGCCAGTCAGGATCAAGAATAGAACTGGTGGCAGTTAGTAGAAATAGCCTGCAATACTGCATTCTAACCACAAGGAAGGAAGGAAGGAAGGAAGGAAGGAAGGAAGGAAGGAAGGAAGGAAGGAAGGAAGGAAGGAAGGAAAAGAGGGACCAAGGAAGAACGGAAGGAAAAGAGAGGGAGAGAGGGAGGAAAGGAGGATGCATGGAAGGAAGGAAGGAAGAACGTAATAGCAATAGCACTTAGACTTAAATACTGCCTCATAGTGCTTTTACAGCCCTCTCTAAGTGGTTTACAGAGTCAGCCTCTTGCCCCCAACAATCTGGCTCCTCATTTTACCCACCTCGTAAGGATGGAAGGCTGAATCAACCCTGAGCCTGGTGAGATTCGAACTGTCGAATTGCAGTCAGCAAAAGTAGCCTGCAGTACTGCATTCTAACCAGTGCGCCATTCAAGTTAGACCCTAATATCCAACCGCCCGCAGATACATAACTGTTCTTTTTGAGAGAATGCAAACACCTATAAAAAGGTCAATCCCAGAATTCTGGGAGCTGAAGTCCACATATCTAAATGTGAAATTAATTTGCTAAACACTCTGTGTGAAAGTAGAAAGATGCAGAGCCCAGCTGGTGTGTCAAAAACATGTACCATAGTGGTTCTAACCACTGCGCCACCACGATACCAGAAATATGCATATTTCTGGTATCGTGGTGGCGCAGTGGTTTGAATGCAGCATTGCAGGCTAATTCACTCACTGCTCACTGCCAGCAGTTTGATTCTGACCATCTTAAGGTTGATTCAGCCTTCCATCTTTCCAAGGTGGGTAAAACAAGGATTCAGATTGTTAGGGGCAATAGGCTGATCTTTGTAAGCCGCTTAGAGAGGGCGGTAAAGCACTATGAAGCGGTATATAAGTCTAAGTGCTATCACTATTACTTTTGGCCAATGACAAAACTAAGAAGATGGCATCATTCTGGCAGTTGTAAAGTTTGATCTAGGCATAGAAGAAGAAGAATGCCTAAAGAACACCGAGTGACACAAGTTATAATACTTGTGCCATGCACTCAAGATGCTAGAGGCATCATTATGACTTCACTGTGTCATGTGGCCTCACTTCTATCAACACCTTTGGATCCGTGTTTGAGTCAGCGACAGAATTTTCACAAATGTATAGCCCTAAAATTTCGGGATCGTCCAGATATATTGGGGAAGACCCTAGCAGTTCCGGCTTTGGGAATTGAAGCAATAAACTTGTGGGAAGAATTCAGTTGTATACTGTATGTCTTTTTTTGCAAGGTTCTGGTTAGTGAATCCCCAGTTTTTTAAGAGAGTGGCATGAAGGTATTAAGAAGTCAAAAATAATGTCAACTTGAGTGCTTAGCGATTTTGCAACTGACGCTGAAGAGCAGAAGGTGTTGGATACTGTGAAATCTTGTGGAGGAAAGTGTGGTCTGTTCTTCCCAAATGCCTATAAAATATGAAAACAAGACATTTGCAACAATTTACATCCTTCATAATGATGCAAATTGACATGAATGATGCAATGGGTCATTTGCATCACGATTTCCATTATTCAAATGACAAATCAGTGAACGAGGTAAAAGTAATATTTCGGAGCATTTTTAAGTGCCTCCTATGGATTAGTTCAGATGCAAAGATATAGCCACTCTTTGAGGGAATGGCTGGATGGCAGTTTTGTCTGTTGTATCTCAACAGTTGAGGCATGTTTAAGTTGAAGGTTTTATCTTCTTGGACTCAGAAATAAAGATAGATAATGTGTTGAGAAATTATTTTAAAACTGGAAAGCAAAACGAACTTAGGCAAGTTTATAAAACAGAAGAACAATTTGTCTAAGAAAGATCAGACAAGTTAAAACAATGTTTTTTTTCTAGTGCTGATATATCAGATGGAGGGTAGAGATCGACAAAAAGCAAAAGAAAGAAGATCCTTTAAGTTATGGATCTCAAGATGGTTGCTAAGAATATCTTGAACTTCAAGAAGAAGAATCAATTGGTCCTGGACAGAAATGCTGACTCTTCCTTCCAAATAAATTAAATCAAATTTCCTGTTTCCTGTTTCCTGTTTAAACTCTTGCCACTGGGCTTCAAAGGGCCGCCCTACAGCTGATCAGTGGTAAAAGAAAACAAATGAGTGGACCAATGCCTGCAAAAATACATGAGTAGATCAGTGCCTGCAAAAAATAAATGGGTAGATCGATACAACTCTGCAAGCAGTTAAAAGCCTGGTAGACCAGCACCTCTGCTAAATCCTAAAGAATTGTCACATGACCATCTAGCCATGGCCACAAAATAAGCCACGCCCACAGAACCGGTAGTAAAAAAAAAATTAGAAACCACCCCTGATTCAGACCAGCTAGATGACTTGGACCAATCACCAAGAGACTGTGAGTTCTAGTCCCACCTTAGGCAAGAAAGCTGGCTGGGTGACTTTGGACCAATCCCCATTTATTTGAAGATTTTTTTAAAAAATGAGAATAGTTCTAACATACTGCTAATTTACATTACTGGCACTTAAAATATGGACCCATTTAATGAAGACATAAAGTAAGTTAAGGAAAGATAAATTATACGAGGTTACATTCCCCCCACTCCTCATGTGTTTTCCCTTTCATTCTAAATAATTGAAGATCTGAGCTACTAAGTAGATTAGATAAAGGGACTCACAGGTGCTAAGCTGCATGTCTTGCCTAATAAATTTTCTTTTTTAAAAAAATAATTCTAAATTTAGAAAACTATTTGAAAGCAGATTGTTCCATCTATCTCAATAATCTGGGACAATTTTCTGCAGCCTTACTGAGAGATGCTAAGGACTTGAACAGGAGCATCAATATGTATCTGAAGGGACGATAACGAAGTATGATAATAACACAAACCCACAACTTAGGTAGCTTCATTAGACCTGGTTCACACAAGATGTTGAACACACCAAAGCACTATTTAACCAAACACACTGTAGTTTAGTGGCTAAAAGCTAGGGAGTAGGCCAAAGTAGTTTTGGTTAAATTGTACTTTTGGATGTGTTCTAGAAACCCAGCCACTGCTTCCAGATGTGTGAACCAGGCTATCACATGAACTCCAGAATATAATTTATTTGTTTAGGTGTTGCGTCTGTGTGAAAACAGGAGAAAGGTGACCAAGAAAGAATTGGGTTGATTGTTGTTACCCTGAAAGATACTGTGAACATCTGTTCCACCCTCAAAGAGGCCAACTTCATGGAGAAGCGTCTTAAGAATGAAAATCCAGTGCTTTCTCCTGGCAGATGGTTGACTTAATCCTGTTATCCTTCAGACACATTCTTCCAGACAGCAGCTCACGTTGGGGAATCAGCAAACCAATATTTGAGGAGCTCACACAGAGAAGAAGGGGTTGACCTATTCTCCAGAGGACCTGAGGGCAAGGAGTTATGGATGGAAGATCATTAAAGAGAAACCCAGCCTAGACCTAAGGAGAAATTTGCTGACAGTGAGAACAATTAATCAGTGAAACAGCTTGCCTTCAGAAGTTGTGGATGTCCCATCAAGATTTTTTCAAGAAGAGACTGGACAACCATTTGTCTGGAATGATATAAATTCTCCTGCTTGAGCAGGGGTTGCACTAGAAGATTTCCAAGGTCCCATCCAACCAGTGGTGGAATTCAATTTTTTTTACTGCCCGTTCTGTGTGTGTGGCTTGGTGGACATGGTGTGGCTTGGTGGGCGTGGCAGGGGAAGGATATTGCAAAATCTCCATTCCCACCCCACTCTGGGGCCAGCCAGAGGTGGTATTTGTCAGTTCTCCGAACTTCTCAAAATTTCCGCTACCGGTTCTCCAGAACCTGTCAGAACCTGCTGAATAGCACCCCTGCACTCAACCTCAGTATTCTGTGTTCTGTATCCATTTTCCATCTCTAAGTAGGTAGAGCTAAACCTTTTAGATCTATTTTCTGTGGTCCTTAGAAACTGAAACCATACAATCACGTCCACGAAAATGGAACTGAGACAGCGGTTAGTGTATTTTGGTAGAAATGCAAAAACCTTCCTGCTACAGGCAATTGCACAGAAACCTTCCTGTGGTTACTTCAGTTACGCAAATAGGAGAGAGAAGGGATCTGTGTGTGTGTGTGTGTGTGTGTGTGCGCATATGCACGCAGATGTATAGGTTAGTGCCCTCAACCAGTCCACCAAACAAGCTCTTACTCACAGCTCTTAAAATTTTGCATTTTCGGAATCCAATCTTCTTCTGTAGAAATTTGGCTTTCTCTCCTGATTTCTGGCTTTAGTGCCTCTGTTATTGCTTCATTCAGTCAATAAAGTTTATTACAGTAATTAAGCAACTCAGGAAAAGGAAGAAAACAAATTCTGCTCACAGCCAACAAAGCCGTAACAAAATTAGTTATGAAACCAGTGTGGCCGAAATTACAATGTACTGTACCTGTATTTATGCAGACAGGAAAGCAAAATGTAGATCTGCTTGGAGAAATAGAATCGTATTCATTAAGACAACACTAATTGCATTTAAATGAGTCTGGAAAGCCTGGAAGTCTGATATTAACACCACCAGATAGACCAGACCAGGAAATCAAATCCACAAAAAGGCTAAAACAATGTTATTGAGAGTGGCTGTAATAACAGAATCTGGAAAGTATGATTGTGCAGCGCCTCCTCCTTGCACTCATGTGAATCAAGGAAATGTCTCTTTGAGCTCTTCCACGCATTTTCTACTGCTGTGGACTTGTATTTTTCCTCTCATTACTTTGATAATGGATCTCACCTATCTTCTCCCTCAAGGTTGTCTTCCTTATTGTCTGTATCTGACTCAATGTGTATGCACGTAGGGGCAGTGGTGGGATTCAAATAATTTAACAACCGGTTCTCTGCCCTGATGATTTCTTCCAACAACCAGTTCACCAAACTGCTCAGAAAGTTAACAACCGGTTCTCCCGGTTGTTAACTTGGTGCGAACTGGCTAAATCTCAGCACTGCGTAGGGGTTATTAAGTGACTCTGTTATAAGGGCAATCAGATGCAACAAAAGTTAACTCCATCATCACAGAGGCAATCTAGGAGTTTCCTTCAAGAACAGCTGTTGCAAGGACATTAACTCTTCACCGTGTAGGAAGTTAGTACCCACCCCTCTCCTAGAAAAAATGAAATATTTTAGGAAATATTTTAGGCCTTCTGGGCCCACCGGAAATTGGGAAACAGGCTGTTTCTGGCCTCCAGAGGGCCTCCGGAGGTGGGGAGGCCATTTTCGCTTGCCCCAGACTCCTAGGAAGACTCTGGAGCCTGGGGAGAGCGAAAAACAGGCCTACTGGGCCCGCCATGCCATCACGTGCCAAAATCGGGGAGGTGGGTCACGCGTGTATGCACAGGGGGGGGGGGGTGGGGTGCACAGAATTATGGGTGTGGGCACGCGACACTCCCCCTGTTTTTGGCACATGATGGCAAAAAGGTTAGCCATCACTAGCCCGGCTCAATCCATCCAATTTCAGAGTTTGTTGGGTTTTTCATGAGCTACTCAATGGTGCCATTTGCTTAGCTTCGGCTTAGCCTGTTGTGTGCATTCAGTCTTGGTGTTTTATGAAGCCTAATGCTCAATTGTTAGCACAAAGATCTCCAAAGTGACTTAAAGGATTGCATGGAGAGTTATTAAGCTTAGCCTGTTGCACAAATCCAGCAAATCACAGTGTATTGCATAAGCCGTACTTAAGCAAACCCTTGTTTAGTCCAAGCTATGAATGGAGTCATTTGATGGATACTCTTAAGCCTCAAAAGCCGCTTTTGAAGCAAAATCAGTGCGGGGGGTGGGGTGGGGGGCAGAAAATGAAGTTGTGTGAGTCTGTGTTGCTTAAATGAATCCACTGGAAGTTGGGTTGTTTATCATCTTTGGCACCGGTCCAGAAGGTAGCTTTAACCCCTCTCGATGCCAGCCTGGGCACATTTTTCTCTAATGAATTTCTGTAGCCATAGAAAGAGGAGAGGGGGGAAAAATGTGTGAACCACTTCAATGTTTGATTACAGGAATCCTGAATTGCTGAAAGTGTTGGCTTATGCTAATTGTACATTCCCAATTTAATCCCACTGCCCTGCAGTTTTCTAGCATGCCAAATATTACTCCTGACACACACACACACACACACACGCACACACATACACACACACTCCCTCTCCCTCCCTCCCTCTCTCTCTCTCTCTCTCTCTCTCTGTAAATGCTAAATGATTGGCACCAAGTTCTCCGGAGTGACTTAATGGATTGTAGAAAGTGTTATTAAGCCTCACAATAGAAGAGAACTAAGCAGGGGAGATGTTATCCTGAATCGCTGTTGCATTAATGGGTTCAGGCTGATGGATGCAGTTTAAGATGGTTTGGTTTCTAACAATTTCAGGACTTTCTTCCCTCCTCCACCCCCCTCCACCCCCCACCCCCCAAAAAAGTCAATTATCCCTTTTCAGGCTAGGCGACAGGCAAAGGTAGGCAGACCAATCCAGGGTAACCTTAAATGCACTAAGCTAAACAAAAAGTGGGGAGGACAAGTGTCATTCTCTTGTTGGAAGTTGCATAGCTGTCTAAAAACATTAGAGCGCAATGCTGTCAAAACATTAAAACATAATGTTTATCCATGGCTGGCTGAGGAATTCTGGGAGTTGAAGTCCACATAACTTAAAGTTGCACAATGTGTATGGAGATTCTCCATCATGCAGGTCACGGTTGCCCCAAAAGTCAACTTGGACTTTCTGGTTTTTCTCTGAAGTTGTTTTGCCTGTCATTCAAGAAGCTTCTTCAGCTCTAAAGTGGCCCAGGTTGAGAGTCATTGGATTAGACATTAAGAAGAACTACTGGACTGTAATAGCTGAAACTATCAGTGGAATAGGTTACTGCATGGAGCAATTTCTTACCCTTCGCTCAAGGTTTTCAAACAGAAGCAGAATAACAGAGTTGGAAGGGACCTTGGAGGTCTTCTAGTCCAACCCCCTGCTTAGGCAGGAAACCTTATACCATTTCAGACAAATGGTTACCCAATCTCTTCTTAAAAATTTCCAGTGTTGGAGCATTCACAACTTCTGGAGGCAAGTTGTTCCACTGATCAATTATTCTAACTGTCAGGAAATTTCCCCTTAGTTCTAAGTTGCTTCTCTCCTTGATTAGTTTCCACCCATTGCTTCTTGTTCTACCCTCAGGTGCTTTGGAGAATAGCTTGATTCCCTCTTCTTTGGAGCAGCCCCTGAGATATTGGAAGACTGCTATCATGTCTCCCCTAGTCCTTCTTTTCATCAAACTAGTCATACCCAATTCCTGCGGTTGCGGTTCCACTGTGATTTGCTGGATTTGTGCAACAGGCTAAGCTTAATAACTCTCCATGCAATCCTTTAAGTCACTTTGGAGATCTTTGTGCTAACAATTGAGCATTAGGGCTCATAAAACACCAAGAGTGAATGCACACAACAGGCTAAGCCGAAGCTAAGCAAATTCTTCATATGTTTTAGCCTCCAGTCTCCTAATCCTCTTTGTTGCTCTTCTCTGCACTCTTTCTAGAGTCTCGACATCTTTTTTACACCGTGGCGACCAAAACTGAATGCAACATTCAGTTGCATGCGCAGCAGAGACCTGAACACCAGTTGGGGCATGCACGCATGCACAGTTTCAGGTGAGCTTGGCTACAGCTCGCATGCCCGGAAAAATGGCTTTGCGTGCCACTTCCGTCACGCGTGCTATAGGTTCACCAACACGGGTATAGAGTCTCCTGCTTGAGCAAGGAATTGGACTAGAATTCCTCCCAGGTCCCTTCCATTCATTTCTGTTCTGAACTGAATTGAAGAACTGAATTTCAGAATAAGATCATGGGAGCATTTCCACTGACGTCGACGTGACCCCCCACCCCACGAATAAAACCACAGAACAGGAAGCCTGCTTTGCAGAAGAAGATAACTTTGCAAGGCCCTCCTCGTCTTTTGCTGCAGTTGGGCACAAGATGCCTCTGCGAGACGGGTTGTGTCACTTGCTTTCCTGGAGCAACGCTTGGCACGCCGCCCAAGCAATTAAGTGGCCGAGAATCTGCTGCCTGCCAGAATTGTGCCTCCGCCTCTTTATATGACAATGCAGCATCTTCGGACTTGTGGGTTAATTATCTTTTCTAAATAATGGATAATGGCATACGGGGCCTGATGTGGTAGACTGTAATCAAGTTATTAGGAGGCAGATGAATACAACGCAAGAGATTGGCTTTCTCTTCTAACGTGGCCCTTGGAAATTCGATTGCAGGTCCTTTACATATAATTTGAGGCTGCCGTGTTTCTCGCTCCCCTTCCGTTTTGAATTTTGTTAGATGTTAGTCTAAAGCCGGGCAGTAAAAGGCAAGAGAAACAGATAACTGGAAGGCAGGGCAACTCTGCGGAAGCTGTCAGAAGACCTGCGAGCTTTGTCATTAGCTCTTTCCCATATTCTCCAGCTCTTATTTATTTTGTTTGGCAATGTTTACTTGCTCATCCCACTTTGCAACTCCCTAAGATAGTAAACAACGAAAAGGGGGAAAAACATGACGATGCAGTGGAAAAATACCTTTATAACTCAACTGGGAGAGGTAAACAATGACAACATGTTTTGTAACGTTCACGGCAGCAGCCTCTGCCATAGAGCTGTTGTTTTCAAATGCCATTTTTTTAAAAACTTTTTCTGACCAGTTGGGTTTTTCCTGTAAGTGTTGAGTAAGAAAAAGATTGGTGTGTTTTTTCTTAGTATGTAGATATAAACAAAGGACACTGTGCTGTTTAAAAAATACAATGCAGGTAGCCCTCGACTTACAACAGTTAGTGACCATTTGAAGTTACGACGGCACTGGAAAAAAGTGACCTATGACCATTTTTCACACTTACAACCCTTGGAGCATCTCCATAATCACGTCATCAAAATTCGGATGCTTGGCAACTGGCTCATATTTATGACGGTTGCAGTATCCCAGGGTCACGTGATCCCCTTCTGCGACCTTCTGACAAGCAAAGTCAATAGGAGAGCCAGATTCACTTAACAACCATGTTACTAAGTTAACAACGGCAATGATTCACTTAACAACTATGGCAATAAAGTCCGTAAAATGGAGCAAAATTCACTTAACCACCGCTTTGCACAACAACAGAAGTTTGAGTCCCAATTGTGGTCGTAAATCAAGGATTACCTGTATATAATTCATCCATTATACTAAACCAGGGGTTGGCAACCCGTGGCTCTGGAGCCGCATGTGGCTCTTTCATCCCTCTGCTGTGGCTCCATGTTGCCAGTCAACTCTATGGTGGAGGAACTGGACTTCTGGTCAGCAGAGGAAAAAGGATGCCACTCTAGGAAGAGAGTCTATGGTGGGGGCAACTAGACTTCTAGTTGGCAGAGAAAAAAGGATGCCACGCTAGGAGGAGACTCTATGGTGGGGGGACCACACTTCCAGACAGCTCCTCATCAGCCCTCCCCTCCCAGCCACTCCTTGTCGCAAATGGCAGGAAAATGGGGAGGGAAATATTCCTGCCTACCATTCTTCCCTCAGTCTGTGCCGAGATTGAGGAATGGATGACAGGCAGGAAAAAAACCCATCCTCATTTTCCTGCCTTTCACAAAAACGGCTCCATTCCAGCTGCTCCCCCTGTCCTCCTCCCTCCTGGGGACTACCTTAAAAGGGACAGGCTGCAGCAGCTCTGTTCTGAATGGAGGGAGAAAAGTTAGCATTCTCTTGCTGCATTTAACATTGAATTCTGTGGAATATCGTATGGCCAGAAGAGGTGAGTGACAAGCAGCTGGACGCGGGTGGGGCCAACTAGGGGTGACTACTACCAGTTCAGAGGACTGATGCCAATAATCCCTAGGAGTTTGCCTGAACCGGTCCGAACCGGTAGGATTTCACCCCTGGTATATACCCTATGTCAGAGATCCCCAGCCCCAGTTCATGGACCGGCACAGGTCCGCAGCATGCCAGCAACCAGTCCGTGCAAACAAGCGAACCTCCATCCACAGTATGCAGGCAGCACACAAAACCACACCCCCTCCAGTCCATGGAAAAACCTTTCTCCATGGAACCAGTCCTTGTAGCCCAAAAGGTTGGGCGCCTCTGCTCTATGTTCTTTGATTCTAAGTAGAGTTTCCTATTACAGTTAAACAGTTGAGCAGTAAAGCACATGGTGACTGTGCTGTTTGTTTGCTCTGCAGTGCTATATATAAACAGAATTTCTAATAAGTTCAGTTATTGGAATTCTCATAACTATCTCCCATCCGTCTCAATGAAATGTTGCTCAAGAGAATTCTTTGAAATTGTGTTTGGAAAAGAATAATTTAGGTGCAGTAGCTGCAAGACAGTCTCAATTTCTAGTGACTCCATTTTTCTTCACAGAGTGATTGGGGAGCAGAGAATCCTTGGCTTACAGCCATTCATTTAGTGGCTGTATAAAATTACAACGGCACTGAAAATATGATCTGTGTTCATACTTATGGCCGTTTGCAGCATTCCCATGGTCACATATTCACAATTCGGATGTTGGCAACTGCCATGTATTTATGACAATTGCACTGTCCTGGGGTTGTGTGATCACTCTTGTAACCTTCTCAGCTGGCTTCCAACAAGCAGAGTCAATGGGAAAAGCTAGGTTTGCTTAAGGACTGCATGATTCACTTAACAACTTCAGTGATTCATTTTGCCACCATGGCAAAATGGTCATAAAATGGGGCAAAACTCATTTAACAACTGTCTTGCTTAATAATTTGGAGCTCAATTGTGGTTATAAGTCAAGAGTTGTAAGTTTGTTATTTCCTTCTTTCGTTCATTTGCTTTAACTTCCCTGTCTAGCTCACATCTATGGACTTTCCAAGTGCTGCTATGTCAAAGCATTTCTCAGTTTGATCCTGGTTAGTTTTCTGAATTAGCCAAGATGGGTTTGATGCTACCCTCTGTATATAGAGCAGTTTAATAACAGCAGGTAGGGAAAAAACGCAGCAATATTGCTCTGCCATGTAAAACAGAGAAGGAAAGCAAGCTGTATGTTTGCAAGAGAGAAATCAATGAGGAACTGATGCAGAGGATTAATCAAAAGCAGATACTAAGAATAGGAGGAGGAAGGTATGCTGGATATGTTCGCCACCGTGAGTTATTTATAGAAATAATAAAGGTGGGATATAAATAAATACCAGGAGGGATGCGGTGGCTCAGTGGCTAAGACGTTGAGCTTGTCGATCGAAAGGTTGGCAGTTCAGCGGTTTGAATCCCTAGTGCCCAAGCTCCTGTTACTTGTCCCAGCTTTTGCCAACCTAGCAGTTCGAAAGCACGTAAAAATGCAAGTAGAAAAATAGGGACCAGCTTTTGTGGGAAGGTAACAGCATTCCGTGTGCCTTTGGCGTTGAGTCATGCTGACCACATGACCACAGAGACATTTTCAGACAGTGCTGGCTCTTTGGCTTTGAAACAGAGATGAGTACCGCCCCGTAGAGTCGGGAACGACTAGCACATATGTGTGAGGGGAACTTTTACCTTTTTTAATAAATAAATACCAAGTAGTCCTTGACTTGAAAGAGTCCGTTTATGGCCTGAAGTTACAACGGCACTGAAAAAAGCAACTTATGACCGTTTTTCACAGTTATGACCGCTGCAGCATCTCTGTGGTGACGTGATCAGATTCCTGGCAACTGACTCGTATTTATGACGGTTGCAACATCCCAGGGTTATGATCCTTTTGGCGACCACCTGACGAGCAAAGTCAATGAGGAAGCCAGACTCACTTAACAGCTGAGTTACTAACTTAACAGTTCACTTAATGACCGGTTCAAGTAAGGTCGTAAAATGGGGCAAAGCTCACTTGACAACAGAAATTTCGGGCTCAATTGTGAAAGGAGTCTGTGTAAATAAATTAAGGTTCAACCACCACCCAGGAACTTTAGTGATAAGGATGAATAAAAGAAAAGGGATTAAGAAGGGGTTTAGGCTATCCAAGAAAGTGGTGCTGAATTTAAATCTCCCTATTTTTGCTTCTGTGAAGATAGAAAAAGCTTGTGAATCCTCCTTAGTCCTTTTGTCCATCAGGAGCACCTAATGATTCGTTGTTACTTTGTCCAAGAGTTTACAAGTCAGTGCTGGCTTAGATGTCTGTTACTACATGGACGAATGGTTGCAGAAGTTGATGGAGTTGGCTGAAATGGCAAAACTGACTATTTTGATTAAAGAATAGCATAGCATAGCATAGCATAGCATAGCATAGCATAGCATAGCATAGCATAGCATAGCATAGCATAGCATAGCATAGCATAGCATAGCATAGCATAGAAAATATAGAGTGGAGGGGAGGGGAGGGGAGGGGAGGGGAGGGGAGGGGAATGGACTAGACTAGACTAGACTAGACTAGACTAGACTAGACTAGACTAGACTAGACTAGAATATAGAAATATGGAATGGAACGGAATGGAATGGAACGGAACAGAACAGAACAATATAGAAATATGGAATGGAATGGAATGGAATGGAATGGAATGGAATGGAATAGAATAGAATAGAATAGAATAGAATAGAATAGAATAGAATAGAATAGAATAGAATAGAATAGAATAGAATAGAATAGAATAGAATAGAATAGAGAAATATGGAATGGAATGGAACGGAACAGAACAGAACAATATAGAAATTAGAATAGAATAGAATAGAATAGAATAGAATAGAATAGAATAGAATAGAATAGAATAGAATAGAATAGAATAGAATAGAATAGAATATAGAAATATGGAATGGAACGGAACGGAACAGAACAGAACAGAATATAGAAATATGGAATGGAATGGAATGGAATGGAACGGAACGGAATGGAATGGAATGGAAATAGAATAGAATAGAATAGAATAGAATAGAATAGAATAGAATAGAATAGAATAGAATAGAATAGAATAGAATAGAATAGAATAGAATAGAATAGAATAGAATAGAATAACAGAGTTGGAAGGGACCTTGGAGGTCTTCTAGTCCAACCCCCTGCCCAGGCAGGGAACCCTACACCACTTCAGACAAATGGTTATCCAACCTCTTCTTAAAAACTTCCAGTGTTGGAGCATTCACAACTTCTGGAGCAAGTTGTTCCACTGGTTAATTGTTCTCACTGTCAGGAAATTTCTCCTTAGTTCTAAGTTGCTTCTCTCCTTGATTAGTTTCCACCCATTGCTTCTTGTCCTACCCTCAGGTCCTTTGGAGAATTTGAAAAAATATAAGTACTTTTGTGTCCACATGGAGACCTCTTCTGAACTTTGCGCTTGAAGTGGGAAACAATGAAACTTGGATATGGGGTTTTAACCGAGTAGATTGATGGGTCCTTATAGAAATGGCTTGTTTGTATTATTACGAAAAAAACAAAAACTTGTGATTTGATGTTAATGCCTTATTTTACTGCAACAGAGGGAGTCGGGAATCAATGTTTCTTTTTCTTTTTCTCTTATCCTCCCTCATTTCTCTTCCCCCTCTTCCTCCTCACCATTTCCCTACTTACTTTTGTATTTCGTATCTTATTTTATCTTATAACCCAATACAAATGTTAAAACAGATGTCTGTTACTGGGCACAGTGGCATCAAAATGACATGATGTCAGTGCACAAACGTTAATCAACTTGCATCTTGATATCCGATGAAGAATTAAGTTGTTGCATGGTGTGTGTGTGTGTGTGTGATCATTGCGCCCTTCCTTCTCTCCATCCTGGATGCCTGTGGCTGTTACGCTGAACTTAAGTCAAGGTAATCCTCGACTTAACAACAGTTCATTTAGTGACCACTCGAAGTTACAACGGCACTGAAAAAAAGTGACTTATGACCGTTTTTCACACTTATGACTGTTGTATCATCGCCATGGTCATGTGACATTTACATTCGATGCTTTTGACAACCGATTCATATTTATGACGTTTTGCAGTGTCCCGGGGTTGCGTGATCATCTTTTGCGACCTCCTGACCAGCAAAATCAATGGGGGGAAGCCGGATTCACTTAACAACCTGGTTACTAATTCGACGACCGCAGTGATTGCCTTAACAAATGTGACAAGGAAAGACGTAAAATGGGGCAAAACTCACTGAACATATTTCTCGCTTAGCAACATAAATGCCTGAACAGGCCTGGGTCATCCACAATACTAAATTTATTTATTTATTTATTGGTTCGATTTATATGCCGCCCTTCTCCGGAGACTCAGGGCGGCTTACACTGCGTTAAGCAATAGCCTTCATACTTTTGTATATACCTGCTTAGTAGGACTTTTGGGCCCCCCAAGCCATTGTTCTTTTTTTATACAAAGTCAGTTTATTGCCCCCACAATCTGGCTCCTCATTTTACCTACTTTGGAAGCATGGAAGGCTGAGTCAACCTTGAGCCTGGTGAGATTTGAACTTGCAATAATTGCAGACAGCTGGCAGCTAAGTGCTACTTTAACACTATTTTAGTCCGCTGCGCCACCAGTGCTTGGCAGCCATTTCAGCCTTGACTACACAGCTTTGGGGGGATTTTTTGCAATCAAAGTATGTGTGTTACCCCTGAAATGTACCCTCCCTCCTTTGCATGAGACTATATAAATAAATTCCTGCTCAAAATGATTGTAATTATTAGCCAACGAATGGTTCATTTAGTTAGAGCTTTAAATGAACAAAGTAAAACCGACTTTTAAATGCAGTGTGTCCGATTGGACAAACACGAGCAAGGATATTTTGCTAGCTGTGCTGTGGGACTCAAAGGTTCAATAGAATAATCCGACAGAAAAGAAAACTTCAGGATTAAAAACAAAGCAGACTAATGTAAACTAGAAGTCCTTTTCTGGATGTGAACAGCAAACTATGGTCTGCACAAAGGGGAAAAAAAATGGGATTGGAATGAAAGCAGCAAAAAATGTAAAATCCAAGGTAAAAACAATTACATTGCAATGGCGGTATTCCAAGATACACAGAAGCAGGAAATATCAATAATTACAGTTTAAATAGGGAGGGAACAGTTAATTGTAAAACCACTGATGCAGAAATAGAAAATGTTCTGTATTTTTTCCTAGATTGCTCTCTCTCACTCTCATTCTCTCTCTCACTCTTTCTGTTTCTCTCTCTCTTTCTGTTTCTCTTTTTATCTGCTTCTCTGTGTTTCTCTCTCTCTCCTTTCTCTGTTTCTTTCACTTTTTCTCTTTCTCTTTCTCTTTTTATCTGTTTCTCTGTGTTTCTTTCTCCCCCTCTCCCTCCTTCTCTGTTTCTCTTTCTCTTTCTCTTTTTATCTGTTTCTCTGTGTTTTTCTCCCACTCTCCCTCCTTCTCTGTGTTTCTCTCTCTTTCTCTGTTTCTCTTACTCTTTCTGTTTCTGTTTCTCTTTTTATCTGTTTCTCTGTGTTTCTGCCTCTCTCTTTCTCTGTTCCTCTCACTCTTTCTGTTTCTGTTTCTCTGTTTGTTTCTCTCTTTTTATCTGTTTCTCTGTGTTTCTCTCTCTCTCTTTCTCTGTTTCTCTTTCTGTTTCTCTTCCTGTTTTGCTTTCTCTCTCTCTGTTTCTCTTTCTTTCTCTCTCTCTCTGTCTGTTTTCTCTCCCTCCCTCCCACCCTCTCTCTCTCTCTTTCTCTCACACACATACACTCCTCCATCATCACCCCCACAACTATTGAAGTTCCTAATTCCATCCATTTCTGATGCATGTGCCAGAGTGTTCAGCCTCTTAAAAAGCCTCTGGGCTCCTGGACACAGGTGGGATTTTGAAAATGTCCATCCAAGGACTGGCTGTTCATAAGTTGGCTACTTGGTGAAGGGGAAAAAAATAAGGAGTGGGCTTGTGGGAGAAGTGATCTGGCCAAGATAGTTCCAGAGATGAAATCCAGAGTCCCTTTCCAGGTTTGGTTGGTTCTTGTACAGTCTGCTCAAAAGCACCAGGCTTCTTTCCAAGTGAAAACAAGACAATCTGGTGAGATAATTTGGGCTGAGAGGGAGAGACTCAGGCAAAATCTTCTGGGGAGATTGCATGATTGAATGGGGACTTGAACCTGTCTCTACTGGCTCCTGGTCCAGCATTTTCCCCTCTACACCAGGCTGGGTCTGGAGCTGAGAAAGAAGATCTGGCACATCCATAGGTCTTTGCAGGGGTGGGCTTCAAAAATTTAGCAAGGGGTTCTCTGCCTGCTTGCTGGGTGGGTGTGACCATGGTGGGAGTGGCCTAGTCGGCCTCCTGCACCATGGGGGGGGAGGTGTTTCTATCCATCCCGCCCCTGTGCATGTGCCTGTGACCACCACCACCCCCCACTCCAGAGACTTTCTAGGAGTCTGGGGAGGGCGGAAATGGCCTTCCCCACCTCCCGGAGGCCCTCCGGATGCCAGAAACAGCCCATTTGCCAACTTCCGGTGGGACTGGAAGTTGGCAAATGGGCCATTTTCCGCCTCTGTAGGACCTCTGGGGGGTGGGGAAGGCCATTTTTGCCCTTCCCAGACTCCTAGAAAGGTTCTGGAGCCAGGTAAGAGAGAAAAACAGGTCTTCCCCATCACCCTCCAAGGCCCTCCGGAGGCAGGAAACAGCCTGTTTCCCTCCTTCTGGTGGGTCCAGAAGGCCCGAAAATCAGCTAATGATCAGTGAGCTCACGTGCCCACTGATATGGCTATGCGTGTCACCTGTGGCACACGTGCCATAGGTTCACCATCACGGGTATAGGGTCTCCTATTTGAGCAGGAGTTGGACTAGAAGACCTCCCCCCCCCACAAGGTCCCTTCCAACTCTGTTATTCTGTTATTCTGACCTTCCCCAACTCAGTTCCTAGATGGAGAACTGATCTCAAATCCTACTCTTAGAATGGAATTTGGAGAATGCGTGGGTGCTTTTACAAAACATCTGACATGCTGCACGCATTGGCCTGAAGTATAGCAAGAACATTGTTCTGAAAGGAAATGCAAATAGGAACATACCCTGGGAGAGGAAATAGGGTTATAGAACTGCATACTTTGAGGGGACCGTTTATTTGGAAATGCCCGTTTCAATGCAGGTCTCAGCAAAAAATATATTGCAGATAGCTACAGTACAAATTTGAGGTAGAACTGAATTAAGAGCAAAACACACATCAAAGTGAATGGGAATCACGTGGTTTATTCATCCTGTACTTGTTGCCCTGGCAACCAATGATATTTTGGGGAGCTGCACACACATACACAGTCCTATTGAATCGTTTACCAACTTTCTGCACTCACAGAGGCCTTGTTGATAGTCAGAAAGGCTGCCTATACATTCACTCAGGGCTGATGGCAGCTCCGAGTTACCATAGCTGATCAAGCCAACCACAGCTGTCTAATGGGAAATGCACATCTGTAGAGCTTCAGCCGGGAAGGAAGCTGGGGAAATGACCGACATGTGTTGCAGATCGCATTTGCCACATTCAGCCATTTTGTTTTAGATATTTAGTCATTCATTCATTCATTTGTGGGTGCCAAAAAAAGTCAAGGACAAAAGAAGTCCATTGGGGCAATCAAAATGCAACCTGTTTTTTATGTGTGGATGCATCATGCAAACAGGCAGAAGTTTGATCACTCTATCGCAGAAGACATTTTATAATTTTTTACCATATCCTATGGATTTCCTTCCTTCCTTCCTTCCTTCCTTCCTTCCTTCCTTCCCTCCCTCTCCCTCCCTCCCTCCCTCCCTCTGTCCTTTCTTCCTTTTTCTCTTCTTCCTTCCTCTTTCCTTCTTCCTTCTTTTCCTCCCTCCTTCTACCTCCTTCTTCTCTTTCTTTCTCTGTCCTTCCTCTCCTTCCTTTTCTCTCCCTTTCTCCTTCCTTCCTTCCCTCCATCCCTACCTTTTTCCATCCCTCTGTTTTTCCCTGTCTCTCTCTATCTCTGCCGTTCTTCCTTTCCATCCCTCCTTCCTCTTTCTCTCCTTCCTTCCTTGCTTCCTTCCCTTTCTTTCTGTTTTTTCCTTCTTTCCCTCCCTCCTTTTCCCTCCTTCCTCTCTCTTTCTCTGGCCGCCCTTTTTCTCTCTCTCCTTTTCTCTCCTTCCTTCCTTCCCTCCCTCTCCCTCTCCCTTCCTCTCTCCCTCTTCCTCCCTCAAATGTGATTCTAACGTAAGCAAGAAGCAAAAATATCTGTGCTAAAAACTAAAAACACATTGCATCCAAGGACATTCCCATGTCAACATCTAATGGGCCAGCCCAATCTTTCAGTTTTTCATGTTGTTCACCTTGTTGCTACACAGATTTCCCACCCACACTCCCTTTGTTATCTTCCTAAAGATGTCTTTGCCCAGACTTTCCCCAACCTTCAGCCTCTATCTCCAAGCGTGTATCAACGTCCAGTTGAAGCCATTTGGATCCCTGCTGGAAGAAGAAGGAGGAGGAGGAGGAGGAGGAGGAGGAGGAGGAGGAGGAGGAGGAGGAGGAGGAGGAGGAGGAGGAGGAGGAGGAGGAGAAGAAGAAGAGGAAGAAGAAGAAGAAGAAGAAGAAGAAGAAGAAGAAGAAGAAGAAGAAGAAGAAGAAGAAGAAGAAGAAGAAGAAGGCAAATGGTTAAAGGGAATCAGTCAGCATTGTCTCTCATTAATTAACAGCTTCAAGCCCTTTCAGAATCTGTCAGGATGACGCTTCACATTTGTCCTTAAGATGGTCAGAAGTGAGCCCACAGTTTTGCCAATGTTTCTTGGTTTTTTTCTCCCTTTGTTCAAGTTTTCCAAAGACCGTCTTCAGTCTTTGGAAAACAGCAGGAGAAGCAGATATAGTTCAAAGTAAAGATAAATCGGCATCTCCTTTTTCAACCAGCTTCCTTGCCCCCTGTTTGAACTGCTGCGAGAGAAATCCAAAAACTGTACTCACCTGTCTCAAAGTTTTGAGAAACAAATGCCAAGAAACCCACTAAAAATGGCATCCTTCATTCATTTATTTGTTGTTAATGTGCCTCTGTGTTTTCAGTTGTATGACTCTAAAGCAACGTCCCTCAATCTTTTGGGTACCAGGGACTGGTTCGGGGGAGAGAGTTTTTTTCCCCACGGACCTGAAGGGGTGTGATTTTGCGTGCTGCCCGCTTGCATCCCCCGGATGGGGTTTCACTTCTTTCCGTGGCCTAGTTTCTGGCATGACATGGCCTGGTGCTAGCCTGCAGCCCTGGGGTTGGGGACTCCTGCTCTAAAGGCAGCTTTTCTCAACCTTGGTAATGAGGGAAGACCCCTCCCACCCTTAGAAAAACGAAATATTTTGAAAAATATTAAAAAGGCAGAATATTATATTTCCCTAAAGGAGGAATGGAGAAACATGCTCTTGGAGACAGAAAGATAACATTTCCCCACCTTCCTTAATAGCCCCCAGGAGATTTTTTTGCCCATTAAGAAAGACTGGGCCATCCTATCTACAAAACAAAAGACCTTCAACTCCAGGATGATGGGATTAAGACATGACCCTCCCAGGACATAATAGGATTAGCCCACTAGCAGCAGAGCTCACCACATTGCACGATTTCCAAGGGCACAAGGGCATTGCATCAGAGTTCAAACTTCAACCAAACCCGAGAGTTCAGACAACCTATAGAGCTAGCTATGACCCCTACAACAACCAATAAAATACGTGTTCTTGCACAGGAACAGGAAGCTCAAGTGCAAAGCCCAAGAGAAGGTATAAATACCCCTCACTCTCAACTCCATGTGGTCAGCTGCCCAGAACCTCAAACCCATGTGGGTTCTGATTCATCATTTAAACCATCTTGCCAATCAGCACCCATGTTTCCAGTGTCTTTCTCCCGGCTTGGAATTGAACCAGATGGATATTTCTTCCAACAGGAAACTTTAAAATGGATGGATCTCAATTCCTAGGATTCCCCAGCCAGTATAGGAATGAAAGCTTTAAGCTTGCTAACATGCTATCACTGTTGACATTCTAAAACACTAGCAATGTTTGTATTAACAAATCCATTAAAGTGTTCACAAGAGTTAAAGTTCCTTCAGTTCAATTTAATTCTAGCCTTGGGAAAACGGGCTGGTGCATGTCAAGTTATCAGTTGTACCCCACAACAGTGTGATTCAAGCAGGAACAAAATTAATAAGTAGAAAAATAACAGTTAAAATTGCAGAACGACAATAAAATCAATAAGTCTGGTCCCATGGTACTATTACAGCTTCAATAAAAATAACACTTTTCTGACTATAAAATTCTAAACCTATTAATGTTATATCTCTTGCCATCTGACTTCGCTGGTAAGATTTATAACAAAACAGTTCTACCAGTTACCTCTGCAAACTGCCAGGTGCAGGCCATAATTTGGAAAATGTTACACTATTCTAATGAGTAGAATTAGACTGATCATAAGAATCAAACATGTTTGTACACACACACACACACACACACACACACACATACACACACACTCTGTTTCCCCTAAAATAAGACATCTCCTGATAATAACCTCAATCGGACTTTTGAGAGCATGTGCTAAAATAAGCCCCCCCCCTTGAAAATAAGCCCTTCCCAAAAATATTTAAATGCATGCGCAGCACGTCCCCACCATTTCCTCTGGTTAGGGTTAGGGCAGGGGTCTGCAACCTTAAACACTCAAAGAGCCATTTGGACCCGTTTCCCCCAGAAAAGAAAACACCGGGAGTCACAAAACCCTTCCGATGCCTGACTATTTCTGAGCGGCCACAAAACTAGCCTATGCAGTTGAATTAAATGTTCTGCTTTCTTCTGAAACTTTTCTTTTCTTGGATTTCTCCATGGTTGGGCTACCAGGAGTTGAAAAGCTCAATAAATAGCGTGCCGGAGGGTGTTGCACATTGGCGGTTGTGATGCATATTTTGAGTGACAGGGAGCTGCAGCAGAAGGGTGAAAGAGCCACATGCGGCTCCAGAGCTGCAAGTTGCTGACCCCTGGGTTAGGGAGACAGAACTGGAAATCAGGTAGGACGGCAAGAGGAGCCCCGTCTTGCTCCATGTGCCCCCAAATAATAAGACTCTCCCCCGAGTCCTTCGGGAGGGGGGCGGTATATAAATATAATAAATGTAGTATAATAATAAATATAATATAATAAGTCATCCCTGAAAATAAGGCCAAGCGCTTATTTCGGGGTTCAAAAAAGTATAAGACAGGGTCTTATTTTCGGGGAAACACGGTATATATTTTTATTAAGGATGTATCAGAAAAAAAATAAAGAAAAATCAGAAGTTCAAGAAGAAAAATAGAAAAGAAAGAAAAGATACCAAAAAAGTAGTTTCTTATCTTCTTTGCCGCAGTTATAAGTACAATGATCAATTTACCCTTTTACTTTATGACTACAATTTAACTCTCTTGTTCTGTAATCTATGCTATCTATATCAACGAAACCATAAATCATAAGTTCATTTTTTTCCCCGGCTTCATGTAAAAAGTCCAGAAGGAGTTTCCAGTCAGCAATCAATGCAAACATTGTCTTTTCACTGATCAAAGAAGTTAATTTAGCCATCTCGGCAAGTTCTATCAGCGTCATCCACCATTCGTCCATTATGTGCAGTGCCGAATTTTTCCATCTTTGTGCACGCCAAGCCCTTTGATGATCAAACATCAATCGCTTCATACATTCTAATGGAAGAAATTCAGAGTTAGTGCCTGCCTTTCTCTGCCTTCCTCTGTCATTGCCTTCAAAAGGTGTGAACAAGTAAGGGGAAAAAAATGCAAAAAAAGGGACTACTAATTCGCAGAATGAGAGAGGAGGAGGTGGTGGAAATACCACTCCCACGGAGCATCTGTTGTATGTGTAAATAGATCTATGTTTGGTTCCTGTCATTTCCAGAGAATTGTTCTGCCCCAGCTCCAGATTCCCGAGGATATTGACACACACCAATAGTCCTTATCAAATTTATTAAGTAGCAAGAATAAACCAAAGTCCGGCAAAGGTTGGCAACCAGTCCAGAAAACAAGATACAATAAGACTTTTCCAAAAATGCTCTGATGATAATTACAAGTTGTTTCCAGCAAGAAACTTACTAACGGCGTGTGACTTAAATAGGCTAAGGGAGTGGCCAATTATCCTCAAGCCTTACTCTCGAGGAGACCTCCTCCTCCTGAGTAGCCACTCCTGCTTTTTGGCAGCCCTGCGTGCTCGAGCATTGAGGAGACGCGCCCCCACTTCGCTCTCTCCACTTGAAGGAGCCTCTGGAGGTTCTGAAGGCCCAGGCTGAGTCTCTGTCTCTGGCACCACATCCTCTTCAGCCTCCTTGCTGTCCGACTTGAGCGCTGGCTGCAAAGGCTGCTGGCGCAACACCACACCAGCCTCCTCATCGTCGGGATCAGCCACGATTCATGCAGGCCGCTGGCAGGCCACAACAAGAAGAGGAATAACCTCATCTGCAAACCTAGAGAATTTGGTTTCCACATTGCCCTAGTTGGGAGAGTATACTGAAGAAATGGCTACTGACTATGTGGTCACTACACGTTCAGAAATTAATCATGTTGGCCAACTTCAGAATCTGGGTGGTGAGTGATTACTAGTCAGAGAAAGCCAGCTGGAGGCTGAAACCTATGAAGAATGATTGCATGAATTGGGTATGTCTAATCTAGGGAAAAGGGATGCGGTGGCTCAGTAGCTAAGATGCTGAGCTTGTTGATTGAAAGGTCGGCAGTTCAGCAGTTCGAATCCCTAGTGACGCATAATGGGGTGAGCTCCCGCGACTTGTCCCAGCTTCTGCCAACCTAGCAGTTCAAAAGCACATAAAAAAGGCAAGTAAAAAAATAGGGACCACCTTTGGTGGGAAGGTAACAGTGTCCCGCGCGCCTTTGGCAGTGAGTCATGCCGGCCACATGACCACAGAGACGTCTTCGGACAGCGATGGGTCTTCGGCTTTGAAACAGAGATGAGCACCGCCCCCTAGAGTCGGGAACGACTAGCACACATGTGAGGGGAACCTTTACCTTTGTTTTAATCTAGGGAAAAGACGGACTAGGGGTGACATGATAGCAGTCTTGCAATATCTCAGGGGCTGCCACAAAGAAGAGGGAGTCAAGCTATTCTCCAAAGCACCTGAGGGCAGGACAAGAAGCAATAAGTGGAAACTAATCAAGGAGAGAACCAACCTAGAATTAAGGAGAAATTAAGAGTGAAAACAATCAACCAGTGGAACAGCTGGCCTTCCGAGGTTGTGGGTGCTGCATCACTGGAGGCTTTTAAGAAGAGAGTGAACAGCCATTTGTCTGAAATGATGTAGGGTTTCCTGCTTATGCAGGGGGTTGGATTAGAAATCCTCCAAGGTCACTTCCAATTCAGTTATTCTATTATTTTGTTAATTCTTATCCCACTGGGGTATTTGTTTTTACGCTTTGTGCTTACTCAGCTCATGCATGTACTCTTGGGGACCACTAAAACGCATCCTCTTCTTGATTTATGTATTGGTTCGATTTATATGCCGCCCTTCTCGGAGACTCAGGGTGGCTTACAATGCGTTAAGTAATAGCCTTCATACTTTTGTATATACCTGCTTAGTAGGGCTTTTGGCCCCCGCAAGCGGTGTTCTTTTTTATACAAAGGCATCTTATTGCCCCCACAATCCAGGTCCTCATTTTACCTACCTCGGAAGGACGGAAGGCTGAGTTAACCTTGAGCCTGGTGAGATTTGAACTTGCAGTAATTGCAGACAGCTGCTGCTACTTAACAGCGCTTTAGTCTGCTGCGCCACCAAGGCTCATTCAGTCTTGATACCATCTTCCCTCCAACAATATGAAAACTACCTGGCTTTTTGTGGTTGTGTTTACTCTCAAGTGAAGAACTCGAGTGAGATGACCTCCTGCCAGAGGACTTTTTCAATACTGTCCCACAAAGAGCTGTCTTCTCTTTGAGAAATGGTTGGAGGACTTCTCAAAGAAATTCAGAGAAAACTATTGCCTGATTTCTCTGGTCCTAATTCAGATGGAGAAATCGAAAAAGGCTGTTGAGATTGTCTTCCAGCATGAACCCAACCTTTGAAGTGGTCCGCATAACCAAAGGAAGCGAAGCAACCATCAGCCGTCAAGTCCTTGTGAAGTTGTGGACAGCAGTAATTATTCTGAACTTTGGAGAAACTCTTGACCGTGAACTGGAGAATCGGTTCAAAGCCCAACTCTAGGCAGGTGGGTCACAAGTTGACCCCCAGCTTCTAAGCTACAGAATGACCAGGAGCAACGATCTACAGAAATGGCCAAAATTGTGGAAACCTGTTGGGAAAAGGTGTATTTTCTAAAACTAGAAAATAATACCACTTTTTTTTTGAGTAGTACCCTAAAATTATATATCAAAGGAAAGATAATTGAATCAAGAATGTAATGCAATAACTTTTCTGAAGGATTTGCTCTTAGAATAGCACTTACAGTATAAAGAAGAGAAGTGAAACACATAGCAAAAATGAGATATACAAAAATGATCCCCATGTCAGTTAATCCTTAGTTGGGTAACCTTTAGCATGAATTACGGCCTTTCAACGTCTTCCCATGGAGTGAACCAAGTCTTTTAGTTCTGCAGCTGTTACAATATGAAACCAAGATTGAATGATGGCTTCTATTCACTGGGTTATATTGCTGGATCGCTTCTGACTAACAAGTTTCTTTAGTCGGCTCCATAGATTTCCAATTGGGTTAAGGTCTGGGCTATTCCCAAGCCATTCCAGCAGTGGAATAGGATTATCTTGAAACTCCCCCCCAAAAGAGTGGTGTTATCAGCCATCAAACCTCAAAAAGACACTTTTCCCAAAAGGTTTCCACAATTTTGGCCACTACTGTACCATCTTCATTTAGGAGATGGAGGAGAACAAGCTTGCCTTAAAAGCTTGTTGTTGTTGTTGTTGTTTTGATGTCATGATGATACGGATACTGTTACGACCAATTGTTCTCTGCTTGCACCCAACTCCTGGAGGCCACAGTTATTGTCTCCTCTGAATCCACTGATCTCCTCTGTGGCTAATGCAGTTCATTATATCCCAACTATCTTTCCATAGGGAGACACGTCTTTCATTATCTACTACAGCAGCATGAAAATGTAGGACAAGTACGGATTATCTGGATCTTTAAAGAGGAGGCTGTTCACACTGCCTGGAGAGGGACATTAGAAGCTATTTCAGGATCTGGAGAAGCCACTGGGCAGGCGTCAGTGGCTTGTCCTCTGATTAGTTCTGGTTCAGCTTCTAGGAAACGGGAATTTCAAATCTGTGGGTTGTTGGGTTTTTTATGCTTGTGACGCCTGCTTGTTTGGGGATAATAGAAGTACTTGTTTAAGCTGATCAGTTCAGATAGAATAGCATGCAATTACGACAAACAATGAAAATTTCCAACTCAACAGGTATGGGGATGGATGAATTCAGGAGCTTTATTTTCCTACAAATTGGGTTTCTTTTCTTTTCTTTTTTAAAATCTCAAGCCCTCCTATATTCTCTCCAGGTTACAAAAAGAAAACCTTACAGTGTTCCAAGTTCTTGTTTTAAAATGAGTCAGATTTAAGCGGGACGGTTATTCCTAACATGGAACGTATACAGGTGGACCTAGTGATGGAATTCAATTTTTTTTTACTACCGGTTCTGTGGGCGTGGCTTGGTGGGCGTGGCAGGGGAAGGATACTGCAAAATCCCCATTCCCTCCCCACTCCTGGGGAAAAGGTATTGCAAAATCTCCATTCCCACCCCACTCTGCAGCCAGCCAGAGGTGGTATTTGCCGGTTCTCCGAACTTCTCAAAATTTCCGCTACTGGTTCTCCAGAACCTGCTGAATAGCACCCCTGAGGTGGACCCTTGTAGCTGTTAGTGGAGGAAACAAGGGGGGAAAAAAATTTGACTCACGGTACCCTGAGTAGTCCCTCCCTGTGAGAACGAACTGGTTGGTGGGAGGCTATTGGTGGCAAAAGACGGTCTCGTAAGTACCCAGGTCCTAAGCCATGGAGCGCTTTAAAGGTGATGACTAACACCTTGAATCGCACCCAGAAGACCACCGGGAGCCAGTGCAGCTCACGTAGGAGAGGTGTTACTTGGGCGCAACGAGCTGCGCCCATAATCACCCGCGCGGCTACATTCTGGACCAGTTGGTGCCTCCGGGTGCTTTTCAAGGGGAGCCCCATGTAGAGAGCATTACAGTAGTCCATACGGGATATGTGAGTCGCACCTGAATTGCAACCTCTTTTTTTTTCTTTCTTTTTGGGAGGGGGCAGTTGTTAAGCAAATCAAGCTCATTAACCAAATTCAGCTTACCCCCGTTGACTTTGCTTGTTGGAAGTCAACTGAGAATATTACAACTGGTGACCGCAGGAACCCCACACCCTTCAGCTGTTATTAAATAAATAGATGCTGTTTGCCCAAAGCTCAAATTTTGATCAGGTGACTGTGGGGATGCAGCAGCAGTCATAAGTGTGAGGACCGATCATAAGTGCCATTGCAACTTCGAACTGTCACTAAAGAAATGGTTGCAAACCAAGGATTAGCTCTAGGTCATTTGATAGGGCCGTGATGGCGAATGGAGCCATGTCGCCTGGCATGTGTGGCTTCACCCCAGCGGTGAAATGCTTCCGGTTAGGACTGGATCACCCGATCCAGTAGCGATGGCGGCAGCTGGTTCGGAGAACCGGTAGCAAAAGTCCCTGCCCCCCCCCGCCATCAGAGCCTCATCAGAGGCTCTTTTTTTTTACTTTTAAAAGCACTTTTTCTACAACCTTTTCAGCTGAAAAAATGCTTTTAAAAGTAAAAAAAAAAAAGCCTCTGATGATCGTGCAGCTCATCTGGGATCGTCAGAGGCTTTTAAAAGCATTTTTTCCTACAACCTCTTCAGCCGAAAAGGTTGTAGGAAAAAAAATGCCTTTAAAAGCCTCTGGCGATCCCAGATGAGTTGCCTGATGGTCAGAGGCTTTTAAAAGCATTTTTTTTTCTGCAACCTCTTAAGGTTGTAGAAAAAATGCTTTTAAAAGTTAAAAAAAAAAAGTTGGCCACGCCCATCCAGTCACATTAAACCCCCCCACACCAAGCCACACCCGTAGAACTGGTAGTAACAAATTTTACATTTCACCGCTGCTTCACCCATTCCTCTTCCGGGTTTCTGGCACGCATGCGCGAGCGACGATCAAGCTAGCCTTTGTGTAGGCGGCAGTACTGGAAACTGGAAGAGCTGGTCTTCTGCGTGAGCAAACGCCCTGGCCAGCTGATCATTGTGCATGCATGCACTCCTGGAACCGGAAGACTAGCTGGCTGGTGCACATGTGTGCGCCAGAAACCGGAAGTTCATTTTCCGGCGTGCACATGCCCCCCGGGGCAGCTCCTCTTCCAGGTTGCGGGCCAGATGAACACGTACGTGCATGCATGCTCCCTTTTTGGCACCCGGTGCCGAAAAGGTTCGCCATCCCTGCGATAGGATGTCACAGGTGAATTCCAGGACTGGAAGCTATACAAGACCCAGTGGCCTAGAGGTGGAGCTCTTGCCTTACAATCAGGTGGTTGTGAGTTCGATCCTAGGTAGAAGCAAATGTAGGGTCTCCTACTTGCAGGGGGTTGGACTAGATGACTTACAAGGTCCCTTCCAAGTCTGTTAATCCAAAACTGCACTGATGCAAAACAAGCTCAGTTCAAACATCTTTACACGTAGTCCTCGACTTATAACTGTTCATTTAGTGACCAATTGAAGTTATAATGGCAGTGGAAAATGTGACTGATGACCCTTTTTCAGACTTATGGCTTTTGCAGCATCCCCACGGTCACTTGATCGAAATTCAGACGCTTGGCAACTGACTCGAATTTATGACGGTCACAGAGTCCTGGGGTCATGTGATCCCCTTCTGCGACCTTCTGACAAGCAAAGTCAATGGGGAGGCCAGGTTCACTTAACAAGCTTGTTATTAACTTAAGCATGGCAATGATCCATTTAACAACAAACGTCGTAAAATGGGGCAGAATTCAATTTAACTTGCTTAGCAACAACTTTTGGGCTCAGTTGTGGTGATAAGTCAAAGTACTATCTGTCCTTTGTTTCTCACCTCCTTTTTCACCTGTCTTTCAACATCTAATAATTTTTAACTGTCTTCTGTGCAAAACCAAACCCATCAGAACGTGGAACTTGGACAGTTTGCAAACAGCTTCCCTTTTAATCCACAGCTTTCCATCTGTTGAGATGTCTGCCTGTTGGTAGTTTTGCAGAGATGCCATCAATCCTTTTTGATAGCATGTCACACGGAGGGGGCAGGATTTTAATGAGCTCCTCAACCATTTACAATGAACATATTTTTTTTTCCAATTATAAAGAAATACATCTTCAATATATTGGTCGGTAATTTCAAATGGGGTGTGTTTGGGAGCAATTAATCATTTGGTTTTTATTTTTTTAAATCTCTCTCCCTAAATTGTATAGCACATACACACACACACACACACACACCCCTTCTACCGTGTTTCCCCCAAAATAAGACCCTGTCTTATATTTTTTTGAACCCTGAAATAAGCGATTGGCCTTATTTTCGGGGAGGACTTATTATTTTGGGGCGCATGGAGGAAACCAGAAGAAATGGTGGGGACCAGCTGCGCATGCATTTAAATATTTTCAGGGAGGGCTTATTTTCAGGGGACGATTATTTTAGTGCATGCGCTCAAAAGCCCGATTGGGCTTATTAACAGGGGATGATGATGATGATGATGATGATGATGATTGTGATTTATATGCCGCCATTCTCCCAAGGACTCAGGGCGGCTTACAAAAATGACAATTTCCAATACAAATCACAATAAAGTTAAAATCAACAACCCAATTAAAACAATTTAAAATGTCTTATTTTAGGGGAAACAAGGTAGTGTTGTTGTTGTTAGTTGCAAAGTCATGTCCGACCCGTCGCGCCCCCCAGGACCATGTTCCTCCAGGCCTTCCTGTCCTCTACCATCCTCTGGAGTCTGTTTAAGCTCACGCCGACTGCTTCAGTGACTCCATCCAGCCACCTCGTTCTCTGCCGTCCCCTTCTTCTTTTGCCCTCCATCGTTCCCAGCATTAGGCTCTTCTCCAGTGAGTCCTTCCTTCTCATTAGGTGTCCAAAGCATTTGAGTTTCATCTTCAGGATCTGGCCTTCTAAAGAGCAGTCAGTCTAGGACTGACCGAGTTGATCGCCTTGCAGTCCAAGGGACTCGTAGGACTCTTCTCCAGCACCATCCTTCTGGTGTAGGAGCCCTAAATTTACATGGAAAAAAATTCTTATGGCATCTTATGACAATAAAGTTGTTATTATTATTATTATTATCTTCCTATTTCCAAGTAATTTCTGTATTTTAGTCTAGCATTCCACTGGTACATTGGTGAAAATGCCTTTTTGGATGTTGCCAATGGAAAAGAACTTCAGCTGTTAATAGGCAGGGTTAAGTATGCCCTTTTCATTGAATTACAAGAAACTCCCCAAAGAAATTTGGTCCCTGGAATTGCCCACCAGCATCCTGAGAGCCGAGCTGACCCCAACAACCAGTAAGAATTAAATTATAAACAGTTGAATTATCCAATCTGGAACCTTATCTAGGAAGGTGAATCAATTGTGGTGTATCTGTTCCCCCAATGCATATTTGCTTATTAAAATAACACCTGGTCTCCCTCTGTTTCATCCTATATATTCCATTTTTGCTGTCTTCCAGATGCTTAGTTAATTAGCTTTAACGAGGATGAAACGGCCTCCTTGAGATTCCATTTCATTTCTTGGACTTCTAGCTATTGATCTCTTTGTTCCTCCAGAATCCAACCTCGAGGGAAGGCCACTGATCTCTTTGTGTCCATTTGTTTTGAAGTCTATAACTCAAGGCCTGCATTGTGGACAGGATCTCTGAGTCACAGCATTAAAAAGCTCCTGGGGTTTGTTTGATCCACAGTTTGTTTTACCCATTCTTTACGGGGTTTATATTTCCTGCTCCGGTGACTCTTCCATATGGCAGAGCAAAACAAACACATTCAGTTCACCTTCCCTGTAAACCACCTGGCCTCTCCATCATTGCTCAGCCAAAAGCTTTTTTGGGGGTGGGTTTTGTTTTTTGTTTTTTTTGGACACACACAAACAGTATTGTCAATAACGAAAGAGTAAGATGTCCCCGTTTTGAACTGGTAGCTATAAAGCCGAAAGGCTGGTGTTCGCTCCACTCTCTAGTCTATCTCTATATTTATACATACACACACCAATGCTGAGCTTTGCATCCTATTATTTTTCCCCTTCATTTTCTAAATTCCTTATCCGCCCCCACCCCGGTTATCCCAACCGGAAAACTGGACAGTGAAACGTTCTGACTATCTTTTGATTTTGCAGACCAAGATTATACAGTTTATGGTACAACTTCTGTCCCGTAACCATTGCTGTAGCTGTGGATGTTTTCAGGAGAGGTGTGTAGAGGACAAATGAGCACGATGATATCATGTGTGAGTTCTGCACTTGTGTCTCGATATGTAGACAGTTTCTGCACTTGTGTCTCGATATGTAGACATGTGCATAAGGGACAGAGTTTGCACGATGACCCTGGTTTGGTCATTTTAATAAGCCTATAGATTCTGCAGACACTTATTTCAATAAGCCTATAGATTTTGCAAATATTTCTGATCCCTTCAAGCCACTGATCCCTTCACATGCATTTCACGGTCAAATCCTTGCAATGCTCTGGATGCTGCAGGATCTGGCCTCTCTCTGGAGGACTAGGAACTTGGTTCAGTTGATCAGCAAACAGTATAACAGGATCCCATTTAACCAACTCAAATCTGGAAGAGAAGATAGATAGACGTCAATAATTTTCTTGCAGATGCTTCATTATCCGAAGTACTTAACATGCTAGCAAGAAAACAATTACGCTCAGAGAGCACCAAGGCCCCCACATTTCAACCCTGAGCTACAAATATTCTCCTTTATTAGTTGGTAATTTGTCAGTCTTTTAAGAAAGTTGTCTTCTCAAGTCCAACCCCTAGTTCTCCCCCCTCCTCTCCACCCCAGTATCATCAATCATAAATGTCAGGGGATTTCAAGAATTTCAGGCAGGGTTTTTTTCCACTTTACCTGAAATTGCAAAAGATTGATCCTGGAAAAGTATACCTTGCAGTTGTTATTCCACCCATATTCCTCTCCCCCCTCCCACCTTCAATCTTTCTCTTTTTCCTTCTCTCTCTCTTCTTTTGCTTTAGCATCCTCTAGTGGTAGGATCTTAGAAAGGAGGAAAAAGGCTTCAAAATTTCCTTCATAGGAATAGTCCGATTTTGATTAGTCCGATTTTGCACCGGGTTTATTTAATACATTTAATATTTATTTCCCTCAAATTAATGCTCAATAGTAGTAACTGTGAGAGGGATCGTGGAGTCCTAGTGGACAACCACTTAAATATGAGCCAGCCATGTGCAGCAGCTGCCAAAAAAGCCAACACAGTTCTAGGCTGCATAAACTGAGGGATAGAATCGAGATCACGTGAAGTGTTAATGCCACTTTATAATGCCTTGGTAAGGCCACACTTGGAATCCTACATTCAGTTTTGGTCGCCACGATGTAAAAAAGATATTGAGGCTCTAGAAAGAGTGAGGAGAAGAGCAACAAACAAGATTAGAGGACTGAAGGCTAAAACATATGAAGAACGGTTGCAGGAACTGGGTATGTCTAGTTTGATGAAAAGAAGGACCAGGGAGACATTGTAGGAGTGTTCCAATATCTCAGGGGTTGCCATAAAGAAGAAGGAGTCAAGCTATTCTTCAAAGCACCTGAGGGTAGGACAAGAAGCAATGGGTGGAAACTAATCAAGGAGAGAAGCAATTTAGAACTAAAGAGAAATTTCCTGACAGTTAGAACAATTAATCATTGGAACAACTTGAATCCAGAACTTGTGAATGCTCCAACACTGGAAGTTTTTAAGAAGATGTTGGATAACCATTTTTCTGAAGTGATGTAGGGTTTCCTGCCTGGGCAGGGGGTTGGACTAGAAGACCTCCAAGGTCCCTTCCAACTCTGTTATTCTAATTCTAAAAAGATGGAGCCTCTCCAGGCACCTTATAATGTGATCTTCTCTTACCCAACCGGGTCCAAACCCCAGGTCTGAAATGTGTCCGTCATACAAGTAGTTCTTGACTTACAACAGCAATTGGGACCAGAGTTTTGGTTGCTAAGCAAGGTGATTATTCAATGGGTGGCACCCAATTTTATCAGATTTTATGGCATGGTTGTTAAGTGAATCACTGCAGTTAAGTAAGGATCATAGTCATTAAGCGAATTTGACCTCTCCAATTGACTTTGCTTGTCGGAAGCTTTCTGGGAAGGTCACAAATGTTGACTTATATGCCAGTTGTCAAGTCCGTGATTTTGATTACGTGACTATGAGGACTCTGGGACAACCATGTGTAATATTATGTGCTAGTCATTCCCAACTCTAGAGGGCAGTGCTCATCTCCGTTTCAAAGCCAAAGAGCCAGCGCTGTCCGAAGACGTCTCCGTGGTCATGTGGCTGGCATGACTCAATGCCAAAGGCGCACGGAACTCTGTTACCTTCCCACCAAAGGTGGTCCCTATTTTTCTACTTGCATTTTTATGGGCTTTTGAACTGCTAGGTTGGCAGAAGCTGGGACAAGTAATGGGAGCTCACCCCATTATGCGGCACTAGGGATTCGAACCACTGAACTGCTGATCTTTCGATCGACAAGCTCAGTCGATTGAACAGAGGCACCACATCCCTTGCTGATCCTTGTACTTGCTGGTAAACTGCCTCTGATCATGAAGGATCTATATTCTTACCCCTGAAAAGAATGTCTTAGATGACAAGAAGGTCTTGTCATCTAAGAAACACATCCATCATCTATCAAGCAAGAGGCATTGCAAGGGCTGAGTTGTTTGGCATAATTTGTCTAGCTACCTTCTAATTAGGATTTTGACTAATCTGCTGGGAGCCGCTGACAATTAATATTGATGAGTCCAGAAGAAAGAAATGGGAGGGGGAGGGGGTTGAATCAAAAAACTAAATTTGATTTAATTTCACAGTAATTTGAATTTAATTAACATGTCTCAATATGATCGTGCTCTGTGTATTTTAAAAGTGTTCTCTTTCCATCACGTTAAGAATTACAACTTGGTTGCAGTTGGGGTGGGGGGCTACATACATTCAGGGTTTCCGTGGAGCAGGGTGGAGTGGGGGAAATGGGACATTCTTAGGTGGGTCATCTCTATAATAACTTGAAAACAAGAGCAGGACCAAGCGTTCTGTTTGAAGGAGTGATTGCTACTCTACTCAAAATTATTTACAAAATTAATATATGAGAAGGACAGGTTGTGGGACTCTTGGTGATTTCTGAGGTTGATTGTTCCTTTGCAGACATTTCATTACCCAATTAGGTAACATCATCCATGCTAGAAGGGAGTGGGGCTTGCTCTCTGTTTTGGCACTGATGATGTTGCCTAGTTGGGTAATGAAACATCTGCAAGGAACCAAGATCAGAGAGCACCAAGGACACCTCATTTCGGCCCTGAGCTACAAATATTCTCATCTATTAGAATTCTACTTCCTGCCTTGCAAGATTGGAGGTCCCAGGGGAAAAAAAAACAACCCTTCTATTTTGTGACTCAAAGGTGCCTTTCCAAAAGACAAATAGACTTTCTTGGTCACAGCACAAACAAGACCAAAGAAAGGCAGAAAACCAAGTTTTCTACCCTACAATATGAAAAAAAACACAAAAGACCAGAAGAGAAAGGGCAGTGACACTTCACAGAGAACTGACCGATGGGTGAGAAATCTGTCTAACAGAGAGCTTACTCAAACAGAAAAGAACGTTTTATATCAAAAAAGTCGACTTGTCATTGAGAAAAGCATCTTTGCGACAACTATGACCTGGATGATTGCGTTGTGGCCCACCGGTGGCCAGCGGAGTTGGCAGCAGAGTCGGACAGTGAGGAGGTTGGGGAGAAACTTGGACCAGTCCTGGGGGCTGAGGAAAGCTCAGACAAGGGCTCTGCGTCGGAGGCAGAGAGGGAGGTAGACAGCAGCGAGGCAGAGGAACAGCTGGAGCCCGTTCACAGTGCATGCATGTACAGAGCTGCCAGAAAACAAGAACTCAGAAAGCAGGGTCGACTCCAGAGTAAAGCCACACTTTGGAGGTGATTGGCCCCTCCCATAGGAGATAAAAGAGGAGCGAACAGGGCATGGGCTTTTGCAGGAAACAATTCGTTCATTCCGTGACTCTGAGAGACTCTGTTCCAAGTTTTGCCTTATACTGCTGTTGGAAACAAGTTACGTGGCAGCTTGCCAAGTGAGATAAGGTGTGTTGAGAAATATTCCTTTGAAAAACTGTTTGGACAAACCTTGCTGACTGTGAATGAACGTAATTCACAGTCGTGTAAATAAAAGAGGTTTTGCCAGTAATTCCTGCCTCCTGCTTTTTAAAGGGAGCCAAGGTTACAACACATTGAGAATGTCCAATTGTGTGAGTTCCACACTCTCCAGAATGAAGTTTCCCGCCGACACCAGATACGGGACAGTCCCTTTTCTTGCCGTAATCTTCACTGTGTTATTCTGTGTTTCTTTGCAGGGATCCTGTTTACAATGCTGGTGTTTGGACCGGCCTGTGGATTTATCCTGGGATCTTTCTGTACCAAAATCTATGTGGATGCTGTCTTCATTGACACAAGTAGGTAACTTTCCCCCCCCGGGGTTGCACATAGAATAAAAAAATTCTTTTAAGAACAGGCAATGAAGCGTCAGAAGAGAAAGAAGGAAGAAAAGCTTTGTGTTTTGAAAGATGTGGGTTGAAGCCAGATGTTATGCCTGCTGTCTGGCTTGTTTGAATTTTATTTATTCCTAGGGGAACACTTAGCTAATCCTAAGTGATCTTGGAAAAAAGTTAAGCAGGATCAGGACTAATAAGGTGGAAAATAACCAGGAAACTGTATGTTCAATTGAAAAGTTGAACATCAATCCCACTGCTCTATTGTAGCCAAGAAAATTACAAGAACGCTTTTTTTAAAAAAAATAGTACTTCTATTTGCTGCAAAGGAACTCGCAAGCTCCTTCCTTCTGTTCATTTTTCTTCTTTCTTTCTCCACTTTTGCTTTTTTCTTTCTTATGCCTTTCTCTTTTTTTACTGCCTTTACCCTTTAATAGCTAGATACTATTTAAACAGGCTGCCCAGATATAGTTTAAGGGCTACTGGAAGAATAGATGATTTCATGAAAACAGATCAGAAACTCAAAAAATCACGGATGCAGAATTCAGTTTTCTGACCATTTTTTGTTTTTGTTTTTTGTTTTTTTGCAATACAAGAAAGTTTTGGGGGTGAAAAAATAGCCCATTTAATGTCAAGCACAAGAAATCAGGAGCCGGAATTAGATCCAAAAAGATATAAGCTTATTTCATGCTACCACTAAACAAGAATCTGATCTAATAAGGGTGAAGGCTAATTGGTGGTGGTTATGGGTCAATGGAAGATAATGGGTCAAGAGAGGGCTGGATTTAGCTCTTTTGTGGGTGCAAAGGGACTCTAAAGTGATGACGTGCTTGATTCCTCCCTCGGGTTCAGCCTGGTCATCTACAGATTAACAGAGTTGGAAGGAAAGAGCCTAGTGGCGTGGCAGACTAAAGCCTGTTATTAACATTCAGCTGCCTGCAATTATTGCTAATTCGAATCTCCCCAGGCTCAAGGTTGACTCAGCCTTCCATCCTTTCTAAGGTAGGTAAATTGAGGACCCAGTTTATGGGAGTAATAAGCTGACTTTGTATAAAATATACAAAAGTATGAAGGCATGAACGCATTGTAAACCGCCCTGAGTCTCCGGAGAAGGGCGGCATATAAATCATTTTTTTTTAAAAAAAACAAGGAACCTTGTAAATCATCTAGTCCAACCCTCCACCCAAGCAGAAGACCCTACACCATTTCTGAGAGATGGCAATCCAGTCTGTTCTTGAAAGCCTCCAATGATGAAGCTCTCACAACTTCTGAAGGCAGCTTCTGTTCCATGGGTTGATGGTTCTCATGGTCAGAAAAGTTCTCCTTATTTCTAGGTTGAATCTCTCCTTGATCAGCTTCCATCCATAATGATTCCTTGTCTGGCCTTCAGGTGCCTTGGAGAATAGCTTGACCCCTTCCTCTCTGTGGCAGCCCCTCAAATATTGGAAGACTGCTATTATGTTTCCCCTCGTTCTTTTCTTCACTAGACTAGTGATGCCCAGATCCTGCAACCATTCTTCATATGTTTTAGTCTCCAGTTCCCTAATCATCCTGGTTGCTCTTCTCTGCACTCTTTCCAGAATCTCAACATCTTTTGTATAGTGTGGTGACCAAAACTGGATGCAGTACTCTAGGTGTGGTCCTACTGGGGCTTTATAGAGTGGTATTAGTACCTCCCTTGATCTTGATAGTATCCCTCTGTTAATGCATTTTAGGATTGCATTGGCTTTTCATCTCTTATAGCAAAGCCTATATTAGTGGAACAGGATAGGACATCAATGAAAGGTTGGGGGAGTTTAAGTAATCTTGGTCCCTTCCCATCTGGAATCAAGTATCTGCAGTGGGTTAATTTAGACACAATGAAAATGGCTTATGAAAGCACACTGAACCTCTAATTAATGGAGTGGCAACTTGGTTCTCTGGACTGCATAAAACTTGCCGCATTGTGATCATCTTATATTCTTCAACTTTGGCTCCAGCTTTTCTCAGCTGCTTTTAAATGTCATTTATCCAACAAAATAAACTGCTTTGTTTCCCATTCGGGAACCAGTGATGCAGCCGCAAATCGTTTGCCAGGTTAGACAAGCAGATCTCTTATGATGGATCGCTGCGGGGTTCTTTTGACCCACCGAGGAAGCATTGTAGTCATCTTTTCCCAATAGTAGTTTTCCTGACACTTTTGCACTTCGTTGGTTGTCAGCATCCACCTTGACGTTTCCAGAGAGATCTATCCTCTTTGTGTAACCTCAGCCCCAGGAGTGTTTTTGCAGTTTGGGATTCCTAAAATCCAGGTTCCACCAAAGACACAGAGAAAGAAAATGTGGATTAATGGTAGCTAAGAGACAGATGACTTTAATGCAGTATTCTGGGAGTTGAAGTTCACAAATGCTGGCAAGGGAATTCTGGGAGTTGAAGTTCACACATCTTGAAGTCGTTAAGGTTGAGAAACACTGTTGAAACATGCTACATTCCCAAGGGACAAACTTTAGGTGATACGAAGAATGGTTGTGGAAATTGAGATATCTAGTTTAATGAAAGAAGGACTAGGGGTGACATGATAGCAGTATTCCAATATTTAAAGGGCTACTACAAAGAAGAGAAGGATAGGCTGACCTCTAAAAGCCCAGAAGGCAGGACAAGAAGCAATGGATGCAAACCAGCCAAGGTGAGAAGCAACCTAGAACTAAGGAGAAATTTCTTGACAGTTAGAACAATTAATCAATGAACAACTTGCCTCCAGAAGTTGTAAATAACAACAACAACAATAATAATAATGTGTTGCTAAGATCATTCATTGGAAATTGTGCCAGAAGTTTGGATTTGAGTACAGCAAAAACCACTGGGAACATCAGGTTGAGAAAGTTTTAGAGAATGAGAAACTCAAGATCTTGTAGGACTTGAGGATTCAGACTGACGCCTGACATAACAGTAGCTGAAAAGAAAAAAGTATAGTTCATTGACATTACAATACCTGGTGATGCTCAGATTGAAGATAAGCAGCAAGAAAAGATCACAAAGTACCGGGACTTGCAAATTGAAGTTGAGCAACTGTGGAAAAAGAAATCGTGTGTTGTCCTGATTGAAATTGGAGCCCTTGAAGCAATATCCAAAGGGCTATTTAGAAATTCTAAATTTACCGGACTTGAACATTTTGACTCTACAAAAAACCACCTTACTCGGAACAGCTTACATCCTCTGACGATACCTTAACAGTTCCTAGGTCCTTGGTTAGGACTCGAGCTGCTGAGCTATTAACCAGCCTCAAAGGCTGTGAATCTCACTACAGATTAACCAATAATAATAATGACAACAACAACTTTATTGTCATTGTACTTGTATACACAGTATACCCATACAACGAAATTCACTTAACACCCAAAGACCAGGCCCAACACACATAACAATCCCCAAACACCCCTCCCCCCATCCACCACAAATTCCCCACCCCTAAACCACCCAAACATCCACATAACAGACCAAGTCATGCTGTCCAACAGCTCACGATGGTGGCCCTTTAGTTCATTGTTGAGTGCAATTGTAGCTCTGGGATAAAAACTATTCAGAAAATGTGTGGTCCGAGTTTTAATTGTTCTGTCTCTTCTGCCAGAAGGCAACAGTCCAAAAAGATTGTAAGCAGGATGGGAAGAGTCTCTGAGAATGTTATGCAGTTTCCTCAAACAGCGAGATGCAAAGACAGTTCTCAAAATGCTCCAATACTGGAGGTTTTTAAGAAGAGATTGGACAATCATTTGTCTGAAATGGTATAAGGTGTCCTGCTAATAACTCTGTCAGGGCAATCCTTAGAGGGTAGAGGACTACAATTCCATTTAGCTCACCCAAGATTTCAAATGGGAATCTTTTCAAGCCACCTTACAGAGGCCAAGAATTAAAACTGGGTTTATCTCTTGCATACAAAAATGACGCAATTCATTCTTCCTTCTCCCCCTGTCCCTTCCTTGGCAGCTAGTAGTAAAAAGTCACCCAGTTTTCTATAAGACAGCACCAGGTATAGTATGTTTTCCACCGTTGTTCCTTGGTTTTCCTTTCCGCTGAAAACCCTTAGAGGACAGAATAGCAAGATAAATGTGAATATTAAAAAATGCAGGATTCAAGCAATATAACGGTAGGAACATTATTTCTGGAAAACATTGGGATACATCCATTCTGGTTTTTTTCCACAAGGGGGCAGATTTCCAGGCTAATCCACGGTTGTTGTTGTTTTTTCCCTCCTGGATTTTAATAGAAATAATAGTACAAGAGAACAAGGTAGATTAAGTTTTAAACAGAGGAGCTGATTCTGATTATCACATCTTTTTCATTTGGACTATGAACATATCCTGTAAGGTAAAGGTAAAGGTTCCCCTCGCACATATGTGTGCTAGTCGTTCCCGACTCTAGGGGGCAGTGCTCATCTCTGTTTCAAAGCTGAAGAGCCAGCGCTGTCCGAAGACGTCTCCGTGGTCATGTGGCTGGCATGACTCAACGCCAAAGGCGCACAGAAAGCTGTGGTCCCTATTTTTCTACTTGCATTTTTTACGTGCTTTCGAACTGCTAGGTTGTCAGAAGCTGGGACAAGTCACGGGGGCTCATCCTGTTATGCAGCACTTGGGTTTCGAACTGCTGAACCGTGGACCTTTCAATCGACAAGCTCAGCATCTTAGCCACTGAGCCACCGCATCCCTTTTTTACAGGATGTGTACCTGTACATATCCTGTACCCTGTTAGCAAAATTGACTACATATTTCCTGAACTGATCAAGTGGCCCCAGTACATTTCAGAGTTGCATAGTTATTCCCAAAAGTGTTGCAGGCACAAAAACCTTTCTGGCTGTACACACTGGTGTGAGTTGGTGGGGCAGTATACCCAGTGGTGGGATTCAAATAATTTAACAACCGGTTCTCTGCCCCAATGATTTCTTCCAACAACCAGTTTGCAAAACTGCTCAGAAAGTTAACAACCGGTTCTCCCGAAGTGGTGCGAACTGGCTGAATCCCAGCACTGAGTATTTATTTATCATTTATTTATGCAGTTTATATGCCGCCCTATCTTCAAAGACTCAGGGCAGCTCACAACAGTAAAAATGCATAATCCCTCATTAAAACAGTGAAAATTAAAATCCAAATTTAAAACAATTAAATTACAGTATATCCTGTTGTTATGGAATGAAGTGACCAAGCAACACTCCTGGGTCAATCAGAGAGAGAGTTTATTTGCGCAAAGACTCGTAAGCCATATTTGCCAATCTTGGCTTAGAGTAAAGTCTCCATGCTTGTATGACACATTATATACTTTTCTAAACAAAGGATTCTGCTAACACAGCAACTTTTCCATATATGGTTAACATACATTTGTCATTTTTAATTGTCATTTTCTTAATTATTAAAGTCTTACATTATCTATCCAACACTCATAATTCTTCTTGTATTTTGGCTGAAGTACAAATTTCTTCTTTGATATCTGCTTCCCGTCCAGGTGCTATTCTCTGGCCTAATCACCCTTGACTATATTTCAGGAAGATCTCCCTTTTCTTTTGACAAGTTATGGGAGTTGCTTACAGTGTCAAGGATACAGTTCATGCTGACATTGTATTTTCTCTAGCTGGCAGTATTTCCTGCCTTCAGAATATAGTTGCTTTTAGAATATATTTTATAATGAATATATAAAGGTATCCAAAGATCATCTATCCTGACCCACTCTTACATTACTGTAATCGGTTAAAAAGCAATATAGAAAAATCGGTGCTTTCTTGTCCAAGTTGAAAAAGAAGCTGAAATTCTCTGCAGTGAAAGTGGCACACAACCAAGATCAGGGGTGGGCTCCAAAAATTTTAGCAAGGGGTTCTCTGCCCAGTGGCTGGGGGGTGGTGGTGGCCATGATGGGCGTGGCCTATTCAGCCTCCTGCACCACGGGTGGGGGTGTGGCTTTTTTCCCTCCTTGGGGTATGGAGGCTTTCCTCGAGCCTCCGGGAGGCTGAAAATAGGCTCTGTAGGCTCCAGAGGCTCTTCCAGAACTTCCAGTAAGTCTGTTTTTCATCCTCCCCGAGCCTCCCTGCACTTACCTGCATCCAAAACGGGCTGATTGGGCCGTGGCTCCCCGAGCCACACCCTGCACTTACCTGCATCCAAAACGGGCTGATTGGGGACTCCTGGGAAGGGCGGGGTAGGTGTGGGTGGGGCCAGCCAGGAGTAGGATTTGTGGGTTCTCCGAACTGCACAGAATCTTAGCTAGAGGTTCTCACGAACCCCCAGCAGCCCACCCCTGGCCAAGATGTTAGTATTTGACTTTCCCACCAAAAGTGTCAAGATCATGTCATCCAAATGTATTCTTATCAGGGTCCATGGTGAAACTCTTTTACATCCCAAAATGACGATTTTTGAAAAGAATCTTCCTTATCAAGGGTCCTTGTCAGGATTCCCAGTTTCTTTGCCCTGCGGCCAGCAAGGAAATCAATATTTCTGGCTGGAGTGAGCAACAGACCACATAACCACATCCATGCTGAAATTGATTAGGTTGGGTTTATCAGAAGCACACCAGTTGATAGGCAGGCAACATTTCCCAGGTACCGTTTTTAAATGCAATTTTAAATGCGATTCCACAACATCAAGAAGAGTAAAAAAAAAAAGAAGATAATAATAAATGTCCACTTGGAAAAAAAATTAGAAAGAAGGTGGGTATACTTGCTGTAGAAGATGGCACATTTTCCCTTCATATTCATTTGCAGTCAGACTCAGGAGCTGTAGCTGTTTGGGCTTAGTCCTAAAACCTACATCCAATGTGGATTTTTTTTTTTGTTTTGTTTTTTTTGTAAAATAATTTTGCAATATTTTCTCTATGTGACCACTAGAAGGCACTGTATGACCATTTTCATTCTGTTGGAATACTACTGATATTATATAGACCTAAGGTGAAGCTACTATGCCTGATCACATACAGCAGAGGGAGGGAGGGAGGGTGGGAGAAAGAGAGAGGGAGGGAGGGACGCATCATGGAACATGCCCATTGTAAAGTTATGTTTGGCAATCAGAGATATGCTGTACATCAACTTTATCTTTTATTTTTATTTTCAGTTTCATTTGATTTGTTTCCTTTTTTAAAACTTTTAAAATAATTTTATTCATAAACATTTTTGAATACAGTGTAATGTCAGGATGTACCATTTACAAGAAAAAAAAGAAGAGATAAAAAATAGTAATAAATATTAACACGTGAACTAATGACAGTAATAATACCCTGTTCCCCCCAAATAAGACATCTCCAATAATAAGCCCAATCGGGTTTTTGAGCGCATGGCAATAAAGCCAAGCACTTATTTCAGGGTTCAAAAAAAATATAAGACAGGGTCTTATTTTGGGGGAAACACGGTAATATAATAACACATGTACTGAGAATAATAGTAATATTCTCAGTACATATTATTACTAGTAATAGTAATCGGGTTTTTGAGCGCATGGCAATAAAGCCAAGCACTTATTTCAGGGTTCAAAAAAAATATAAGACAGGGTCTTATTTTGGGGGAAACACGGTAATATAACAACACATGTACTGAGAATAATAGTAATATTCTCAGTACATATTATTACTAGTAATAGTAATCGGGTTTTTGAGCGCATGGCAATAAAGCCAAGCACTTATTTCAGGGTTCAAAAAAAATATAAGACAGGGTCTTATTTTGGGGGAAACACGGTAATATAACAACACATGTACTGAGAATAATAGTAATATTCTCAGTACATATTATTACTAGTAATAGTAATCGGGTTTTTGAGCGCATGGCAATAAAGCCAAGCACTTATTTCAGGGTTCAAAAAAAATATAAGACAGGGTCTTATTTTGGGGGAAACACGGTAATATAACAACACATGTACTGAGAATAATAGTAATAATATAACTAAATAATTATAACTAAGTATCCTGTTATGTTGGCTTATTTACATTTTTGTTAATTTCATTTCACAGTTTCATTTAATTTTAAGCACCTGTAATGTTTTTGCTTTGCTTTGCAAAGATAACTTATGTTTCTTTGTGTTTTGTTCCCTTTGTTTGTTTGTTTTTCTTTTTTTATGGTATTTTAAAAGTAATAAACATAAATAATTAGTATTATAATGCCAATAAGAGCATGAGTGTTTCCAGCAGTATCTTAGCCTGATTTGCAAAATGCACTGGGCTAGCAGAAATAAGGTCGGTGTTTTCAGATTCTGCTTCTGTAGAAACCTACTATTATCTTAACATGTTGTGAAACAGCTCAGTTGTGAGGCCACAACATGATTTAGTGTGTTGTGCAAAGCCAGCTACTTACTTAAAAGATTACACTTTTTGGAAGACAATGACAGTAGTGGCCAAAATTGTGGAAAACTTTTGAGAAACATGTATTTTCTAAAACTAGGTAATAACACCACGTTTTTTGGAGTCGTACCCTAAAATTATATATCAATGGAAGAATAATTGAATCAAGAGTGTAATGCAATTATTTTTATGAAGGATTTGCTCTTAGAATAGCAGTTACAGTATAAAGAAGAAAAGTGAAACACATAGAAAAAATGAGAGATACAAAAATTATCACCATGTCAGTTAATACTTTGTTGGGTAACTTTTAGCATTAATTAAGGCCTTATAACGTCTTCCCATGGAGTGAACCAAGTTGATCTGTCCCCCCCCTTCAGAGACCCACAAAAACACAGCCAGCCAAGGGTTAAGAATCACTTGGCACACTCCACAGTTCTTATCTCAACCTTGGCAGCGATATGCACACCGTCTGCCAAGGACTTTATTAGTTTACACAAACAAGAAAATCACCTACGTAGCTTTGCTGTTCATCTAGCTTCCAAGACTACGAGGTTGCTATGTTTGTTTAGCTTTGTTCGTCACAACTTCTTGACCCACTGTCCTGTCTTATATAGATAGGCTTCTGGGTGTGGTCCAGTGACTCACTGATCCTGTGACTCCAATCAGTGACTCAGATCTATTTCCTCATACGCCGCAGCTGCAGTAATCTTTTCTCTCGCCTTCTTTGGCGTGCGTCCAGGAATGACGTCTCTCCCTCACTCTCATCTGAGACACCTGTTTCCCCACTACTTGGCTGGCACCTGAGACGGTGCCAGAGGGGGGGGGGGCTGGGAGATCTGGCTGGCTCCTCTTCCTCCTGCTCAGAGCTTCCTTCCTCCAATGGGATAGGCTCAGAGGACGGGGCCACAACACAAGTGTTTGAGTTCTGCAGCTGTTCTATTGTGAAACCAAGATTGAATGATTTATTTATTTATTTATTTATTTATTTTATTTAAATTTATATACCGCCCTTCTCCCCGGGAGGGGGACTCAGGGCGGTGAACAACCAAATTTAAAAAACATATAATACAAACATTAAAAGAATGATAAAATTAAATTAAATTCATTGGCGTTCCACAGAATGATGGCTTCTATTCACTGGGTTTTATTGCTGGGTCGCTTCTGACTAACAAGTTTCTTTAGTCGGCTCCATAGATTTTCAATTGGGTGAAAGTCTGGGCTATTCCCAGGCCATTCCACCAGTGGAATAGGATTATCTTGAAATGCCAAAAAAAAGAAGTGGTGTTATTTGCCATCAAACCTCAAAAATACACTTTCCCCAAAAGGTTTCCACAATTTTGGCCACTACTGTAGGTTGCACACAAACAGATCAGAAACAAACACTTTGGCCCGTTCGGGGGAATGTTGGAATTCATTTAAAACAAAATAGGTATCACCCAAAATAGCAATTTTCTGCTAATACCAATAGTAATTATTTCTAAAACACCTGAGGGCAGGAGAAGAAGTAATAGATGGAAGCTTATTAAAGAGGAGAAATTTCCTATCAGTGCAGTGGTGAAATCCATTTTTTTTTACTACCGGTTCTGTGGGCATGGCTTGGTGTGCGTGGCAGGGGAAGGATACTGCAAAATCCCTATTCCCTCTCCACTCCTGGGGGATATATATTGCAAAATTTCCATTCCCACCCCACTCTGGGGCCAGCTAGAGGTAGTATTCGCTAGTTCTCCAAACTAGTCAAAATTTCCGCTACCGGTTCTCCAGAACCTGTTGGATTTCACCCCCGTATCTGCCGACCTAGCAGTTCGAAAGCACATAAAAAATGCAAGTAGAAAAATAGGGACCACCTTTGGTGGGAAGGTAGCAGCGTTCCATGCGCCTTTGGTGTTCAGTCATGCCGGCCACATGACCACAGAGACGTCTTCGGACAGCGCTGGCTCTTCGGCTTTGAAACGGAGATGAGCACTACCCCTAGAGTCGGGAACAACTAGCACATATATTCGAGGGGAATCTTTACCTTTAAAGGGTAAATCATTTTATCTACATTGTGTTTTAATTAAACAGAAAGACAAACGAAATGAAACCTAGTTTTCTGTCCTAATCCAACATATTAAGTTTTGTCAAGAGCACTCCATGGGATATCCTTGAAAATTTAGGTTATGTATCCCTAATCCAGAGGGCTAAAGGTCATGGAGCACGAACTCTGGCCTACTATTTCTCTACTTTCTCTCTCTTTCTAATGAATTTTATTCTAGATCAGTTGTCAGTTTCAAGGGAGAAGGGAGAATTATATGAAGAAAACAGAAGAAGCTTTCCTTCCAAATAATTTGTCTATGTAGTATGTGTCTGTCCCAGTTCTACAAATGCCTGAATTCCAAGACAAGTAACTTAGCACTTTTATAATGGTACAGCATTCAGTAAGGTTTTGTAACTATATTTTAAGAGCGTAGATGCCTTCTCACTTGAAAACATTCAATCAAACACATATATCACTGCTATTTTGAAGTGCAAAAGTTGAAACACATACTCCCAAACCATAATCCAGGAATGAAATGATTAGTACACTACCATGCCTGAAATATAAGAACAATATGGACTTCCATCCAGTTATTAGTAACCAACTGCCTAGATCCTCTTGACTTGATAATTACTAGGATGCAAGTATATTGTTGATGCCCAGCATAAGTGCTTCCTTGTTTTAGTTGGGCATCTAAGATTTTTTTTAAATTTGATTTATATGCCGCCCTTCTCCAGAGACTCAGGGCGGTTTATAATCCGTTAAGCAATAGCCCTCATACTTTTGTATATTTATACTAAGTCAGCTTATTGCCTCCACAAACTGGGTCCTCAATTTACCTACCTTAGAAAAGATAGAAGGCTGAGTCAACCTTGAGCCTGGTGAGATTCAAACTTACAGTAATTGCAGACAGCTGGAGTTAATCACAATGTTTTTAGTCTGCTGAGCTATCCAGGCTCTTCTTATTTAAAGTGATCCCCCTGTGAGTGTATATTTTTACTACCGGTTCTGTGGGTGTGGCTTGGGGGTGTGGCAGAGGAAGGATACTGTAAAATGTCCATTCCCTCCCCAATCCAGGGAAAGGTTACTGCAAAATCCCCATTTCCTCCCAATCAGCTGGGACTCGGGAGGCAGAGTATAGATGGGGGCGAAGCCAGTCAGAATTTTTACTACCGGTTCTCTGAACTACTCAAAATTTCTGCTACCGGTTCTCCAGAACTGGTCAGAACCTGCTGAAACCCACCTCTGTTCTCGATGGTTCTCCTCCCCCCCCTCCAGAATTGCTTCCCTCCCTCACTTAGGTTGCTCCTAGCTTTCCATCTTGCAGTCCCATCAGTAGAAGACATGGGCTGCCCTTCCATCAGGGCTGTGACCATTGGCCATGGCCAACTCACCAGGACCATCCAGCCACAAGACAACTTGCTGTGGGACAAGAGATGCACTAATATTGAAGAAATGGTGGAATAGAATCATTCAAGAGAGGATGCAAAAGGAGGGACAGAATGAAATGTGAATGGCAAAAATTAAAATAATTTTTATTTATTTTAAATAATTAAATAGAATTGTTAAATTGTCCCAAGGCAAGTTGGCCATGGTGAGTTGGCTGGGGTGAGTCGTCCCATTCCCCCTTCTATCTTTCCCACCCAGGTGTGTAAAAAGAGAGAAAGAGGGACAAAGGTATGGGGAAATTTGAAAGAACTATAAGAGGAAGGTACAGTCAGCTAAGGTTGGTCCAGTTGCTGTGATTCAACCTTTAGGCACCTTTGGCCTGGATGATGGAGTCTTCATTGACGTGTCAGCTAAGAGCCTCTGCAAATTCCAAAAGCAATTGCAAAAATAAATTTGTTGCTGGAAGCACTCCAGTGAAGAAAACCCAACCACCCACCAGCTAAATATCATACTTTCCTCTTTTTCTATGGATTCTCAGTGGTTGTTGTTTTCAAAACGCCTGAAATACGGCTCTTAAAATAAAACGTATAGCAGCAACCGAGTGCCAAATAGCCTCATTATTTTTAAACATGGTAGCGTAAATTGCAGCATTTAAAAAAAAAATCATGTCCGTGCCATGGCCCAGCACATGTTTTATTATTTCCCTTTCTCTTGTGCACTGATGCAAAAGAAAACTTGCATACCGTGGAAGAAATAACAGAATGACAAAATTGGAAGGGAACTTGGAGGTCTTCTAGTCCAACCCCCTGTTCAAGCAGCAAACCCTGTACTATTTCAGACAAATGGTTGTCCACTCTCTTCCTCGCCAACTAGTGCTCTCCTAGTACCTGCTGATTGTCAGAGTATGAATATTCGTGGACTGGAATAGATCAGCCAATGGGGATTGAATGGAGACATGGTTACAAGGTCAGCCAATGAGGCCTATTTAGAAACAGAAACTTAAATCTGAAGTCTGGGCGTGGCTTAGGCAACTGAGTCTGTGCAGAGAAATCGAAACTGAAACCAGTCAGTGTGAATTTGTCTGCTGATCTGCTCTGTTGAAATGGGACTAACTGTTCTCTCCTGTCTTGTATTCTGCCTGTAACTTCTACCACGAAGAATCTATAATGGTATTGTAAAACTTACTTCATCTGTTGTTATGAATGTAAAGAAGTTAATGAATCCAGCTGAATCAGTTTACCTGTGTATGCTTCTAGATTTGATTTATGCAAGAAACTCTAACACGGATGTCCTTGTCTACCCAAGTGAAAGACTCCCATCTCTTTGTTCTTTGCAGGCAAGCTGGACATCACCCCTGATGACCCTCGGTGGATTGGCGCATGGTGGGCTGGCTTCTTGCTCTGCGGTGCCTTACTTTTCTTCTCGTCTCTCCCGATGTTTGGATTCCCACAGTCCCTGACCCAACAGCCGGAGCACATAGCCGAGGTAGAGGAAGCCATGTTGCCAGAAGGGGACTATGAAAGGCCAAAGCCAAGCAATGGGATTCTCCCACCGCACTCCATGGAAGCCAACGATGATCCATCTTGCTTCCAGCAGCTGAGAGGTGAAGCACTTCCTTCATAGCCCAAGTGGCTTCTGTGGGAGCCAACAGGTTAATGATTAGCTCAGGGGTCGGGAACTTTAAACACTCAAAGAGCCATTTGGACCTGTTTCCCACAGAAAAGAAAACACTGGGAGCCACAAAGGTCCTAACCGGAAGCCCCCCATTCAATTCTGGAGCTGATCGGAAGTCCAGTTTCCCCACCATAGAGTCTCCTCCTAGTGCAGCGTCCTTTTTCCTCTATCTGTCCTAACTGAAAGCCCTATCAGTTGTGGAGCCAACCAGAAAATCTGCCCCTTTCCATAGAGTCTCCTCCTGGTGCGCCATGCTTCCCCTGCACCAACCAGAAGGTCCTCTCAAAATTGTGGCACCGACCATTGTCAGGGAGCCGCAACAGAGGGATGAAAGAGCCACATGCAGCTCCAGAACACAGGTTGCTGACCCCTGGACTAGCTAAATTCATTCCCTGATGAAGACCTCAGATTGCTTTGCACATCTTAACTTCTTTCCCTCAATAGAATAGAATAGAATTCTTTATAGAATAGAATTCTTTATTGGCCAAGTGTGATTGGACACACAAGGAATTTGTCTATGGTACATAGGCTCTCAGTGTACATAAAAAGACAAGATACATTCATCAAGAATTATGATACAACACTTAGTGAGGTTACTAATCATACTAGGAAACAATAAAAGCAATGTAACTTGTAAAAATACAAACAACATGGATATAGCCATTAGTGGGGAGAGATAGGTACTAGTAAGGATGAGAAGAATAATAGTAATACAGTTCTTAGTAAATAGTTTGACAGTGTTTTGGGAATTAGTTGTTTAGCAAAGTGATGGCATTCGGGGGAAAACAACTGTGTCTAGTTGTTCTGGTGTACAGTGCCTTATAGTGTCATTTTGAGGCTAGAAGTTGAAACAGTTTATGTCCAGGATGCGAGGAGTCTGTAGATATTTCCCCAGCCCTCTTTTTGACTCATGCTGTATACGGTCCTCCATGGAAGGCAGGTTGGTAGCCATTGGTTTTGTTGTTGTTGTTGTTGTTGTTGTTGTTTGCAGTTCTAATTATCCTCTGAAGTCTGTGTCTGTCTTTTTGGGTTGCAGAGCCAAACCAGACAGTTATAGAGGTGCAGATGACAGACTCAATAATTCCTCTATAGAACTGAATCAGCAACTCCTTGGGCAGTTTGAGCTTCCTGAGTTGGCACAGAAAGAACATTCTTTGTTGAGCTTTTTTGATGACGTTTTTGATGTTAAGTGTCCATTTTTAAGTCTTGAGATATTCTAGAACCTAGAAACTTGAAGGTCTCTACTGTTGACACTGTGTTGTCTAGCATTGTAAGAGGTGGTAGTTTAGGAGGGTTTTTCCTAAAATCAAATACTGATTCTACCAACCATTTGATTGAAATATATATATAAAGTGTTTTTCTATCAAGGCACCTGGTTTACTCCAACATGTGGGAGGGAGCATACTGCATCCCTTTTGCCTTTCAGCTCCAATCCAGGAGCCCTCAAGCAGTCACATTGATGACAAACTATTCTATACCAAATTTATATTTCGCTGATAAAGAAATAAAGGGAGACTAGTATAGATCTATTTCAAGCTATTTAGCTCTCATCGAATCCAAGTAAGGGTATGGCTAGCTGATGAGAGCTAAATAGCTTGAAATAGATCTATACTAGACTCCCTTTATTTCTTTATCAGTGATGTATGGCTAGCTGATGAGAGCTAAATAGCTTGAAATAGATCTATACTAGTCTCCCTTTATTTCTTTATCAGTGATATATACATACATACATACATACATACATACATACATACATACATACATACATACATACATATATTTAATATTTTTGCTGATAATTATAAATAAGGGAGGCTGTTATATATATGTTTTCTTTCCTTTTCGTAGGCTTTATGTGTATTTCTCTTTAGCCAGGTTCTTCCTACGTAAACCAAGATTTTTATGCAGCCCTAGTTCAGTGAAATCACAATCCACTAGTTTCTAGGCTTTTTTTTTCTGGCAGCGAAAAGAACAACTGAATAAACACTTGATCTGGTTCAACTTCTTGGATGACCTTGGCTTGACCCAGCAAGCAGGTTTTCCATTCGTTCTCATGGCAACCTTTGATCCCCTGCAAGTAAAACATTTGTTTCTAGGATCAAATAGTCTGTTGCTCTATCCAGTGATGGGTGTGTATTACCACACCGCTTTAAAAATCACTGTGACAAAATTATGGTTGCTCTGGAGTCAAACGAACTTCTTTTTAGAAGCGGTCACAGAGATGATTTTTCATCTGAGCCACAGGTGTTACGAACTACAGGGAGTCCTTGATTTACAAGCGTTCATTTAGTGACTGTTCGAAATGACTATGGCATGAAAAAAGTGACTTCTGGTTGTTTTTCACACTTATAACCGTTGCGGCATTCCCAGTTTTGCGCTATGTATCCAGTAATCATAATCAAACTAAGTATCCATGCAATGCGTTCAGCGATCACTAGGTGGGCCTGCGTACCTCTTAATAGTCCAGGTGAGTTAGATTGGCAGTGGGATATCGAACACAGATCATAGATAGCTCTTGAAGCTTTCAGTGAATATGGTTCAAATCCAACAAAGGATAAATCCAAACTGCTGTCAGGGTTCCAACTGATGCCCTAATTAAATCATGAGCCTCGAGCCAAGCTTCAAAAGAAATCCAGTTATTTATTAGGAGCTTCATGTCGGCACATTCCAAGTGAAGCCAACTCTAACCCCATGTAATTTACGACCCAAACTTGACCTTGTTTCCCCCCCCTCCCTCCCCCCCTGGGTGTGTCATCAGTCACATTCACCAACGGGGCAATTTCACAGGTGGTAGAGATCACTCCCCTCCGATCGCTGTGTGTAACCCTGGGAGACAGCCTTGAGAGAGTTATGTCTGGAATGTGCTTTTGTTTTTGGCTGCCATGCAGCTTCGCCGTTTTCCCATCCCCCTCGCCTATGGCAACTTGAGAGCAGGACAGGGATGCTTTGTGAGTTGACAACTAATGTACAAGAAGTAGAGAAAGATGTTGTTTTTCTAGACCTGGTACTAAAAAATTGTGGGCAGAAAAAAATATATATATTTCTTTAAGAGAAGGAGAGAGACTGACAATTTTTTTTCTCCAAAGATGGAACTTTTTTTCCAAAGGTAGTGACAATAACACCAATATTTTAAAAAAAGGCTCCAAGGATGGAAAGATGGATAGCAAAGACTGTTTTTGGGTGGATGGATGAAAAGAGGACTTTGCCACGAAGGAGAGGATACTGTACATGCACAAACACACACACACACACACACACACACACACACACACACACACACAAGCACATTGCTATCTCTCTCTGTCCACCTTATAATTGACAAGTGGAAAGATATTGTCTTTTCCCTGGGAGGATTTCCCCAATATTCTCTTCTCCTTTGAAAGGCATTTAAAAAAAAAAACATTTCCCCTTTCTCTAAAAAATAAGAACTAGCAAGGGGGGAAAAAGGCACAAGTGAATTTCCGTGCCCAACATTAAATCAGGCAACTCGGCCACTGAGCTTTGTAAACCGTGGTTTGTGGCTGTCAGGAATGTAGCCATCTCAAAACTGAGGTGCGCCTAAAATGATTATATGCACAGAAATGGAAAGATTCAACCGGAGTGGGCTTCAAAAATTTTAGCAAGGGGTTCTCTGCCCAGTTGCTGGGTGGGCATGGCCATGGTGGGTGTCTGGTCGGCCTTTTGCACCCCAGCGGTGGTGGTGGTGTTGTTTTTGCCCTCCCCAGGCTCCTGAGGCTTTCCTCGAGTCTCCGGGAGGGCAAAAATGGCCTCCCCAGGCTACGGAGGCCCTCTGGAGGCCCTTCCTGAACTTCTGGTAGGCTTGTGTTTCACCCTCCCCAAGCCTCCATGCGTGCCCTGCACTTACCTACATCCAAAACAGGCCATGTGGGGACTCCTGGGAGGGGAGAGGCTGGGTGGGCGGGGCCAGCCAGACGTGGGGTTTGGGGGTTCTCCAAATGCACAGAATCTTAGCTAGAGGTTCTCCTGAACCCCTGCCAACCTCCAGCAGCCCCATCCCTGGATTCAACACTATCCACTATGGAGGACTGGTGAAGTACAGATTTGGCTGAAATGGATGAATTTACTTCTTTGATTGGGGGTGGGGGGACTAATTTATTGGTGATTAAAAAGCTCTTGTGGCCATTTATGTAAAAATGAAAAAAAAAGACTGTTTTGATGATTAAATAGGATAGATTACAGGAAAAAAAAAGAAGACTATGGAGTAACTTTAGAGAGAAAGAGGTTAAATATGTTTATATTTATAAGTGCTGTGGAGATCAGAAGTCACTTTGTTATACCTTTTTTCTTACTTTTTGACTTTTTCTTTTGCTCCGATCTCTTTTTTTTCTTTTTCTTTTACTTTATATTAGTTGGCATTAGTTTTCATTTCTTATTTAAAACTTTTAACAAAAAAACCAAAGAGGAAACAAAAACTGAAGGGTGTAAAGACATCACGCTCCGTCCTTGAGAACATCTCCAGAAGTTGTCCTACTTCTTAAATGTCCTTCAAATTTCAAAGGGAAATTCTCTTTTATACTCTTCAATGAGAAATAGGAAAAAAAACCCTCTCTTTGTGGTGATTTTTTTTTTCTCCTGCTGTTGTTAAATTGATCTACATTGGTTAGTTATTTTAAAGATGGATTGTTTTTATACTTTCCTGAATGTCCTTCAACTGCTATGAATAACTTTTAACAAGGAATTGGGGTAGAAATCAGTGGTGGATTTCTACCGGTTCACCCTAGTTTGGACAAACGGATAGTGGTGGCGGCAGGAGGTTCTGCTCACCCGCCCAGACATCATCACGGACGCTCTGCGCCAGTGGTGGGTTGCTTCCGGTTCACACCAGTTCGCAAGAACCGGTAGTAAAAATTTGTAGTAGTTCAGAGAACCGGTAATAACATTGGCTGGCCACGCCCCCGAACCAGTCCCCGGCCCGGTCGCCGCTCACTTACCTGCCCACCTCATCAGAGGCTTTTTTTTTTACTTTTAAAAGCATTTTTTCTACAACCTTTTTGGCTGAAAAAAATGCTTTTAAAAGTTTAAAAAAAGCCTCTGATGATCACACAGCTTAGCTGCGATTGTCAGAGGCTTTTAAAAGCATTTTTTTCCTACAACCTCTTCAGCTGAAGAGTTGCCTGATTGTCAGAGGCTTTTAAAAGCATTTTTTTCTGCAACCTCTTAAGATTGTAGAAAAAATGTTTTCCAAAGTAAAAAAAAAAAAAAGTTGGCCACGCCCACCAGTCTACCAGTCTGGTGGTCTACCAGTCACATTAATGCCTACCAGTCACATTAACCCCCCCACCAAGCCACTCCCACAAAATAAGCCACACCCACAGAACTGGTAGAAAAAAAATTTAGAACCCACCCCTGCTCTGCGCATGCGTAGAAGCGCTGCGCACGAGCTCCCAGTTCCGAACTGGTAACGAGAGTAAGAGGACCCCCCCCCCACTACTGGTAGAAATATTCCAGCAGCTAACAAGAACAAAAGAGGAACATTTCAACCAATAACCAAAATATGGAAATCAATAAATGCTCCAGTAGTAAATTTAGGAGACTATGGATGGAGATGCCACATCCAAGCTGCCACATCCAAGCTCTGAATTTGGTTGTTTTCTTATAGATGTTTCATTATCCAAGCCAGGTAACATCATCTGTGCTAGTAAGAAAACAGAGTTTGTTTGTTTTTTTAATCTTTTTATATATTATTAGCTTGCTCTCTCAGTGTTGGTGGGATTGGACACTGTGATTGAGCTGTTGTTTTAGTTGCGATTGGCAAGTGATGTTGTATTCTTTCACTAAACCTTCTGATCCAGTTTAGGAATGAGAAATTCTAGCTTGTAAGTGCTTGTTTTAGATTATAATGTTCGGTAGAAAGTTGCTTCACTGAATTTTCTTGCTTTTGGTTCTGCTTCCATCCTGGATATCACCTCTGATGATCTTCAGTGGGTTGGAAATAAATGAGCAGATACCCATGGCTTAAACCAGAGGTCTTCAAACTTGGCAGCTTTAAGACTTGTGGACTTCAACTTCCAGAATTCTCTAGCCAGCATATGCTGGCTAGAGAATTCTGGAAGTTGAAGTCCACAAGTCCTAAAGCTGCCAAGTTTGAAGACCTCTGGCTTAAACTCATGTCATCAAAGCTTCATTTGGTAGATCCTTCTAGCTGGACCAGCTGTGGTGTATCCGATTCTTCTCACCACAGCTAGAATCATCCCATGGAATTTTCTCCCTGTCCACCTGGGATGTGTTGATAGATGGTCTGGAGAAAACCCCAAAGATGCACCGTCAAAGAAATTAAAGCAGGACATGGTGGAGATAAACCTCATTGTGAAATCGTCCCTCTGTTCTTCTCTCTTCCTCCTTCCAGTGATCCCAAAGGTAACTAAGCACCTGTTGTCCAATCCGGTGTTCACCTGCATTATTCTCGCGGCTTGCATGGAGATCGCGGTGGTGGCAGGCTTCGCAGCCTTTCTTGGCAAATACCTAGAACAGCAGTTCAATCTCACAACGTCGTCAGCCAACCAGTTATTAGGTGAGTTATTAGCCAGAAGAGGACAACCCTTTCCCTCCCCCCCTCCCCCCCGGTCAAAGATAGAGGCTAAGGGTCAACATCCAGCTTGAGAATACAAATTAAAATCCAGGATCATTCTGTTTCCAAAATTCCTTATTTGTTTATTGAATACACTCCATTAGCAATGTTGAAGCAAAACTAACTCTGAAGTTCCCAAACCTCAGCCCATAGAATAAAACAACACTTTCCCAAGCCATTAGCACTTATACTTACTGTATTTTCCTGCGTATAAGACTACTTTCTAACACAAAAAAATCTTCTCAAAAGTCGGGGGTCGTCTTATACGCTGGGTCTCATTCTCCTGTAACCAGGCAGACCAGCCCATAAGGCTCTGACGAGCCTTAAATGGCTCTGAGGGAGGTCGTCTTATACGCCCAGTCGTCTTATTCGCCGGAAAATACGGGTATATACCACTTCATAGTGTTTTACAGCCCTCTCTAAGCGGTTTACAGAGTCAGCCTCTTGCCCCCAACAATCTGGGTCCTCATTTTACCCACGTCAGAAGGATGGAAGGCTGAGTCAACCTTGAGCCTGCTGAGATTTGAACTCCCAAATTGCAGGCAGCCGGCAGGCAGCAGTACTGCACTCTAACCACTGCGCCACCACAGTTCTGCACTCTAACCCCCAACCTCTCACGTAGCCTATGTAATAAATGTTCTCATGGTTTATTTATTTATTTAGTGTATGGCTGGTCACGCACAGTATTAAAACACTTCATTTTTACAGGTTAAAACAATTAAAACAGAGTTTAATGTCGAGTTTGGAGATCCAGTCAGTAGCTGCCGTTGTTATGCAGAGGAAGTCCCTAGAATCTCCTGGATACCTTCCGTTAGAGCATTCCCTCACTATATGCTGGATAGTCTGTCGAGGGGCCCCGCAATCACCTTGTGCTGAAGGTGTCTTTCCCCATTTATACAAGGAGTCGGCACACACCCCATGAGTCGTTCTAACTCTGTTATATGTCACCCATATGTGTCGGGGTAGGTTAAATCCTGGAGGTATCATGGTTATGGGGAACCATCTGCTTTAACTCCACACCTGTTGTGATGTCCTTGAATAGATTCCAGGTTTCTGCGGAACCTTCAGCAGAATCGTGGAAGTTTCGCTTCTCCATCTAACCCATTCGAAAACAACCGCCTCTTACGCTAATGACAAGCTGAAACGAAGAGGCACGTAGCTGCCAAAGTTTCCATCCTTGACACTAAGAACCAGAGAAGTGTCTCGAGCTGGGATCAAGCTCAAAACTCAAAATCCAACCCTTTCCGTTCCTTTTACAGGCATGACGGCTATTCCCTGTGCATGTTTGGGCATCTTCCTAGGAGGCCTCTTAGTGAAGAAGCTGAGCCTTTCTGCCCTGGGTGCCATTCAGATGGCCATGTTGGTCAGCCTGGTGTCCACGGCTTGCTACGTTTCTTTCCTTTTCCTGGGCTGCGATACGGGGCCTGTGGCTGGCATTACTGTTCCCTATGGAAACAAGTAAGTAAGAGAGAGAAAGGTTTCCCCCCTCCCCCCCCCGCTCCCTTGGTGGTGATTTTTTTTTTTGCACCCCACCCCTAGAGAAGACCGTAGAATAGTTGGAAGGGACTTAAGAGATCACAAAGTCCAACCCCCTACACAGGGCTCACATTCCTTGATAGATAAGTAACCTTTGGGGGATAATTTCTGGATTTAGCAGGCATCATTAGATCCAGCAGAGAAAGCTGTGAAGGCATCTACAATCAGGCAGAGGGAAAATGGGAATAGGAATAGTCACGAAAAGATGGTTTGTTAAAGATAGTTTGTTTCAAACTGGGAGCCAGTTCAAGTTGTTCTTTAACAACTCAATGGATTCACGGCTTGTCTGTTCTTTGCAACGTCAGCATTAGGACACCCCTGTGGGATAGCCTGGATTGACAGATAGTGACAGGCACAAAGTCACCCTCAGACTTTCCAGAACTTCACAGTTCTAGTCCATCAGTTGCTGAGGGACATCAGTGAGTAAGGAGAGTTGCTTTATATCCTGGTGAGTTTCCCAGAAATGTTGGCCACAGGGAGAGGTCAGGAGCTCCTAGAAGATGTTCAGCTTCCTAAGGCCCCAACCAGTCCCCAACAGTGTCATCAATGTCCCCTAGCCTGCCTTTTTTTTCTTTCTTTCCTTCCTTCCTTCCTTCCTTCCTTCCTTCCTTCCTTCCTTCCTTCCTTCCTTCCTTCCTTCCTTCCTTCCTTCCTTCCTATCTTCTCTTCCTCCCTTCCTCCCTCCATCCTTCCCTTCTTTCTTTTTTTCCTTTCTTCCTTTCTCTCTCTCTCTCCCTTCCTTCCTTATCTACCTCCTTCCTTCCTTCCTATCCTCTCTCCCTCTCTCCCTCCCTTCCTCCTTCCATCCCTCCCTCTCTTCTTCCTTTCTTTCTTTTTTTTCTTTCTTTCTTTCTTTCCTCCCTCCCTCCCTTCTTTCTTTTCTTCCTTCCTTCCTTTCACTCACTCTCTCTCCCTTCATTCCTTCCTTATCTACCTCCTTCCTTCCTTCCTATCCTCTCTCCCTCCCTCCCTCCCTCCCTTCCTTCCTTCTTCTCTTCCTCTCTTCCTCCCTCCCTCTCTCCCTCCCTTCTTTCTTTCTTTTCTTCATTCCTTCCTTCCTCTCTCTTTCCCTTCCTTCCTTCCCTACCTCCTTCTTTCCTTCTTATCCCCTTCCTTCCTTCTTCTCTTCCTCCCTCCCTCCTTTCTTTCTTTTCTTCCTTCCTTCCTTCCTTCCTTCCTTCCTTCCTTCTTTCCTTCCTTCCTTCCTTTCTCTCTCTCTCCCTTCCTTCCTTCCTTACCTCCTTCCTTCCTTCTTTCCTTCCTTCTTTTCTCTCTCTCCCTTCCTTCTTTCCTTACCTCCTTCCTTCCTTCTTCCCTCCCTCCCTCCCTTCCTTCTTCTCTTGATTCCCAGATGACTCTGGGCCCTTTACAACTAAAAAGGTTTTCCTACCTGTTGATTGACCCCTCGCCCTTATCCACCCACTCACCCTACCTTCCTTTTTTTTTCCTTTTTCTTTTTTAGGTCAACCATCTCCAGCTTGGCCCCCTATTCTGCCTGCAATAGCAACTGTAAATGTCAAATGGATTCCTTCACTCCAGTTTGCGGGACCGATGGGATCACGTACTTATCTGCCTGTTTTGCTGGTTGCACCAACATGGTAATCCCTTATTACTTCCCTTCTCCAATCTATTTCAATCAACTGTTCTCTCTCTCTCTCTCTCTCTCTCTCTCTCTCTCTCTCTCTCTCTCTCTCTCTCCTCCCTCCCTCCCTCCCTCCCTCCCTCCCTCCCTCTCTCTCTCTCTCTCTCTCTCTCTCTCTCTCTCTCTCTCTCTTTGTGTGTGTATGTGTATATGTATGCTTATTTTCTTGTGGCCCTATTTGAAGCTGCAGGATATGTGGACTAATCTGGTGCTTAGTTGTCCCCATGTCTCCCCACGCACCAAAAAAAAGCCTGTTAAAGGGCTGAGGTGAGTATCTTAAGGCTCTGAAAGATTTAAGTCTCTTATTTTGTTTCTTAAACCTCCCGCCTCCAAAATAGAAAAGGGTCTGAAATGTGTAATTTTGCCCATGATGGGGAAGCTTTGTGGCTCACAGCAAGCCTAAGGTTCTAAATTGCCCAATCTCAGGTTACATTTGTGTTACATTTAAATTTTTAAGAGCCGTGGTGGCGCAGTGGTTAGAGTGCAGTACTGCAGGCTACTTCTGCTGATCACCAGCTGCCTGTAATTTGGCAGTTCGAATCTCACCAAGCTCGACTCAGCCTTCCATCCTTCTGAGGTGGGTAAAATGAGGACCCAGATTGTTGGGGGCAATAGGCTGACTCTGTAAACCGCTTGCAGAGGGCTGTAAAACAATGTAAAGCGGTATATAAGCCTAAGTGCTATTGCTATTCATTTTATAAAACACCTCAATCCCTGAAGCAACATTCAGTCAGGTGCATAGCACAAACGATTAAACAGAAGGGGGGGGGGGGGGGAAATAAGAGTTGCTTATTTCAAAGTGACCCTACAGAATTTCTTGCGTAGTTGATCATGCAATGACTATTCCCTGCCTGACATAATGGAGATACCTGAATTGTTACTATCCAAATCAATTCTAGAGTCAATGAAAAGTAATATAGAAAATGAATGAATGAATGTTGGATGCATTTATATATGATGATGATGATGCAAACATCAATACATTTATGGTAAATTTTATTGAAATTATCATACAAATGAAAGTAAAGATAATAAGGAAATGGGAAAGGATAAGAAAGTGAAAGAAACGTAGGATAAAGGAGGAAAGAAAAAGCCCTGACTTCCATCATTTCTCAGCGCAGTAAAATACAGAATAAAATTATAGCCTCATTTTTTTTTACTTTTATATACAGTAGTGGCCAAAATTGTGGAAACCTTTTGGGAAAAGTGTATTTTCTAAAACTAGCTCATAACACCACTTTTTTGGAGAGTTGTTCTTTAAAATTATATATCAATGGAGAAATAATTTAATCAAGAATGTAATGCAAAAACTTTTATGAAGGATTAGAATAGCAGTTACAGTATAAAGAAGAAAAGTGAAATACGTAGAAAAAACGAGATATACAAAAATTATCATCATATCAGTTAATACTTAGTTGGGTAATCTTTAGCATGAATTACGGTCTTGAAACCTCTTCCCATGGAGTGGAGTCGGCTCCGTAGATTTTCAATTGGGTTAAGGTCTGGGCTATTCCCAGGCCATTCCAGCAGTGGAATAGGATTATCTTTAAATTCCAAAAAAAGTGATGGTGTTAGCCATCAAACCTCAAAAATACACTTTGTCCAAAAGCTTTCCACAATTTTGACCACTACTGTACATAGTAATTACTAGCCATCTCTATAATGGTCAGCAAAACGCAAACTCAGGGACTTATTTTTTTTTTCTGTCTGCACATATCCAATTCTGTGCTTAAAATATTAGCTTCTCTGAATAAATTAACAGGTATAGTATAGTATTAAACTATATTTTGTAGTATTAAACTATATTTTATAGTATTAAACTATATTTTGCCTTTCTAATAACATTTCCCCAATGGATAACAAGATATAAAATATTGAATATGGTTGTCAGTTTCTCTGATTGAGCATAAGTTAATACAGCATTTTTATGGATAATTTATTCTGTTTCTGTTGGCTATGAGAGGAGCAAAGATTGCCATATTGAATAATTCAGGTATGGAGGTGGGGAAAATCTCAGAAGGGACCTTTCCTCACTTCTTGGACTCTAAAGTCCTTTCAGTCTTGTAAGATTCTCTTATGGTAACCTTACAATAAAGTAGAATTATTGTAGAATTCATCTAGGTCAGATTCATATTTGGGCTACCTTAGAAGGCTGACTCAAGGTGGCTGCATTGTCATAGGAACTGTTGAACGCTGCTCTCAACGCTATAACCAAAGGCATTTTCAAGATTTTGACAGTCTTCATTAACAAGGGGCTAAAACATAGAAAGAACAGTTGCTGGAATTGGGTATGTCTTGTTTAATGAAAAGAAAGGACTAGGGGAGACATGATAGCAGGGTTCCAATATCTCAGGGGTTGCCACAAAGAAGAGGGAGTCAAGCTATTCTCCAAAGCACCTGAGGGCAGGACAAGAAGCAACGGATGGAAACTAATCAAGGAGAGAAGCAACCTAGAACTAAGGAGAAACTTTCTAACAGTGAGAACAATTAGTGTTGTTATTAGTGTCCAACCCGTCGTAACCCCATGGACAATGTTAAATGGACCATCCCCCTGGAGTCCATTTAAGCTCACACCGACTACTTCAGTGACTCCATCCAGCCACCTCATTCTCTGTCGTCCCTTTCTTCTTTTGCCCTCAATCTTTCCCAGCATTAGGCTCTTCTCCAGTGAGTCCTTCCTTCTCATTAGTTGACCAAAGGACTTGAGTTTCATCTTCAGGATCTGGCCTTCTAAAGAGCAGTCAGTCAGGGCTGATCTCCTCTAGGACTGACCGGTTGGATCGCCTTGCATTCCAAGGGACTCTCAGGATTAGTTTAACGGCTTGCAATTAATCAGTGATACAACTTGCCTCCAGAAATTGTGAATTCTCTGGCCAGCTGATTTTCGGGCCTTCTGGTCCCACCGGAAGTTGGGAAACATGCCATTTCCGGCCTCTGGAGGGCCTCCAGGGGGATGGGGAAGGCTATTCTTACCCTCTCTAGGCTCCAAGAAAGCCTCTGGAGCCTGGGGAGGGCAAAAAAAGGGCCTACCAGGCCCACCGTGCCATTGCATGCCAAAAGAGGAGGGAGCACAGGGGTGTTGTAGGCGCATGTGCAGGAGGATGGGGTGCATTGAATTATGGGTATGGGCACATGCGTGCGTGACCCTCTCACCCGCTCCACCCGCTTTTGGCACGTGACAGCCATCACTGATATAGGGTTTCCTGCCTGAAGAGGGAGTTGGACTGGAAGACCTCCAAGGTCCCTTCCAACTCTGTTATTCTGTTCTATTGTTCTGAATTTCATTCTAGTTCTGAATTCTAATTATGCTACAAATGGAAGGCAGCCACTTACAAGCCCAGGTGTTCAGGATTTATTGAGCTGAGAAAGGTAGGGCAACTGAATTATTCCTCCTACAAAACGAGTAGCAATGAGAAGTCAAACCACTTTGCTGATAGTGGACAACTTTCCAATCTGTCTGTTTATCAAAGTAACACATTCTGGTAAAGAGAAATTCCCTGAAGATGGGCTCCAGCATAAGTCTGAAATCTCAGAACCCTAAACCTCTGGTCCCGGTGACCGAGCCAGATTGGATCCTGCAACAAGCAAGGGGTTGGACTAGAAGACCTCCAAGGTCCCTTCCAATTCTATTCTATTCTATTCTATTCTATTCTATTCTATTCTATTCTATTCTATTCTATTCTATTCTATTCTATTCTATTCCATTCCATTCCATTCCATTCCATATTTTCTATTCTATTCTATTCTATTCTATTCTATTCTATTCTATTCTATTCTATTCTATTCTATTCTATTCTATTCTATTCTATTCTATTCTATTCTATTCTATTCTATTCTTATTCCATTCCATTCCATTCCATATTTTCTATTCTATTCTATTCTATTCTATTCTATTCTATTCTATTCTATTCTATTCTATTCTATTCTATTCTATTCTATTCTATCCTATCCTATCCTATCCTATCCTATCCTATCCTATCCTATCCTATCCCTATCCCTATCCCTATCCCTATCCCTATCCTTATTCCTATTCTATTCTAACCTGGGACACATATATTTGCCTTCATTCCTCCTGAAACTTTTATCAGCTCATCAACTATGAACCAGGGCGGGAAAATGCCATCCAGCTCTGATTCTTAAACAAACCAATTTAGCTGTGCTTCCGGGGTTGGAATGACGTTTGTCTTTTAGGTTGCAAACCACCACTAATTTTGCAGTGAACTTCATTCTATGGGCATCACCATTTCATTTTATGGGCACCCAGCAATGGATGAAGAGGCTCTTTTCAGAAGCAATGTGGTGAACAGAGGCAAGCTTTTCCAAGGAAGCTAAACAGAACTCAGTAAAGAAGGCAAAGCAATCTAAGAATTTCTGATTCATTCAGGGTTGTTGTGGTTATTGTTTTTTAACCAAAAAGCTAAGGAAATGTTACGAAGATATACTGGCGAGTGCTGTGCATTCAATGTGAAGTTAAAAAAATCAAATTATTTCTGCTACCCAAGCTATTTTATGGACTGGATAGCCTTCTTTTGCAGTGGAAGACTTGGGTTGCTTTGGTGACAGACCGATCGGATATCAAGCTGTTTTGTTCTGACTCGATGTGAACTAAGTCTCCCAAATTGGAAGCAAACAGAGTCTGCCTTATTTCCAAATTCTTTTCAGAATCAAAATAAAGACAGCTTCTCCTTTGCTCAACCCGGAGAGCTCAGAATCCTGAAAATCAGCAAAAAAGATTTTCATTGTCTGAATTCCATCATGGGCAAGGAAGGGAATGGCATCAAATGGGCCCATATTCCACTACCTGCCTCCCACTCCGGCAGGCCTTAAGTATCTGTAGTCTTTCTGGCAGCCATTTCTTGAGGGAGGGGGGTGTCTGTATTCCACCAGACTCCACAGCTAGCTGCCTACCTGTCAAAATGCTGTCCTGCGAAAAGCAATCGCAGCTGTCTAATGAAGCGCACGCTAGGGGTGCGTGTTTCTGTAGCTTTTCAATTACCGAATCTCTAACCGTCCAAGGCAAACCAGTTCAAATGAGCACCTACGGGAAGAATGAAAATTGTTCTCGGCATCTTTTGGGAATAGTCACTTTGATTGCAATGTGTGTTGAAAGGCAGGAGGAGGAGGTGGAGGAGGGGAGAGAGGAGGAGATGGAGGAGAGAGGAGGAAGAAATGGAGATGGAGATGAAGGAGGAGGGGGAGGGGGAGATGGAGATGGAGGCGAGAGAGGAGGAGGAGGAGATGAAGGAGGGGGAGGAGGAGATGGAGGAGGAGGAGGAGGAGGAGATGCAGGAGAGAGGAGAAGGAGATGGAGGAGAGAGGAGAAGATGAAGAGAGGAGGGAGGAGGAGATGGAGGAAGAGAGGAGGGGAGGAGGAGGAGAGGAGGAGGAGATGGAGGAGAGGAGGAAGAGATGAAGGAGGAGGAGGGGGAGATGGAGGGGAGAAAGGAGGAGGAGGAGATGGAGGAGGGAAGAGGAGGAGATGGAGGGGAGGAGGAGTGGGGGAGAGGAGGAGATGGAGATGATAGAGGAGAGGAGGAGATGGAGGAAGAGAGGAGATGGAAGGGAGGAGGAGATGGAGGAGAGGAGGAGGAGATTAAGGAAGAGATGGAGGAGGAGGAGGAGGAGAGGAGGAGGAGATGGAAAAGCAGTAGAAAAAAAGGCACAAAGCTAATTTGGGTCCTAGCCCATGTCATCTGTGGCTCTTTGAATAATAGAGGAGATTGGATCTAGGGATACAATTTAGCATATAATCCTAGTTTTATTGCTTCCCTCTTTATCCTAAGTAACCCAAGGAGCCTGGATAGCTCAACAGACTAAAAGCCTGTTATTAACATTCAGCTGTCTGCAATTACTGTAAATTCGAATCTCACCAGGCTCAAGGTTGACTCAGCCTTCCATCCTTTCTAAGGTAGGTCAATTGAGGACCCAGTTTGTGGGGGCAATAAGCTGACTTTGTATAAAATATACAAAAGTATGAAGGCTATTGCTTAACACATTGTAAGCTGCCCTGAGTCTCCAGAGAAGGACGGCATATAAATCAAATTAAAAAAAAATAAATCCTGAAATGAGAATATGATGAATGGAAACTTATCAAGGAAGAAACCAACCTGCAGTAGAACTAAGGAGAAATTCCCTGATAGTTTAATCAGTGAAACAGCTTGTCCCCAGTAGTTGTGGGATGCTCCAACAACTGAAGATTTTTAAGAAGAGTTCGGGCAGTCATTTGTATGAAATGGTATAGGACCTTTTCCATTCCGGACAAATGATTCTCCTTGTCCAATCTCTTCTTAAAAACTTCCACTGATGAAGGAGCACCCACAACTTCTGGAGCAGTGGTGGGTTTCAAAATTTTTTACTACCGGTTCTGTGGGTGTGGCTTGGTGGGTGTGGCTTGGTGGATGTGGCAGGGGAAGGATACTGTAAGATTTCCATTCCCACCCCACTCCAGGGGAAGATTACTGCAAAATCCCCATTTCCTCCTGATCAACTGGGACTCGAGAGGCCAAGAATAGATGGGGGCGGGGCCAGTCAGAATTTTTACTACTGGTTCTCCAAACTATTCAAAATTTCCACTACTGGTTTTCTAGAATTGGTCAGAACCTGCTGAAACCCACCTCTGCTCTGGAGGCATGTTGTTCCATTAATTAATTGTTCTATCAGGAAATTTCTCCTTAGTTGTAGGTTGGATCTTTCTTTGTTAAGTTTTCATCTGTTGCTTCTTCTCTGGCCCTCTACCTTTCTCCTTTATCTTTTTTCCCTTTTCTCTTTCCCTTTCGATTGTATTTTAAGTCTTATCGGCGCAGCTGGGGTTGAGAAAAATGTGGAGTGGAATTGGAACGTAATTGAATGCTTGCATTTAGAAACATTTTCCCCCTGGGAAACCCAGAATCTTCCTTTTATCTCTTCCTTGCCAGGGATCTGAATTTATGGTAATTTTCTCAAAGTCCTGCTTACTTGAAAGGCTTGAAAGAATCAAAGGAAAAGTACAATGGTGTGTTTCCGAGGTCAAATCTCTTTGAACTGTTTTGCTCTCTCCGTTGGCAGAGGAGCAAATGAAAGAGATAGATAGATAGATGATAGATAGATAGATAGATAGATAGATAGATAGATGATAGATAGATAGATAATAGATAGATAGATAGATAGATAGATAGATAGATAGATAGATAGATAGATAGATAGATAGATAGATAGATAGATAGATAGATAGATAGATAGAGGACAGAGAGAGATAGAGATATATACTGTAGATATAGATATAGAGATACATAGATAGATAGATAGATAGATAGATAGATAGATAGATAGATAGATAGATAGATAGATAGATAGATAAATAGATAGATGATAGATAGATAGATAGATAGATAGATAGATAGATAGATAGATAGATAGATAGATGACAGACAGATAGATGATAGATGATAGATAGACAGACAGATAGATGATAGATAGAGATAGAGATATATACTGTAGATATAGATATACAGATAGATGATAGATAAAGATAGAGATACATACTGTAGATATAGAGACAGAGATAGAGAGAGAGAGATAGATAAATATAATACTGTAGATATATATATATATATATATAGAGAGAGAGAGAGAGATACTGATAGATAGATAGATAGATAGATAGATAGATAGATAGATAGATAGATGATAGATAGATAGATAGATGATAGATAGATAGATAGATAGATAGATAGATAGATAGATAGATAGATAGATAGATAGATAGATGATAGATAGATAGATAGATAGATAGATAGATAGATAGATAGATAGATAGATAGATAGATAGATAGATAGATGATAGATAGAGGGGTGGGTGGGTGGATGGATAGATAGATAAATGATGATAGATAGATAGATAGATAGATAGATAGATAGATAGATAGATAGATAGATAGATAGATAGATAGATAGATAGATAGATAGATAGAGGACAGAGAGAGATAGAGATATATACTGTAGATATAGAGATAGAGATAGATAGATAGATAGATAGATAGATAGATAGATAGATAGATAGATGATAGATAGATAGATAGATAGATAGATAGATAGATAGATAATAGATAGATAGATAGATAGATAGATGACAGACAGATAGATGATAGATGATAGATAGACAGACAGATAGATGATAGATAGAGATAGAGATATATACTGTAGATATAGATATACAGATAGATGATAGATAAAGATAGAGATACATACTGTAGATATAGAGACAGAGATAGAGATAGAGAGATAGATAAATATAATACTGTAGATATATATATATATATAGAGAGAGAGAGAGAGAGATACTGATAGATAGATGATAGATAGATAGATAGATAGATAGATAGATAGATAGATAGATAGATAGATAGACATAGACATAGACATAGACATAGACATAGACATAGACATAGACATAGACATAGACATAGACATAGACATAGACATAGACATAGATATATTGCCTCTTGCCAAGATCTTTGTTTTGTAAGAAAAGGGCAACACAACACTGGTAGAGCGATCCCCATATGTCAGTGGGATTCACGGTTACGCTATGATTTTGCAGAAGGATCTGTTTCTCTTCCAAAATCAGCCAAGGTCAACTCCAAGTGCTGCCATTTCTGAAGCTACGATAATAAGTCATTGTGTAACTGGGCGCTTGTTAATGTGTGGACCACGTCTACGGAAATCTGAGAAGCCAGAATAAAGTCAAAGGAGAAGGAGAAGGCAAACTCTGCTGCCTCCCACTGGGTCAATCTCAAGGGGTCCCTTAGTTCTTCAAGGAATTTTAGGAGATGGAATGCCAGAAGGTTTAACTAGAGGAGGTGCTTGGTGCTCTCTGATCTTAGCTGTTCTCTTGCAGATGTTTTATTACCCAGCTAGGTTATATCATCAGTGCTAGAAGGGAGTGGGCTATGCAGAGAGGAAGAGGGCCAAGGAGGGTCCTTGGTGCTTTCTGAGCTTGGTTGTTTTCTTGTAGATGTGTCATTATCCAAACTTCGTAACATCATCAGTATTTGTCCAAGCGATGGTTGTCCAAGAGTAGTCTAGGAACCAGCCACCAATTCAATCCATGCCCTTCATGGAAGATCTTAAGTCCACAATTAAAATTTAGCCCACAATTGAGTCCAATATTTCCATTGTTAATCAAGACAGTTGTTAAGTGAATTTTGCCCCATTTTACGACTTTTTCTGCCACAGTTGTTAGGAGGAACACTGCAGTTGTTAAGCGAATTGTGCGGTTGTTAGGCAAATCTGTCTTCCCCTGTTGACTTTGTTTGTCAAAAGATATCTGGGGAGGTTACCAATGGTGATCACCTCACCCTGGGACACAGCAACAGTCATAAATACACGCCAGTTGCCAAGTGTCTGGATTTTGATCACGTGACCACGGGGATGCTGCCCGGAGGCTCCAACTGGTCCAGAATGCGGCCGCACAGGTGGTTATGGGGGCGACTCAGCGCTCCCATGTAACATCTCTCCTGCGCGAGCTACACTAGCTCCCAGTGGTCTTCCGGGCGTGCTTCAGGGTACTGGTTATCACCTTTAGAGTGCTCCATGGCTTAGGACCCGGATACAAGACAGCCTTCTGCCACCGGTAACCTCCCACCAACCAACCAGTACGCTCCCACAAAGAGGGCCTCCTCAGGGTGCCGTCGGCCAGACAATGCCAGCTGGCGGCCCCCAGGGGGAGAGCTTTCTCTGTGGGGGCACCTACCCTCTTGAACGAGTTGCCCCCAGAGATACGGCAGATCTCTGACCTTCGCATTTTCCAAACTGCCCTAAAGACGTTTTTGTTTCATCAAGCCGGGCTGGCCTGACCTACTCTTTTTTAAAAAAACTGTTTTAACTCAATTACTAAAATTAGGAGTTTTAATATAGGGCTTTTAACTATTGGGCCAAATTGATTTAATTGGATTTTAATACTGTTTTAAATTTGGTATTTCTGTATTTTATTTGCTGGCTGTCCACCGCCCCGAGTCCTTCGGGAGAAGGGCGGTATATAAATATAATAAACATAACATAACATAGTTGTAAGAATGAGAATCGGATAGCAGTCATTTCTTTCAGTGCCATTCTAGCTTTGAATCATCACTAAATTGTAAGTTGTAAGTCGAGGACTACCTGTAGTCATTGTATAACTGGGTGCTTTTTTAAAAAATATTATTTTATTGATTACATTTATTTGTGCTTAATGAACATTGTGTTGCCTGGGTATTTAGTTTGCTTAACAATACATCTTACATTCTTAATCTTCACCCCTTTTCCCCAACCATTGATAAAATAGATTCCATGTTTGGTAATATTCCGTATCTTCTTTCTGTTTAATTCTTAATGTCCGTCTGTCCATTTCTGCACACCCTAGTATTTTTTTTTAATTATTTCTTCATCTCGTGGTGTTTTTTTCATTTTTCCAGGATTGCGTAAATACAATCATTGGCTGCTGTCGAAATGTGCAACATTAAATGCATACTTTTCTTATCTAGTTTACCTGGTATCATACCTAATAAAAGTAATTCAGGTTTAAAACCTATTTCCTATCATCTTTTCCAGCCATTTGTGCATTTTTTTCCCAAAATTTTTTTTCGCTTTACCACACATCCGCCACATATGACAGTATGTGCCCAATTTTTTTTTTATTATTATTATTATTATTATTATTATTATTATTATTATTATTATTATTATTATTATTATTATTATTATTATTATTATTACATTTCCAACATTTGCTTGACATGTTTTTTAACATTTTAGCTAACCTGGCTGGTGGTTAGTGCCATCTATAAAACATTTTATATAAGTTTTCTTTTCTTTTCTTTTTTCTTTTTTGCAAAAAGTTTTTTATTTTTTTTCCAGACATACAAATTGCATCTTTTCAGAACAGAGCTTTCACCTGGTCATCAATTCAAGTTGTTCAATTTTTTGTCATCTTTAACAAAATGTTATCTATTCTATTTTGCCATAACACTTATTCCTTAATCTTAAATCACATATTCAACTAATACTGTCTTTTTTAAAAAAATTAACACATATTTACTTAATCCAAACAATTACCCTTCTATTAACCCACCTTAAATCTTTATTCAATTAATAACTCATAATACAGTTCAATACAGTTCAAACATATTTATGTTTCATAATGCACATTAAATCTTTATTCCAGAATTACTTTATCAAATTTAAATCTTATCTTTAATCTTAAAAATATAGCAATTTAACATTTAAACACATTTCTTAATTCAAATAAGGCTATTTAAAATATATAAATTTTCTTCATACGAGGTTAACTGGGTGCTTTTCTCATGTGTATGGATAATGCCTATGGAAATCTGAGAAGCCAGAATAGAGTCTCTAGTCAAAGGGGAATCTATGCAGCCCAGTGGTGAAATCTGAACTGGTTTATTATCGGTTTGCTGGCCATGCATGCGCATTAGAAGTGTGCGCTTTGTGGACATGTGCAGTATGCACCAAAAGGAGGCTTGAGAAGGTAGGTAGAACAGTGAGGGGGGATAATCAGCTGTGGCACGCAATCTTAGAAACCTTTTAAAAAACTTTTTAAAAGCATTTTTTACTACCAGTTTGGGTGAATAGGTAGTAAAAAATGCTTTAAAAAAGTAAAAAAAAAAGTTCTGACGATCACAGCTGTACTGTGACCTTTTTTTTTTTTACTTTTTTGAAGCATTTTTTACTACCTATTCGCCCGAACCGGTAGTCAAAGAATGTTTTTAAAAAGCTTTTAAAAAGGTTCCCAAGATCGCGCGGCACAGCTGTGATCTGGGGGACCTTTTTTAAAAAACCTTTTTAAAGCATATTTTTACTATTGGTTCGGCAAACCAGCAGCATTTTTTACTACCAGTTCGGGCAGACCAGCCTGAACTGGTAGCATTTCACCCCTGACGCTGCCTCCCACTGTGTCCATCTCAAGAGCTTCCTTAGTTCTCTGAGGATTTTTAGGAGGTGAAACCCCGGAAGGTTTGTCTAGAGTAACGGTGGTCCAAATGTGGTGTAGGATTCAGCCACCACTACATTCAATCCGTGTCTCTCATGGAATGTCAAGGTCTGCTACGAAGGTGACATTCCATTGGTTCCATGTAACAGGATCTTCTCACTCAACCACCTCTTGCCTTTTGTCCTAGAATCTCACCGGTTGCACCTGCCTCACCTTAGCCCCAGCCGGGGATACCACGGTCGTTCCTGGGAAGTGCCCCAGCCCTGGATGCCAAGAAGCCTTCCTGACATTTCTCTGTGTGATGTGCGTCTGCAGCATGATTGGAGCCATGGCCCAAACTCCCTCCGTCATCATCCTCATCAGGTGAGACCTTGCATTGGCAGGGCAGAGACAAGGAGCCCTCTGCGCGGGACGAAGTCCCAGGGAAAGCATTCAAGGGCGTGGAGGATGGCTTTTTTTGCTTTGGGATCTTTTGATACCTTTGGATCTAGTGGTCAGGGTTCCAAGCAGGGGTGAAATTCAGCAGGTTCTGACAGGTTCTGGAGAACCTGTAGTGGACATTTTGAGTAGTTCAGAGAAGTGGCAAATACCATCTCTGGCTGGCCTCAGAATGGGGTGGGAATGGGGATTTTGCAGTATCCTTCCCCCAGGAGTGGGAAGGGAATGGGGATTTTGCAGTATCCTTCCCCCAGGAATGGGGAGGGAATGGAGATTTTGCAGTATCCTTCCCCTGGAGTGGGGTGGGAATTGAGATTTTGCAGTATCTTTTCCCTACCATGCCTACCAAGCCGCACCCACAGAACCAGTAATAAAAAAATTTGAATTCCACCACTGGTTCCAAGTAATAGACCCATGCCAAGCGAAACTCCGAGGCAGGTGAATTTCTCAAAGAATAGCTTTATTGAATATATCCTATTGGCACAAACCTGATGAAAACCGACTCTGAAGATTCCCGCGGTTTACACCTAATTAAAAGTAAAAGGTTTCGCTCCACCCCAAACCATCAGTCACATGGTTCAATCAATCATCTGGTTGCCTGGCAACCAAATTCCTCCTTCCTCTGACCAGGTATGAGAATGTCCTTGGTTCGCAAGAGAAAGTATTTTATTTTGGGTACAAAACCCCGGCTATCTCTAATCCCCCCCTCCTCCTTCCAATCCCTCAGCCCCAGTTAAGGAACCCCAGTTAAGTTCCAAGATGGCTTCAGCCAGGCCAGCTTCAGAGTTGACACTAGTCTTATTTCCAATGGATCTTATTTGGGGCCACTGAATTACAGAGAAAAGTGAGATTCCTGCTGGGTCCAGCAAAGCCCTACATACACTGTGATATACACCAGATATTAAGGATGCTGTGGAAAATGAAATTGGAACATAACGTTACTCCGCTATGTAGCTTTTGCTGGTGTCTGTTGTAACTTTGAACAATTGCTAAACAACAGGTCGTAAATTGAGGATTAGCGGTCATAGGTCATGGTAGTAGTGACGTCCCCTCTTGAAGTGTGGAAAGGGAAGGTGGCTACCCCTGGAACATAGCATGCCAGGAAGTCAAGTTGATTTCATTTTGGCTTGGAGAGATGCACCTCTTTCTGTGCACAGTAATTACAGATGACAGACAGACAGACAGACATAGATAAACAGACAGACAGATACTGTAGATAGATAGTGTACATAGTTTACATGGATGGGTGGGTGGGTAGGTAGGTAGATAGAAGATAGATAGATAGATAGATAGATAGATAGATAGATAGATAGATAGATAGATAGATAGATAGATAGATAGATAGAGGGGTGGGTGGATGGATGGATAGATAGATAAATGATAGATAGATAGATAGATAGATAGATAGATAGATAGATAGATAGATAGATAGAACAGACAGATAGACAGATATTGATAAACAGACAGACAGATATTGTAGATAGATACCGTATATAGTTTACCTGGGTGGGTAGGTAGGTAGGTAGGTAGGTAGGTAGATAGATAGATAGATAGATAGATAGATAGATAGATAGATAGATAGATAGATAGATAGATAGATAGATAGATAGATAGATAGGACTGACGGATATAGATAGACAGACAGACAGATACTGTAGATAGATACCGTAGATAGATTATATAGATGGATGGATGGATGGATAGGTGGGTGGGTGGGTAGGTAAGTAGGTAGATAGGTAAGTAGGTAGATAGAGATAGAAGATGATAGATAGATAGATAGATAGATAGATAGATAGATAGATAGATAGATAGATAGATAGATAGATAGATAGATAGATAAGAGAGGGAGGGAGAGGGAGAGATCTACACACTTCCTGGTTGTCGTCTCCCCCCCTCCCCAAAAAAAATCAGGTGTGGATAATAACTCAAGGGACATGTATGATCTGAGGGATACCTTTTAGAGGCCCAGAACATTACCCGGGGTCCCTGAATTCTGGTACACCTGTTTTTTTCAGCCTGTTTTGTGTGTGTGTCTGTGTATGTGCACATGCAGTGATGGGTTGCTTGAGAGAATTTAAAGGGTCAAACAAGAGGGTTAAACTCTCAGACCACCAAACCACTTTCCTTCTGAAAGAGGCTGATGGGGTTTTTTTTTCCCCCCAACGGGGAAAAGCAAGTCAAGAGGGCCTACACCCTTTTCGTCTTCTGCCCATTTTTTTCATCCGCCCTGCCGGTTCGAATCTCCCTTGCAGGCTAATTGTTAACACCATTTTTCTGTTTAATCCCCAGCCTGGTTCACGGCCCTTTTTTCCTGCCTTGGATCAGCCTCAGCTCCTTTGTAATGTGGGGTTTCCAATAGATGAAACATACCCGGGAGAAGCTAATTAGTAAGTCCTCTGAAGGCGCCGTGTGGCCACTTCGCAGCAGAGCTCGGTGCTTTGCTTCCGTCTTTTATCTTCCCGGTTGCAGCCGCTTTGAAAATTAAACTTTCCCCTTCAAGGGCCGGGCATCCCTCAATCCTTTGAGGCAGGCAAGGTCAAAAAACAGACGCAGCAGGGGCTCCGAGAATGCTGTTTACGGCTGCAAGTTAGAAGAACAAAATCTTGAAAGCTTATCACCAGAAAGACCAAAACTGAGCTTCTGCCTTGGGATTTCGTCTTTCTCAAGACTGAGAAATGTCTTCTGAAAGTCGCTCTTTCAGGGTTGGCTTGTCACTTCCCCCGTTCCCAAGTTTGGGCCCAAAGTTCTTTCACAACTCCTAAGGACTATAAAATCCCTCCATCCAAATCTCTTTCTCTGCCTCTCTCACGCACGCATGCACGCACACACACACAATTACACAAACCCTGAGCAGAGCATTGGTCCAAAACCAGCTTCTCTTTCTGCTGCAGAAAATTTTCCCCTGCTTTGGAAGACAGAAGCTAAGAAATGATAGGAATCTGATAGATTTCTGTCTGTCTGTCTCTCTATCATCTCTAACCTAATCGGTCTATCTCGTCTATCTGTCTAAACTATGTATGGTATCTCAGTATTTCTCTCTCTCTTGCTCCACCTTATCTGTCTGTCTGCCTGCCTGCCTGCCTGCCTGTCTGTCTATCACCTAATCAATCTATCTTGTCTATCTATCTAATCTATGTATGGTATCTCAGTATTTGCTCTCTCTCTCTCTCTCTCTCTTTCCCTCCTCCTTCTCTATCTATCTATCTATCTATCTATCTATCTCTATCTATCTATCTATCTATCTATCTATCTATCTATCTATCTATCTATCTATCTATCTATCTATCTATCTATCATCTCCAACCTAATTGATCTATCTCATCTATCTATCTCATCTATGTATGGTATCTCAGTATTTCTCTCTCTCCCTTGCTCCACCCTATCTATCTGTCTGTCTGTCTGCCTGCCTGCCTGTCTGTCTATCTATCACCTAATCAATCTATCTTGTCTATCTATCTAATCTATGTATGGTATCTCAGTATTTGCTCTCTCTCTCTCTCTCTCTCTCTCTTTCCCTCCTCCTTCTCTATCTATCTATCTATCTATCTATCTATCTATCTATCTATCTATCTATCTATCTCTATCTATCTATCTATCTATCTATCTATCTATCTATCTATCTATCTATCTATCTATCTATCATCTCCAACCTAATTGATCTATCTCATCTATCTATCTCATCTATGTATGGTATCTCAGTATTTCTCTCTCTCCCTTGCTCCACCCTATCTATCTGTCTGTCTGTCTGCCTGCCTGCCTGTCTGTCTATCTATCACCTAATCAATCTATCTTGTCTATCTATCTAATCTATGTATGGTATCTCAGTATTTGCTCTCTCTCTCTCTCTCTCTCTTTCCCTCCTCCTTCTCTATCTATCTATCTATCTATCTCTATCTATCTATCTATCTATCTATCTATCTATCTATCTATCTATCTATCTATCTATCTATCTATCTATCTATCTATCTATCTATCATCTCCAACCTAATTGATCTATCTCATCTATCTATCTCATCTATGTATGGTATCTCAGTATTTCTCTCTCTCCCTTGCTCCACCCTATCTATCTGTCTGTCTGTCTGCCTGCCTGCCTGTCTGTCTATCTATCACCTAATCAATCTATCTTGTCTATCTATCTAATCTATGTATGGTATCTCAGTATTTGCTCTCTGTCTCTCTCTTTCCCTCCTCCTTCTCTATCTATCTATCTATCTATCTATCTATCTATCTATCTATCTATCTATCTATCTATCTAGCTATCTATCTATCTATCTAGCTATCTATCTAGCTATCTATCTATCTCCAACCTAATTGATCTATCTCATCTATCTATCTCATCTATGTATGGTATCTCAGTATTTCTCTCTCTCTCTCATCTACCTATCTACCTATCCCTATTGGTTGGTCAGTCAGTCAGTCAGTCAGTCAGTCTGTCTGACTGTCTGTCTGTCTACCTATCTCTATATATCTATATCTGTCTGTCTATCATCTCTCTATATCTCCATCCATCCATCCATCCATCGATCTATCAATCTATCGATCTATCAATCTATCTCTATCTCTATATATGTCTGTCTGTCTGTCTGTCTGTCTGTCTATCATCTCTCTATAGCTCTATATCTCCATCCATCCATCCATCAACCCATCCATCCATCTATCTACCATCTTAATGATATTCACTTGAATCTCTCTTCCATACAGAACTGTGAGCCCGGAGCTCAAATCATACGCTTTAGGAGTCCTCTTCCTTCTCCTCCGATTGTTAGGTGAGTGAAATTTTGCTCCCTTCTCCTTCTCCAGAGAAGCAGGAATCCTGATGAGAGCTGGACCTGAGTGATGAACCCAGATTAGGTCCAGTTGGAGATGTCAGCAGCCCTTCTTCCGCCGAATGTCCTCCAAACGTTTGATGTTATATCACAAGTGGGTCGTTTCTGCAGAGGCTGGTTCTTCTCCTTGGTGCATGAGAAATGAATCACGTATGAATACAATGTCAGCTCATGCACCTGAATTCTCTGAAACTTTTCTGGATTTTCTGGATTTGCACAAGAGACTGAACTATGAACTAATCAACATATTGTGTTCTCACAACACATTACGCTATAGAAAAGTAACCAAACTTAACTACTAGCCAAATTTCACATTGTACAGATTCAGATACTAGGTGTTCTGCCCCAGCTATGGACCCCAAAGAACGCAGCACACACAAAGTCTGTACAAACCTTAGTTTACTAATTAAGGACTACTAATGAGTTTTCCTTAGTAGTTGTTCGAACACAAGTACAGTTTAAATCAGTCTTTTCTAAACAAGGGCTGTTAATTTAACTTCATTAACAGCTGACAAGAATCCAAAGAATAATAACTCAATTCTGAGGCACAGTATTTCAGATAACCGTAATCTTACTGTGGTTGGCAGAATACCCAGAAGCAATTTGCAGGAAAACTGTCAAGAAAGGAGCAAGAGGCGATCAGACGTTTCTGGAATCAAGACACAAAGGGATATGAACGAAGTTGTTTCCTGCAAATTGCCTCAGTTGTTGTCCTTCCTTAAATAGGCTAGGGGAGTGGCCAATTAGACCCAAGCCTTACTCTCGAGGAGACCTCCTCCTGAGAAGCCAGTCCTGCCTTTTGGCAGCTCTGCCCGCCCATGCATCGAAAAGAGGCTCCTCCTCTTCTTCCTCTTCACTTATGGGAGCTTCTGGAGGTTCTGAAGGCCCTGGCTGAATCCCTGCCTCTAGCACCACATCTTCTCCGGCCTCCTGTCTGACTTGATTGCCAGCTGTACAGGCTGCTGGCGCATCACCACACTAGCCTCCTCGCTGTCTGAATCAGCTACTAGCTGCACAGGCTGCTGACGGGCCACAACACTAGGTCAATAATTGTCCATGCCTTTCCCTTCTATAGGAACTTGATTTCAATGATGGTGTAATATCAATATTTCCAGAACAGCCATCACTGCTCTTAGTTTTCAGGGATGACCTCCCTCTTAACATCACTTGCTGGAGAATAAGAGTGAGATGTTTCTGCATTGAAGTCCTCCTTGTGGACTTCTGGAAGTCATCTCTTTGGTTTCTGGAACAACAGAACGGTGGACTTCCAGAGATCTTTGATCCAGCAGATGTTCCCCTTATGTTTGTAGAAAGTCTAGATCAGTGATGGCTAACCTTTTTGCCATCGCATGCCAGGAGGGGAGGAGGTTCATGCGCGCACATGCCCACACCCATAATTCTATGTGCCCCACGCATGCATGCATGACACATACATACACATCAGAGGCCCGAAATGGCCCGTTTCCCAACTTCCGGTTGGACAGGAAGTGATGTTTTTTTACTAGGAGTCTCTGGAGGCTGGGGACACCAAAAAAGTCACTTCCTGTCCAACCGAAAGTTGGGAAACTGGCCGTTTCTGGCCTCCAAGCGGGTGGGGAAGGTTGTTTTCGCCCTCCTCAGATGCATAGAGAGGATCTGGAGACAGGTGAGAAAGAAAAATGTGCCTTCCCCACCACACCCAGGCCCTCCAGAGGCAGGAAACAGCCTGTTTCCCTACTTCTGGTGAGCTCAGAAGGCCCGAAAATCAGCTGGCACCAGAGCTGAGCAGGCGTGCCCACTGATAAGGTTACGCATGCCACCTGTGGTACACGTGCCATAGGTTCACCATCACAGGTCTAGATGTTTCAGAGAATATTGCCGATATAAAAAAATATCTCCTTCTACCTTCACAGGCTTTATCCCACCTCCCCTGATCTTTGGAGCAGGAATTGATTCCACCTGCCTTTTCTGGAGCACCTTCTGTGGTGAACAAGGAGCATGCGCCCTATATGACAACGTTGTCTATAGGTACCTGTATGTGAGCATTGCTATTACCCTGAAGTCACTTGCGTTCCTCCTTTACACCACAACCTGGCAGTGCCTGAGGAAAAACTATAAGAAATACATCAAGAACCACGAAGGCGGTCTCAGCACTACTGAGTTCTTTGCCTCCACTTTGACCCTGGACAACCTAGGACGAGACCCCCTTGCCCAGAATCCCCCTCACAGGACAAAATTTATCTACAACCTTGAAGACCACGAGTGGTGTGAAAACATGGAATCTGTTTTATAGTGAATTAGAAAGGCGGATTGCTAACCCAAAGGTCCTTTTTGGAAGGAAGATATTTTATGAAACGTGTAATATATCCATACAAAGATGTTTTTGGGAAGTCTAAGCAAAACAGAGTCCACAGCTCTTTCAAATATCTATCCATTACGTTCCAGGAGTTTCTCCGGAGGAAGAGGACAATTCGTCCTTTCCTCCAAAAGCAGATGAACCAAGACGAGGAAGAGAAAGTGTAAAGACCAATCTGGAGTGAGAAATGGTGATGCCAAGTGGACCATCAGTATATCAAATGCCTTGGCTGGAGATATAAAAGATGGGCAAAGCTGCCAGTGTTTGGGGAGGGGGGCTGGTTTTTCATTGGAGAACAGATCAGACGTCTGTCCTTAGGTGGAAAGGCAAATCCATGAAAGACAATTCCCAGCAAGGGGGGATAAGAGCAGAAGCAAGCCACAGCTGTTTCCAAAAATAAGTGCTATGTAAAACTGAAGCACTCTTGGAGTAACCTTTGCAATACAAGCTTAAAAGACAACCACAAGGGTGCTATGCAGTCCTTTTCACGCTCTCCGTCTCTTGCTCTCTCTCTCATATCACAGGAAGCCCTGTCAGAACGGCTTCCCCTTTATTGTCTCCAGCTGCAAAATCCATAAGACCAACCTCAACAGCTGTTGAAATGGGCAAACCCAATAGACGTGTCCGGTACAAGCCATGATGACGTCAAGTTGACATCACGACGTGCTGAATAAGAGCTACATCCCCGACTAGGAGTTAGATGCTGAATTGAGAGTTAGATAGGCTGCATTCTTCGCGCGCACGTCGCTTTTGGGATGCCATTGTGACTTGTACCCAACACCACTTGACACAACTGCAACATTACAGTTCTTAAGACACCAGCATTGCTTTTCTTAAACTATTTGGGAGCGGGTCTAGTAGTTCCATTTTGGTATGGGAATCGGGGCATTGTGTGTGTGTTTGTGTGTATGTGTGCAGTTGTGAGGAACAGAGGACGGGATGACTCTCGCCAAAGAGTCTGCCTGTCTAACTTTTTTCAACTTTTAGCAGGGTTGAAGTGGCGCGGAGGTCATCGTGGCCAACGTTGCCATTGAAAATGGGCAGAGGAGGTCTGGTTGTGCCATCACTGCCTTTTAAACATCTGTACATTTTTCTAGTTTTGTGTCGGCACTGGAAAAGGAAAATTTTCCGTACGGTTTCCATTTGAATCAGAATATTGCTACCACAGCGAGAAAGAGAAATGATCCACTTTATACCCTGAGCTGGTCAGCTATTCAGCCTCCCCTTGTTAAAAAATGGTTGCAAAACTTTAGACTCCCTCCAATGGAAGCTTCGGCGTGTTTTTGACCTTAGGGAAAAAACAACAACGAATAAGCTGATAAATATATGTGCCTTTTTTTTTTGGAAAAAAAAAATTATTTGCTTTACAAGAGTCAGACAGAGAAAAAGTAGCCCACCTTTATCACAGGAAAGAGATGTAGGACGTACTTTGTAGCACTGGAACAAAATCTCAGAAAGATCCCTTTCGTTAACAGAATAACAGGGTTGGAAGGGACCTCGGAGGTCTTCTAGTCCAACCCTCTTATCAGACAGGAGACCCTATTTGTGAGTGGCAAAACAGAAAACCTGGACAAGTTTGGAATGAAATCTTTGCTTTTCACATGCCACTCGCCAAAGTCCCTAAATACACTGATGGTCTCTTAAAACTGTTACATAGCATGTTCCTTTGGCTAAAACGAGAGAGAATTTCCTGAGATGGTTGAATGTCTCTTGCTGTCATCATCATCCAGAATGCCCTCTGGGCCTGGAAGGCAGAACAGAGAAGGCATTCTGGGAAAAATAACAACAGCCAGCTGGCTCCCTCGAGATTGGGGGGGGGGGTGTCTTCTTTCACGTTGTCGCAAAGGCAGCATGCTTTCCAACGAAGAAAAGGCAAACTTTTTATACGTCCTATTTATTGAGGCATGCCTCCCAGATGGGCTGGACTGCACATCTTTAAAAAAAACCACATTGCATGCAAAGGATCGTTGGCGTTTTCTATAGAAATATACTTCTTCTTCGCCCACGTATCTGTATTTAGCCATGATCATCAGTCGCAGATCCCAAATCTGGGCCAATCCTTTTCCTGCTGGGACCAGAACTGTAATGTGTCCCCTCATTCCATTCCCCAGATTCTGAATATTTGCCTCTTGAAAAAAAAAGCACCTTTGGGACCAGATTCTGAATATTTTCTATTTCTTCCCACTTTGATTGACAGCAAAGGCATGTTCAATGTATAAAGGAGGATTCAGAGATTTATAGTATATTATATAGTATATTTATAATATATTCCACTGGGAGAAGCATCTATCTCGAAGGACCCAAATTAGCTTTGTGCCTTTTATTTCTTCCGTTTCCCTATTGCTCTTGATTTATTCTTTTCTCTTCTTGGATGTTGAAATGAATTTATTTGGTTTTAAAAGGGGAGGGGCACTAAAAAAGAAACACCACCAAGCGAGAGAAGAATTTACAGATGTTTGACCTTTTTAAATTGATTTTTCGGATGCTGAGTTGGGGTTGTGAGACTTTGCTGAATGGGATATGGCGGGAGCTAAATGTATTTCGTGGTCTTTGAATTTAAGTGTCCACAGTGACTGTGTCCAGAGAGTTCATCAACCGTGCCCTGTCTTGGCTAATGTTGACAGATGACAATGAAGAACTCCAGATGGCTACATCTGTGGTTTGTTTACCCTCATAGCCAAACCAGAATCCTTGGCTGGTTTCTCTTGTGATAAGCCAGTCCCAGCTTAGGGGAGGAAAAAAAAAAAAAAACACCATGATGCAGTCTGCTTTGCCATCAGCAAACCCAACCCAACATCCAGCCACATTTTATCATAGTTTGGGAGCTCCGTAGGAAACCAATTCTGATTTCACCTTGGTGCTCAAAACAGTGAGCTGAATTCCCAGTAACTAAACATAGGATCTCAAGCAGGGATGGGCTTCAAAAATTTTAGCAAGGGGTTCTCTGCTTGGTTAATAGGTGGGTGTGCCCATGGTAGGCATGGCCTACTCGGCCTCCTGCACCACGGTGGGTGAGTGGGGGGGGGGTGTTTTTGCACTCCCTGGGCTCCGGAGGCTTTCCTCGAGTCTCCGGGAGGATGAAAATGGCCTCCCCAGGCACCGGAGGCCCTCTGGCGGCCATAAATGTACCCATTTCTGGTCTTCCCAAGCTTCCAGTAAGCCTGTTTTTCACCCTCCCCAAGCCGCCATGGGCGCCCTGTATTTACCTGCCTCCAAAATGGGCCGCGTGGGGACTCCTGGGAGGGGAGGAGCAAGATGGGGTGGGAGAGGCCAGCCAGGAGTGGGATTTGGGGGTTTTCTGAACTGCCCAGAATCTTAGCTAGAGGTTCTCCCGAACCCCCAGCAGCCCACCCCTGATCTCAAGAATAGCTCTGTACTTCCAAAGAGGTGTCTAGGTATTATTTCTTATGTTATTTCACATAAAGTCCCTTCTTTCTGCTGTCCCACAAACAGGATTTCTATAAAGTCGAACCTACAATTCTAAAGAGATTGTGTCCAAACTCCCATTGTGCATATCTGTGTGGATCCCCAGGGACATCGAGCCAAAATCTAAATGCTTCTGTAAGGCATGTGTTCTTCTTACTCTACATCCAGAAAAGCATCTGTGTCCGAAACTGAACGCTACTCACTCACTCTCTCTCTCTCTCTCTCTCTCTCTCTCTCTCTCTCTCTCTCTCTCTCTCTCTCTCTCTCTCTCTCTCTCCCTTTTTTTTTTTAAAAAAAAACAGGCATTTTAAAATTACAAACGTGAAAAAGGACCGTTTGATCTATCGGACGAGACTCCAAGGTTAGGTTTGCAGACATGATTGGACACAAACTTTTAGGCAGCTCCCGGAATTATGTAGAGTTATCTCTTTATACTGCAGGATATACTTACATGTAGAACGATATCCCATGGTAGAGGATAGAACGTATGAACTAAGCCAAAGAATTGCAACTTGCCAAACATTCCGAGTTCCCATCCACTGCTGGCAGTGGAGGTTTCTGAAATATTTTAGAGGTAGCAAGTTGAGTGTTTTTTTTCCTTGGAACAAAGAAAAACTGTTTTCATTCCGTGGGATCCTTGATGCTTTTTGAGCTTGGTAGTTTTGTTCCAGGCATTTCATTACCCAACTAGGTACCAACTTCAGTGCTAGAAGAGAATGGGGTTTGCTCTCTGTTTATATATTAGTAGCTTGCCCTGTCTGTGTTGGTGGGAGCGTTTTTGGTGGATTCGTTTTTTTTTTATTCAAATTTCCATTCCTTTTTCATAAAAGAATTGAACACTGAAGGTCTTAGAGGTTTTCCACTGTTAAAACATGGAGACGACAATGCATCCTATGGCCCTAGGCATGAAGACAAGATTTTGAATCTTCTCTGATGGGTTCATGCAGATCCCTTTCAGATCTCCAACTAATACAGAGGAAGGTAAACTGTGAGCACCCCTAACAATCTGACTTGCTGTAAGGCAGCTTTGGATTCCACCTTCCAAAAAGTTTGGCTGGTATTTTACTTAGAAACTGCTTTGAGCCACATGTTAGAGAAAGGGCTCAACACTTATTATTAGGCTGCATTGTAGGGGTTTTTTTTATGGATTGGCTCATTCCAGTCAATCCTGATTAAATCTATATTCATGCAAGCAAGTGTGGGGTGGGGAACACAAAGCATGTAAATAATATGATTTCATGTGTCATCCCAAAGGTGCTTTTTCAAAAGGCAACTGGACTTTTCTTGAAAACGCTTCGCTTCTCATCCAAGAACTGCAAAATGTCTTCAAGAAAAATTGAAATCCAGTTAGTCCCACCTCTGGGACTAACCATGACCTGGATGACTGAGAATCTCCATAAATCTCACATGTCTATAAGGAGCTAATGATGATCAATTGCAGGGACGAGTGGCATTTTGGAACATCAAAAATGCCACTCAGCTGGTCATTTTCACAGCGTGTTGCATGGATGCAGGCATGTCTCAGGTGAGATACAAAAGCTTTCCGCTGCATTTTTTGTTCGAACAAATCCAGCTACTGGCTTAACTCTTAACAAGAGCCACGGTGGCGCAGTGGTTAGAATGCAGTACTGCAGGCTACTTCTGCTACCTGTCATTTGGCAGTTCAAATCTCACCAGACCCAAGGTTGACTCAGCTTTCCATCCTTCCGAGGTGGGTAAAATGAGGACCCAAATTGTTGGGGGCAAGAGGCTGATTCTGTAAACCGCTTAGAGAGGGCTGTAAAGCACTGTGAAGTGGTATATAAGTCTAAGTGCTATTGCCCTTCCTTCCTTCCTTCCTTCCTTCCTTCCTTCCTTCCTTCCTTCCTTCCATCCATCCATCCATCCATCCATCCATCCATCCATCCATCGCTTCCAGTGGTTAGAATGCAGTATTGCAGGCTGACCCTGCCCACTGCCAGGAGTTCAATTCTGACCGGCTCAAGGTTGACTCAGCCTTCCCTCCTTCCGAGGTGGGTAAAATAAGGACCCAGATTGTTGGGGGTAAGAGGCTGACTCTGTAAACCACTTAGAGAGGGCTGTAAAGCACTGTGGAGCGGTATATAAGTCTAAGTGCTGTTGCAATTGCTATTGCTATTCTTCAAAAATCTACTTTTCTTGTTGGCATTCCCATCTCTTTTGTGTGCGGTTATGGATGCTTGAGAATAGCGGAGGGTCCTGGGGAGGCGGGAAGTGTTAAACTGATCAAGATGGCAACACAATGGCAGACCTGCCCTTTTCTGCATGCACACCAAATGGGGGCGGGTCTTCTATCACACACTCATGGTTGCCATATTGGTTGCTTTGACTCTTCCCTGTGTGTGGATACACCTATAGACTCAGGAAACACCTGTAGATCTAGTTCTTTTTTGTACCAAAGATGGGGATACACCAAACTATCCCATAGGCATCCATCACACGTAAGGGAGTAGAAGAAGAATTTGGTTGCTTCCTTTCAAATCCTCTTCTCAAGAAACATTCTTTTCCTCTTCCTTGGGAGTTGCCTCGCTTTGCTTTTTTTTACATATTTGTCATATTTTCCTCTTTTTTTTTTTTGTAATTATCCCTTCCTTGCTCAACAGTTGATAGAACGATACAGTTGGAAGGAGAAGGTTAAGTCATTAGTCTCACCCTCTGCTCAGTGCAGGAAACGGGAGTGTCCACAGGGTGTAGTCAAAAGAGTTAAGATATTTATATTGCCCTATATTTATAGGTCCCCTCATGAATCTTTTTAAAGTGTATCCCAAATTGCAATCTCAGTGAATGAAGTGCCATCACTTCTGGACTTCTCATGGCTTCTCCAAGAAATGCTGTCACTGTTAGAAATACAGAACAGTGCATGTTCCAGGTTCTGGAACATAGAAATACAGAACATAGGTCCCTTCCCAACAGGGTGGGAAGGGACCTTGGAGGTCTTCTAGTTCAACCCCCTACTCAAGCAGGAGACCCTATATCATTCCAGACAAATGGCCGTCCAGTTTCTTCTTAAAATCCTCCAATGATGGAGCACCCACAACTCCTGGAGGTAAGCCATTCCATTGATTAATTGTTCCCATTGTTAGGACATTTCTCCTTAACTCTAGGTTGCACCTTTCTCTGATGATTTTCCACCTTTACATCTTGCCCTGCTCTCTGGTGTTTTGGGGAATAGTTTGACCCCTTCTTCTTGGGGACAGGTCCTCAATACTGGAAGACTGCTATCTTATCACTCCTAATCCTTCTCCATGTTAGACTAGACATACCTAGTTCCCACAATCATTCATTGTATGGTTTAGCTTATGGACCCCCTTATCTTTGTTGTTCTTCTCTGCACTCTATAACATGGAATCAGATGATCATCTTTGTGTGAATCGCATCTCCCTTCATGGGACTTAAACCTCAGGCGTCTTCACTGCTTTTCCCTGAATCTTTGTCCATTTCTTCAAATCCTGAGGAATTGAAGGTCAAAAGAAATGTAGTTTCAATAGAATAGAATAGAATAGAATAGAATAGAATAGAATAGAATAGAATAGAATAGAATAGAATAGAATAGAATAGAATAGAGCAGAACACAACACAACACAGCACAGCACAACACAACACAACACAACACAACACAACAGAATAAAGTAACAGAGTTGGAAAGGACCTTGGAAGTCTTCTACTCCAACCCTTTGCTTAGGCAGGAAACCCTACACCACTTCAGACAAATGGTTATCCAATCTCTTCTTAAAAACTTCCGGTGTTGGAGCATTCACAACTTCTGGAGGCAAGTTGTTCCACTGATTAATTGTTCTAACTGTCAGGAAATTTCTCCTTAGTTTTAAGTTGCTTCTCTCCTTGATTAGTTTCCACCCATTGCTTCTTGTTCTACCCTCAGATGCTTTGGAGAATAGCTTGACTCCCTCTTCTTTATGGCAGCCCCTGAGATATTGGAAGACTGCTATCATGTCTTCCCTAGTCCTTCTTTTCATTAAACTAGACATACCCAGTTCCACCAACCTTTCTTCATATGTTTTAGCTTCCAGTCCCCTCATCATTTTGGTTGCTCTTCTCTGCACTCTTTCTAGAGTCTCCACATCTTTTTTACATCAGTAACTGATGTAACGGGACTTAAACCTCAGGTGTCTTCACTGTTTTTCCCTGAATCTCTGTCCATTTCTTTGAATCCTTGGGAATTCAAGGTCAAAAGAAATGGGAGTTTCAAAAGAAATCCTCCCTCTTTTAGAAGAGCTTCCTACTGTCATGTCTTAGGAGCTTCAGGTCCAGCAAAATGTTGCTTGGTGAGAGCCCTTGCTTGAATGTTTTTCAGCGTCTGTTCTATTTATATCCCAGTCCAATGTCATTCAAGAAAGCAGGGTGAATTTGGAACTCAAAAGAGCGTCTCTTTTGAGTTTACACAGGCCTGTAGGAGACACGGATGGTTAAGCCACTGTTTAAAAAGACTTTGAGCTGGCAAATTGCCTGGAAAACCTCTAGGGGATTCAATGTTGGGATCCTTCATATGGCTTTTAGCTTTCTTTTCTTTTTTCTTTTTCAAGGCAGTCCAAAATTTGCAGGCTCACTTCGTCAGCTATGCAGGAACATTAATTGTAAATGGAAAGGTGTGGTCACTCGGAGGAATGTCACAGAGCCATGAAAAATAGCTTTTTTTAAAGAAAAACAGCCAATAATGGTCTCTTTTTTTTTTTGTATGCAAATCCCTTCCCCTCCATTTAGCTAAAAGGCAGAGGGAGAACTTTTCTGAAGCAGACACAGTAGCTTTGAAGTCATTTCCACTAATGAGTGTTTTTAATGTCACTCCACCGGAACATACATTTTAACACAATAGTGAGGGGGGGGGAACCATAATTACTAGGAAAAATTATCCTAAAAGTGGCTTGAGGGAAGGAAGGAAAGAATAAGAGGAGGGGAACATGCAGCAGATGATTGGCTGAGGGCAGGGGTGGTAGTCACTTACCTTTGCAAATGTGAACACATGTGCCACCTTCACGCATGCACCGGACCTTCCCCACATGCACAGAGCATCAAAAATGCGATGTGATTACATCTGGGCGGGTGGGCGGAACCTTCCGCTGTTACTGATTTGCCCGAACCGGATAGAACTGGCTGAATATCACCGCTGGCTGAGGGAGTTTGGTCTGTGAAGTGAGGACTCTTTGTAGGGAAGGGGAGTGGAAACCGTTTTTTGTGTAATGCTTTGGAGTTCTTCTGTTGTTCTTCTTCAACTTCCAAATTTGCCATACGCCAAATACTACGTAAACAATTTCCAAATTTACTCCAAATATATGTAAATTTAAAACCTGACCAGAAAGTTCCACCAGAATGAAATGGTAGAACACTGGACTAGGACAAGAAATTTTGGACTCCGTGAAAAGAATCTTCAGGGAGTGAGGAAGGGGCCAGTCCCAAAAACAAAACAAAACAAAAAAAACTATTCCAGGCATGCAGTCATGGCGGCCATTTTGATTCTTGGACTCTTTCCCCATGGATGACCCCAGACTCCATATCAATGTTTAAATGACTCCTTGTGCAGCAGCAACAAAATGGCTTCCTTGCATTTAGGAATGTAGCCTCGTGGAAGGAAAACTGCCCATACAGGTAGTCCTTGACTTACAATAGTTCATTCAGTGACCGATCAGTTACAACGGCACTGAAAGAAATGATGTATGATGACCATTTTTCAAACTTAACCATCTTTGTAGCCATCCCCATGATCATGTGAGCAAAATTCAAATGCTTGGCAACTGGCTCATACTTATGACCGTTACTCGGTCCCAAGGTCATGTGATCCCCTTTTGTGACCTTTTGAACAAGCAAAATCAACCAAAAAGGCAGATTAAATTATCAACTGCCATGATTCACTTAACCGTGGCAAGAAAGATCATAAAATGGGGCAAGACTCAGTTAAATGTTTCACTCGAACAACAGAAATGTTGGGCTCAATTGTGGTCATAAGTCGAGGACTACCTGAGTTATGCTAACTGGCTGAAGGGTGGTGGACATTACAATCCAAGTCATGTGAAGGTCACAAATTGTGAAAAAGCTGATTTAATCTGCTGTAGCCAAAGGTTTGCTCACCTAGAACTTTGAATCTCTTCCAATACATTTCATCCACTTTTCTGTTCCCAGAAAGAAGTACTTAATCTTCTGGATTCAAGCGATAGTTATTATTATTATTATATTATTATTCAGGCAAACACATCTACATCCTAATTAAAACTCTTCTTCATCAGGATATAGAAACCTGGACAACCCGTTAAAAGGAAGGTTGGATGTCCTAACAACCCGTTTACAAAAGGGCTTTAAATATGATCCAGTATTTTCCCTTCATCTGATCTCTTTCCCTCTCCTCTTTCTCATCTTTCTGAATAGACGTACGCTTCATACACGTCGTTCTTTTTAATTTTGTATTCCCTGTTTCTTAAAAGACAGGAACCTATTTGGAATGATCCAATTTAATTCTCATAATAAGGTGAGAGCAGCTGGTAGCTCATTCAAGATTTGCTTAAGTAAGAAGGAAGCAGTGTAGAAGCCTAAGGAATGAGCGAATGGATGAAGTGAAAGTTTCTTGAATAAGCCAGGACTTCACGATCATTGTACACCAAGGTGAAATCAAAAGTTCACTCACCCGTTCCTAAGACAAGAACGATATGGACAACATATGCCATCTTCCTAAAATCTTTTTCATCCCTCTCTGATTTGTTTTGTTTTGCTTTGCTCTGCTCTGCTCTGCAGAAGAGAGGGGTTCCTGCATGGTGACAAGGGTTGAAAATCAACATTCGAAAGATCCCATGAGTGCTGAATTGTTCAGAAAAGTCAATACAAAAAGTCTCAACCGAGGAAGATGGAGCTAACAACATTGGTTTTGCTCTTCCCTATAATTTGTAACTTTCTGAATGGAATACAAGTTTACTTAGAAAGATCATTAGGGATCCGCTATGGGCTGTTTTCTGTTGGTTTTATTTGTTGGCTCTACTCGTTCAGTATCCAAGATTACACAGCAGATCATCACGGATGTCAGCAAAGATTCAATATAAAGTGCAACTGGCATAAATCAAACAAGGCGTGTAAACCTTCAAATGTCATTTTCTAGAGCAAAACTGAAGTAGAGCTTTTGCGTTTAATTATCACTGCTCATGTCTTTCATTATGTCACGGAATGATTTGTTGAAACACGGAAAACTGGGTTATAAATTGAATTCACGCAGATTTACCCAATTCCGAACTGGCTAAACCCTCGAGGAACTGTAATGTAATAACATGCAGAAGTGTGAAATAATAATAATCTATAATATAATAATACCGTCCATTAGGCGAAAGCCACTATAAGAAGTTACAACTGTCTGTAGATAGCTTGGTAAAATATTATAAGCTAGTCAAAGAGGCACTAAAAACTTAACATTTCTGAAGTAGCTATTCAAAGTCTTAAAACTACAGCTCTCCAATTTCTGCATCCAATCAAATGTTCTGCTGGCTAGGAATTCTGGGACTTGTAGTCCAAATTTCTCTGGAGAGCACTGAATAGGGAAGGTTGCAGGGACAGGATTCTCACACCTGAATGTGACACAAAACTGTTTATATTGGAGCTCCACAGCAATAAGAAAATTTGACTGGGTCACTCCTGCAAAATCAGTTTCAGCATTCTAGGGCAGCATTCTGGAGCCGCATGTGGCTCTTTCATCCCTCTGCTGCGGCTCCCTGTCACTCAAAATATGTGTCACGACCACCAATGTGTGACACCCATCGGCACGCTATTTATTGAGCTTTTCAACCCCCACACCCACCCCCAGTAGGCCAACCATGGATAAATTCAAGAAAAGAAAAGTTTCAGAAGAAAACAGAATGTTTATTATTTTTTTAATTTGATTTATATGCCGCCCTTCTCCGAAGACTCAGGGCATCTTACAATGCGTTAAGCTATAGCCTTCATACTTTTGTATATATATATATACAAAGTCATCTTATTGCCCCCACAAACTGGGTCCTCAATTTACCTACCTTAGAAAGGATGGAAGGCTGAGTCAACCTTGAGCCTGGGGAGATTCAAACTGGTGTAATTGCAGACAGCTGGATGTTAATTATGGTGCTTAGTCTGCAGAGCTATCCAGGCTCCTATTCAACTACACATAATTCAACTACACATGCTAGTTTTGTGGTTGCTCAAGAAATAGTCAGGCACGGGAACAGTTCTGTGGCTCCCAGTGTTTTCTTTTTTGTGAGAAATGGGTGCAAATGACTCTTTGAATGTTTAAGATTGCAGACCCCTGTTCTAGGGGAACAAGATAGCAGTAGAAATAGCACCTAGACTTATGTACCGCTTCATAGTGCTTTACAACCTCCTCTAAGCAGTTTGAAGTTGTCAGCATATTTGCTCCCAACAATCTGATTCCTCATTTTATCGATCTTGGAAGGATTGAAGGCTGAGTCAACCTTGAGCCCATCAACTCTTGGCTCTGGGCAGAGTTAGCCTGCAATACTGCACTCTAACCACTGCGCCACCACGGCAAGTTGGCTGCAATATCAGAATCGATCATTTAGTGCCATTCAAGATGTGCCAGTGTTGTGTTTTGTTTCCTTCATTTGATTTTATCTTTTTAAGGGCAAGATGGAAAACACATCTGCCCGTCTTAGTTCCACTCTGCCTACCACAGGGGAAAAAATCCATCAGTGCCATAATGCCATGTGGTTCTAAGCAATAAGAAACACATCAATTCAACGTGGAGTCCTTTTTTTTACCCCTCCCTGTGCGTCTCTCTCTCCCTCGCATTAGTCTTTAAATGGCATTGCGCTTTCTCAGAACTGCTTCGGCATCCTTGCAAATAGTTCACAAGTCTTGAGGATGCTGGAAAAGGAAGTTTTGGCTCCCCAAAACTGCACCTCTGTAGTTGTGTTGTTCTCTGAGCTTCCTGTCTCTTTTTGGGTAAGCCAGTTTGCTTTTTTAGGATGCAGGTTTCACGACCAGTTGTGCCAGCTGTGGCATTCCTTTGTTAGCACATCCATTGCACCCTTACAAAGGGCATTCTTTGAAAGAAGTGGCACATCCAACCCAATAGACTTCTCACTGCTGCCCTCGTGCAAGCAAGTATTTGAGATAATCTTGTCTTCCTGGGGAAGGAAAGGCCTTTAACATCCCTAAAAGCTATGAAGAGAAGTTGAAAGTTCCATCTCTTATCACCGCGCTGTATCTCAAGTACTAGGCTCTTAGCCAAATTAGCTTCAGCTCTTGCATTTTAAAAAATGGTAGTCTTTCAGCCGTGATGAAATGTAAAATTTGTTACTACCGGTTCTGTGGGTGTGGCTTGGCTGGGGTGGGGAGTGGTAATGTGATGGTGGGCATGGCCAACTTTTTTTTTTTACTTTTTTAAAGCATTTTTTTACAACCTATTCGTCCGAATAGGTTGTAAAAAAGGGCTTTTAAAAGTAAAAAAAAAAGGCTCTGACAATCACAGCTGTGGCGTGCGATTGTCAGAGCCTTTTTTAAAAAAATCTTTTAAACGCAGGAAGTAATGACACCCTGGCGGGTGGGCGGAGCCTCAAGCCGCCATCGCTACCGGTTCTCCGAACCACTTGCCACAATCGCGACTGGATCGTGTGATCCGGTCCAAAAAGGGCGCATTTCACCCTTGTCCTTCAGCTTAGCTGAACATCTGATGATTTCATAAACATTGTTTTAATTTTGGGTTGGTCGGTTGCAACAGTATATAAGTGATTTGCTACCTACTGGGGTGTTTTCTCTCTCTCTCTTTTTTTACTCTAATGTATAGCTTTGAGATGTCCTTATTATCTCCCATCTGTGCACTAAAGCTGATCTGACCCTACTTACTTCTGCAAACCAGCCAAATTTGGCAGGCTTTAGCTGGCTTTACCTCCCTTGCATATCACCTGTTAAGAAGTGAAACTGAATATCACGCATTTAAAAGCTCGTGCATGGTGGATTTGGGCTGGTGCTTCCTGGTGCTTGCTTTTAAGCAGTTTCTGGTGCACACTTGACCACGAAGTTCGAAGTCAAAACCGCTTCCAAGGCATATGCAGAAATCTTTAGAATAGAATACTATTATCAGGTCTATGGCAGTGTTTCACAATCTCAACTTTTAAGATGGGTGGGCTTCCAAGTCCTAAAATTCCCCAGCCAGCATGCTGGAAAATTTGGGGATTGAATTTTATTTGCTGAAGTTGAGAATACTGGCTTAGAGAAACACCAGAGGGCAGCAAAGAAGGTTTTTCAGGGTCTCTCTGCTGTCATCTACTGGTCCATCTGAGTTTGGCAACCTGGATCTGGTAGCACACCACAATTCTGCCAAATAATACTCTGCCCAGGATTCAGGTTGCATCAGCTGTAATGCAAGTTCCTAGCCCTTCTTTATGATGCAAATACGACAAACTGGGAAACATTTTACCAAGATGGACAAAATCAACTTTGAATAAAATGTGTATGTAACTCCACACTTCCAAAACTGGCAAATATAGAGGGAGAAAGAAAGAGAAATAAACCAGCAAATGCAATGTATATGTAATAGCAGGCACGGTAGAAATTGAGTTATTTGTATGGTTGCAGAATTGAGGTTTTTTTCAGCTAAGTTTGGATCAGGATTTCCGCTTTTATACAAAGAGTAATTGATGTATATCGCATTAACATCGTAGGAGAACGGAACTTTCAAAAGTTGTTCTAGACCAATCTCAAGACAAAACACTGCTTCCATGCCTCTCAACTTACCTGATAGATCTATTGTGGATAAAGATAGTAGTTTTAGAAATAATAATACAGTAATAACAATAACAATATAGCAGTTCTTAAACTGCTGTAAGTAACGCATGGATGGAGCAGTAGAAGACACAAATGGTAAATATTCTACTGCTTTCCTTTAGCAATGGAATGGGGTATGTTCTAAGTTATTGCCCTTATTATAAACTAATTTATGAAAACAATTCCAGACTGAAACTCTTAAGTCCAGTAACACATTTCAGTCTCCCATTTTTTTTCCTTCTAGAGGCCTAACATTCATCTTCTTTGCAATTTAATTGTCCCCATAAACAGCACAGTATGCTGATTTTTTTTTAATTTTAATTGACCATGTCTCAAAAGCCTTTTTCCCCCCCAAAGCATATCCAGATAATCCCTTGAGAGTTGATGCTTTGGCTCAATTATCACTTGAAAGAAGTTCTTCCAATTTTTAATGTGTTAATTCTTAGGGATGGAGATGTGTTCTTTTTTGGGGGGGTGGGGGGGAGGGATGGAATGGAAGAGCAGGGAGATTTATTTAAACAATGAGAACAATCTTACCGTGTGTCCAATTGAAAGAGACAAAGAAGAAAGAAATAAAAGAAAGGCCGTGCTCAGTATATTTTGAGTACCGCATCCTGTATTTTTGCAAGCTTCTATTTTCCAGATGAGTTTAGAAACCTGTGATGACGTGAAATTAAGTACTGTACTGTTTGCTGTAAATGATATTAAAAGTACTATTTTCATTTGTTGGTGGTGTCCTTCGGTGAATCTTGCATTGCTGATGTTCCTTAATGGCCTTTTCCAGCTTGGTTTCCTCTTAGTATCTTAGAAGACAATGATTGTCATTCAGGACAAGTGAAGGAAAGAATTGCGCGAACATCAGAAGCCAGGCCAATTTACAGAGTAGAACAGGAGCCCTGCCGCGGAAGCCCTAATCTAACTCCATTTCCTAAAATGACAGTGTTGACAATGACACAGGATGGAAGTATTCCATGGAGAGGAGAGATCCTTGGTGCTCTCTGAACTGGGTTGTTTTCTTGAAGAGGTTTCATTGCCCAAACTAGGTAACATCACTTACCTGATGATAGCAATAACACTTAGAGCAGGGGTCCTCAAACTATGGCCTGTCGGCTGGATACAGCCCGCCGAAGCCATTCATCTGACCCACGTGGAACCACAAGGTTGCCGGGTCCACATTGCCCCACCTACCCACCAGCCCCCACCTTCTGGAGGCCAAGGAGATCAAACACGGGATGCGTGGAGGCCAAAAATGGGCCCATTTTTGACCACTCCAGCCTCCAGAGAGAGGGAGGGAGGAAGATAGAGAGACACACACACAAAAACAGAAGTCCCTCATCCACCCATCACCCACCACCACCATGGCAACTACATTCCTTCACTAACCTGCTTTCCACTCCGGGGAGCATAACAAATTGAAGTTTAATTTATGTGTATTTAATGGACTGCTAAATTGGCCATGCACACCCAGTAACATGACCATCTAGCCACACCCACCCAGCAGATCCATCGCCCCCAACAGTCTGAGGGACCGTGAATTGGCCCCCTGTTTAAAAAGTTTAAGGACCCCTGACTTAGAGTTATATACCGCTTCACAGTGCTTTACAGCCCCCTCTAAGCAGTTTACAAAGTCAGCCTATTGGCCCCAACAATCTTGAGTCCTCATTTTACCAAACTCGGAAAGACAGAAGGCTGAGTCAACCTTGAGCCTGGTGAGACTCGAACTGCTGGCAGCTGGCAGTCAGCAGAAATAGCCTGCAGTGCTGCATTCTAACCACTGCGTCAGTGGTGGGTTGCCCCCAATTCGGACCAGTTCGCAAGACGGAAGTCCCGCCCACCGACCCGGATGTTGTCATTGCTGATCTGCGCATGTGCAGAAGCAAAATGCGCGAGCGAGCGAAGCAATCCCGTTGTGAACCAGCAGTAAAGGTAAGTAGAACCCACTCCTGCACTGTGCCATCGTGATGTTATTTTTTTTTTAAATTTGATTTATATGCCGCTCTTCTCCGGAGACTCAGGGCGGCTTACAATGTGTTAAGCAACAGCCTTCATACTTTTGTATATTTATATTTATACAAAGTCAGCTTGTGCTCCCAACAAACTGGGTCCTCAATTTACCCACCTTATAAAGGATGGAAGGCTGAGTCGACCTTGAGCCTGCCTGGGATTGAACTTGCAAGTAATTGCAGCAGCTGGATCTTAAATGCTGCCTTTGTAGGAGGCATTACTCCCCTACGCTACTCAGGCTCTGTGTATGTTATGTGGTTTGGATAATGAAACCTCTGCAGGAAAAGTAACCAAGGACACCCCAGTTCAACCCTGAGGTACAAATATTCTCCTTTATTGGTATTCCATAGAAGCAAGCAAGAGAGACTATAAAAAGGTGTATCAAAAATGTACCCTTCCACTCTTTTTTTTTTTAATCCACCTGATCGTTGGCTATACAAAGGTGATGAAGTTCTTTGGGCAAAGCCAAACTTATTCTTAAACCTTCTTAAAGTCCCATTTAATGGGCTTTCAAAAGAGGCATGAGCACTCATCCTTACATGCAATTCAGTCAGGGGTGGGTTCTGAAAATTTTTACTACTGGTTCTGTGGGCGTGGCTTGTTTTTGTGGGCATGGCCTGATGGCCATGTGACAATTCTTTAGGTTTTAGCAGAGGTATTGGTCTACCGGGCTTTTAACTGCTTGCAGAGCTGTACCAGTCTACCCATTTATTTATTTATTTATTTATTTATTTTTAATTTAATTTATATGCCATCCTTCTCCGGAGACTCAGGACGGCTTACAATGCATTAAGCAACAGCCTTCATACTTTTGTATATTTTATACAAAGTCAGCTTATTGCCCCCACAAACTGGGTCCTCAATTTACCTACCTTAGAAAGGATGGAAGGCTGAGTCAACCTTGAGCCTGGTGAACTTACAGTAATTGCAGACAGCTGGTGTGTTAATCACAATGTTTTAGTCTGCTGAGCCACCAGGTACCAGTTTTGCAGGCACCGGTCTACCACCACACTGCCTTTTAACACTGATCAGCTGGAGGGCGGCCCTTTGAAGCCCCACGGCAAGAGTTTAAACAGTTTTTTTCCTTCTAGCCAATCAGCTGGGACTCAGGAGGCAGCAATAGATTGGGGGTGGGGCCAAATAAAAGGTAAGAATAATGTGGGGGGAGCTGGGGGGCCAGAACCAGTTCAGTGATGTCATATCATCACCGCTACCAGCTTGGTGGAATCGGGCTGAACCGGGAGGACCCCACCACTGAGTTCACTGGTGAAATCTGAACCGGTTTGCCACCGGTTTGCTGGCTGCGCATATGTGCCATGCACCAAGCATGCTCTGCACACCAAACGCATGCTGTACCTGTGTATGCGCATGCAGAGTATGTGCCGAAAGGAGGCTTGGGAAGGTAAGTAGGCACTGAGGGGTGGGGGAAATCAGCTGTGGTGCGCAAGTTTGGGAACCCTTTTTAAAAACTTTCTAAAAGGTTTTTTTACTACCAGTTCTCCGGAACCGGTAGTAAAAAATACTTTAAAAAGGTTTTTAAAAAGGTTCCAATAATCACTGTGGCACGCGATCATCAGAATCTTGTTTTTTTTTTTACTTTTTAAAAGCATTTTTAACTACCGCTTTCGCAGGATAGGTAGTAAAAAATGCTTTAAAAGAGTTTTAAAAAAAGATTCCCAAGCTCTTGCGTCACAGCTGTGATCGTTGGAACCTCTTTTTTTACCTTTTTAAAGCATTTTTTTACTACTGATTCGGGCAAACCAGCCCGAACTTGTAGCATTTCACCCCTGGTGCAGTTGATAGCATTACTTACTGCTGTAAACCCTTCAGGGTGGTCCAGACAAGAAGCAAAATCAGAACCAGATCTATGTTTAGTGTACAATTTCATTAACAGAATCTTGCAAGGCTGGAAGTATGTTTTTTAAGTTTTGCTCTCTGGAAAACTAGGGAGGATTTTTTTTTGTGAAATATTTCCTACACCTTGCTTCCTTCTGGGGGCTGAAGATCACCTTTTACACACTGGTTGTCCCATCTGTGACTCTCCTTCCTGTCTACCAAGGTCATTCCCACATACCATTAAAAGCACTGATGCCTTTCCTATACAGATGGCCTGACTTTATCCCTACAATAAAACTGTGCAAGAAAAAGGAGAGGAGGAGGACAAAGAGGAAGAGGAGGAAGGAAGGAAGGAAGGAAGGAAGGAAGGAAGGAAGGAAGGAAGGAAGGAGAAGGAGAAGGAGAAGGAGAAGGAGAAGGAGAAGGAGAAGGAGAAGGAGAAGAAGAAGAAGAAGAAGAAGAAGAAGAAGAAGAAGAAGAAGAAGAAGAAGAAGAAGAAGAAGAAGAATCCAAATCTTTATTGTCAGTGCACAACATATATATACAATGAGATTGGTTGAGCTCCCTCCGTGCACACACTCATACCCAACACAATACAATTCTCAGTGAAGACAGAAAATCCCTAACCCAATAAATCATATTAACAAACCCCCAGTCCTATTGCACCAGTGTGAATATGTTACACGTTGTGCCGGCCCTGCAAGTCCACCGTACTACGTAGTTAGGATGTTATTTCTCATTCAGAAGTCTGAATGAGAGTCTGAGCCCACAGATAAAAACTGTTCTTCAGCGTGTTTGTGTGGCTGGCTATGCTTCTATATCTCCTTCCTGATGGAAGGAGGGTAAAGAAGTGCTGACCAAGGTGGGAGAAGAAGAAGAGGAGGAGGAGGAGGAGCAGGAGGAGGAAGAGGAGGAGGAGCAGGAGGAGGAAGAGGAAGAGGAGGAGGAGGAGGAGGAGGAGGAGGAGGAGGAGGAGGAGGAGGAGGAGGAAGAAGAAGAAGAAGAAGAAGAAGAAGAAGAAGAAGAAGAAGAAGAAGAAGAAGAAGAAGAAGAAGAAGAAGAAGAAGAAGAAGAAGAAGAAGAAGAAGAAGAAATAGGAGGAGGAGATGAAAGATAAATTATGGATGGATGGATGAGAGAAAGAATAGAGACAGACAGATAGGAGAGAGAAAGTGAGACAGAAACGGATAGGATATGTTTAGGGGAAAACACAACTCCTGTTAGTTTTTTGTTCTCTTTCTTTATCTCAGTTGCTGTACTGTACATTATTTCTCCTGAGGAAGAAAAAAACTATGACACCCAAAAGGTGGGAACACATATCTTTGGGTTTCTAAGCAATTCTGCAGTATCTTTTTTTCAACCTCTTTCTCCGTTCCCCTCTGATCCCCCCCCCCAAAAAAAGGTTACCTCGGTCCTTTTTTGGACCTAAAAGTAACTCAGCTCATAAGCCTCAGCAGCAGCAGAAGAAGAGGAGGGGAGAGGGTTTTCCAGGACAAGCCCCATAAAATGGGCACCTAAAGCTGAGCCCATGGCAAGAGAGGAGTATCCTTTCTTCTCCACAGTCCAGAACCACCACCACTTTCCCCCCTGTCTTCCCTAATTAAGTCATGGCAACCTTTCCGGCTTCATTTGGCCCATCTGGGGCTTCTGCGTTCCAAGCCTTAATCGGCTTTCTTTGTTCCCTGAAATGCCAGCCTTGCTCGGTTCCACATGAGAGAAGCCAGAGTGCTGGTGCTCACTCTTCATTATGTCAGCGCACAAAAGGTTTCTGTCTATCTCTCGGATGCTTCTTCACAAAGCGGCGAACCTCGCTGACCCCCCTAGGAGAAGACGGGAGCCAAGAATACACCTCTTTCGGATTTAAACTGGAGTCGTACAGAAGTAAACACTTGAAATTCTCCCCTAAATCTGTGATACAGAGAGAAGAGGGGTGGGAGGCAGACAGGGATGGGCTTCTGGGGGTTCGCAGGGGTTCAGGAGAATCTCTAACTCAGGTTCAGAAAACACCCAAATCCCACTCCTGGCTGGTCCTGCCTACCCCTCCCCTCCCAGGAGCCCCCACACGGCCCGTTTTGGATGCAGGTAAGTGCAGGGCACATGCAGAGGCTCAGGGTGGGTGAAAAACAGACCTTCTGGAAGTTTGGGAAGTCCAGAGAGTCTCCGGAGCCTGGGGAGGCCTTTTTTACCCTCCCGGAGGCTCGTAAAAAGCCTCCAGAACCTGGGGAGGGCAAAAACACCCCCCCTCCTTTGCTGTGGTGCAGGAGGCTGACTAGGCCATGCCCACCATGGCCACGCCCACCCAACGATCATGCAGAGAACCCCTCACTAAAACTTTTGAAGCCCATCCCTGGAGGCAGATATTCTCCAAGCAAAGGAAGAAAAAAAATTCTTGATTTCTTAGAGCAAAATCCCCTCTTTGGGAGTCACCGTAGAGCTATAACTGCAATACTCGACTCGGGGCCATAATTGAGCCTCAAATTTCCATTGCTAAGTGAGACACTCGAGTTTTTTGCCCCATCTTGCCACCTTTCTTGCCATGGTTGTTAAGTGAAGGACTGCAGTTATTTACTGGTTAGTAACCCAGTTGTTAAGCTTCCCCATCGACTTTGCTTTTCAGAAGATTGCAAAAATTGATCACATCACCCAAGCATTTTTTTTGGCCGAAGTGGTTGTAGAAAAAAATGCTTTTAAAAGTTTTTTTTAAAAGCCTCTGATGAGGTGGGCGGGGTAAGCGAGCAGCGACCAGGCCAGGGACCGGTTCAGGGGTGTGGCCAGCCAATATTATTACCCGTTCTCCGAACTACTATAAATTTTTACTACCGGTTCTTATGAACCGGTGCAAACCGGGAGCAACCCACCACTGCACGTGACCCTGGGGAGGCTGCAATGGTGGTAAGTGTGGAAAAGGATGCTAAATCACTGTTTTCAGTGCCGTTGTAACTTGTCACGAAATGAAGTTTGCTGCAACTCCCACAACTCGTGAATGCTTTTTCTCCTATTCTTACGGTATTTCCTTCTTCCTTTCTTCCTTTGTGGATGAAAGGAAGTGTGGATGGAAATCAGAGAGAGGATCTGGATGTGAAAGACAAGCAAGAACCTTCTAGTGGGTAGTGAGGAAGTAAAAAAAAAACCAAAACTTAACAGTGGTGCATAAACATGTGTGGTCAAGGATAATCTTTGATAAACCCTCATGTGAGCACTGCTGAAGACAGGGCATTTATACTCACTCCTTGGCCCACTGAGTAACACTGCAAGGATCCATAAGCCAAGATAATTTAATCAAAACAATCTTCTCTTTTGAGAGGAAAAAAAAAGGAATTCTATTTCATTCCAAATGATAGGGGAAATGCAATAGCAATGCTGCATGTGATATTATAGGAGATAATCCTATATCCATTACTCACCAGTGTTGCTATTTGAGTGCATGCAACAGGTAGTGGGACCATTGAGGCACAATGTGTACCCACTGTCCCCTCACCAACATTAGACCAAGCCATTGCTAGGACTGACCATGGTTTCACTTGTGCAAATAAATCAAAGATCTTCTCCTCTTTCTTTCCCCTTCCCTCCTTCTCCTTCTCTTTCTCTTCCTTCCTCTCTGTCTCTTGCTTGCTTTCTTCTCCTTCTCCTTCCTTGTCTCCTTCTCCCTTCCTTCTGCTTCTCCTTCTCCTCTCTCTACTTATCCTCCTTCTGCTTCTGCTTCTCTTCCTTCTCCTTCTTCTCCCTCTCCTTCTCCCTATCCCTCTCCTTCTCCTTCTTCTCCTTCTTCTCCTTCTTCTCCTTCTCCTTCTCCTGCTCCTCCTCCTCCTCCTCCTCCTCCTCCTGGTTTTACCTTTCATCCTCATTCGCAGTAATAACCATGTCAGTGGAGTAATTAGAGTGGATACATTTGCAAGTAGTCTTCACTTCCCCCTCTCCAAATTGTACAATTTGGATGTACAAAAATGAGTTGCCTTCAGGGAAGACAAGCAGCTATGAATGGAGCCACATCGATCTGATGGCATCTGAAGGAAGAGAAATTCTCCTATTGAATAGATTACCCATCCAGTTAGTCCACCCATCCTTTAACGTGCTCACAAGCAACTGTATTAAAATCGAGGCCATGTGTCTGCTGTTTCCACTTATCCACACGCCTCAACAGACACTGAGAATTCGGAAGTAGCTCTCATCCTGATATTCTTCCTTAATGCACCAAACATGCTTTTGAATCTAATTAAGCTTGAAGTTATCATTGTTTCTATCACATTAAGCTCCCACTTGGCTCTTGACAGCATGGTGTGCCGAGTCAACAGCAAATCTTTTAAAGAGAAGCAACAGATTTGGGTTCAATTAAAAATTCATTAAAATGCAAATTAGCTTGCAAACTCCCCTCCCCTTTGGATACTTTACTCAATGTGGCATTTTTAATCACAGATGGAGGTAAGTGGCAGACTTCACGAATGAGGGGATGTCTCTTAAGGTTTCTGCATGCACATACAACATATTAAATGTATATCGTATATTAAATTGAGGGTCATTTTCCATTCCCCTACCCCCCCATGCATCATTTCCATTTTATCTCAGTAAGACAGATTTTAAAGTTAATTGCAACGAGACTTGCCAAATTGTTTATCATCTCACTGCAGAACTTTAACTGCAGCTCAATCCGCAGCTTTATGAGAGAGTTGGCCCTACAGGATGTCCTTTTAGCAAATGTTCTATGACTGGCACGTGAGCAGATCAGGAATGGGCCAGGGGTTGGTTCTACTTACCTTTATTACCAGTTCGCAATGGGGCCATGCGTGTGCATTCGCAGAAGCGTTCTGATGACGTCGGGGTTGGTGGGTGGAGCCTTCTGCCGTTTTACTACCGGTTCTATGCAGTTCTCATCTCTGTTTCAAGGCCATTGAGCCAGCGCAATTATTCCCATGGTCATGTGATCATCATGATGTCACAGAGCACTGTTACCTTCCCACCAGTGGTACCTATTTATCTACTCGCATTTGCATGATTTCAAACTTGCTAGGTTGGCAGGAGCTGGGGTGGGAGCTCACCTCATTATGTGGTGCTCGGGTCTCAAACCTGGGCTGCTGGTTTTCTAACTGGCAAGCCCAAAATCTTAGCCGCTAAGCCATATTGTGCTTGGAAGCACGAAGCCGAGAACACCAGCCTGAAGATGATGAATGAGACTTCGTCGAAACGTTGCCAAGACACATCCAATTCTATGTGGGAGAACACCCGAATAACCAAAGACCTACATACAAACACCCACGAAAACGTGTGTGTGTGTGTGTGTGTGTGTGTGTGTGGTGGCTCAGTGGCTAAGATGCTGAGCTTGTCAATTGAAAGGTCGGCAGTTCAGCGGTTCAAATCCCTAGTGCCATGTAATGGGGTGAGCTCCCGTGACTTGTCCCAGCTTCTGCCAAACTAGCAGTTCGAAAGCAGGTAAAAAATGCAAGTAGAAAAATAGGGACCACCTTTGGTGGGAAGGTAACAGCGTTCCGTGCAGGTAAATTGGTGCTGCTTAACATGCAGGGGTTGTTCTCCCTTTGATTTCCAGGCACTGAATCCCCTGAACATTATTTTACAAACAAATTAAGTAAATTAGTTTAACATTGTTTTAGTTCATCATCAATAAGCCCTGGAGAAACGTTTGACTGAGAAGCGATGAATGAAACTGCAGAGTAAACAAATGCAATTGCCATCGCTTTTAAAGACCCCGGACAAAATTCCCCCCCCCTTTTTTTTTTTGCTTGGCTTGGCCCCGCCTGCTGTGAATTTCCCCATATTCGCACTTTTCTAACAACAGAAACCTATCCCCTTTCGACATGGCAGAATATTATCAATCAATTACCATGTTGTATTTATCTCTCCTCCCTCCACCTTCGCTGTTGTGCATCCCTCCGTTCAGTCAAACGAACAGACGTTACAAAACAGCATAATGAAAAAGTCATAAAGCCACACCAGAATGCTATGCAATATTTCCTTGGGCGAATAATGCAATTTTCTGGAGGTCCAAACAACAACAACAACAACAAAAGGTGCTTATTGCACACTTTGTGTGTTAGCTAAGAGCTTTTGTCTGCGTTTTTGAAAACGCCAAATACACTACCAGGAGTCTGTTTTCAGATTTCTGTAAAATACTGAGCTTATTCTCTCCAATTCTTCAGCTGAGCAGGAGTTAAGGGGCTGGGGGCTTGATTTGAAATGCGTTATCATGCATCTCATGGATGTATTCTGGCTTGCTGATCTAGGCCAGCAAGCCCTTCTCCTCCTCCTCCTCCTCCTCCTCCTCCTCCTCCTTCTCCTTCTCCTTCTTCTTCTCCTTCCGCCTTTTCCTCCTCCTCCTCCTCCTTCTTTTTCTTCTCCTTCCTCCTTTTCCTCCTCCTCCTCCTCCTCCTTCTCCTCCTTCTTCTCCTTCTCCTCCTCCTCCTCCTCCTTCTTCTTCTCCTTCTCCTTCTTCTTCTCCTTCCGCCTTTTCCTCCTCCTCCTCCTCCTCCTTTTTCTTCTCCTTCCTCCTTTTCCTCCTCCTCCTCCTCCTCCTTCTCCTTCTCCTCCTTCTTCTCCTTCTCCTCCTTCTCCTTCTCCTTCTCCTTCCTCCTTTTCCTCCTCGTCCTCCTCCTTCTTCTCCTTCTCCTCCTCCTCCTCCTTCTCCTTCTTCTCCTCACTCCACCACCACATCCTCCTCCTCCTCCTTCCTTCCTTCCTTCCTTCCTTCCTTCCTTCCTTCCTTCCTTCCTTCCTTCCTTCCTTCTTTCTTTCTTTCTTTCTTTCTTTCTTTCTTTCTTTCTTTCTTTCTTTCTTTCTTTCTTCTTTCTTCTCAAACGTTAAACTGTCAGAACAAAGCCAGCTTCTTGGCTTTGGCTTTGGCTGAAAATAAGTCTTTATTACAGGGGTGAAATCCAAAATTTTTTCCTACCAGTTCTGTGGGCATGGCTTGGTGGGCATAGCAGAGTAAGGATATTGCAAAATCTCCATTACCACCCCACTCCAGGGGAAGGATACTGCAAAATCCCCATTCCCACCCCACTCTGGGGCCAGCCAGAGGTGGTATTTGCCAGTTCTCTGAACTACCTGCTGGATTTCACCCCAGCTTTATTGGTACACTTGAGCCTCCGCTTGAGCATATTGGTTTTACACTTAGGTGGTTCTCCAATTATCAACCTATTCAGGTCCTCCAAGTAGTATAAAGGAGGTCAGATCTTTCAGCCGTCTCCTCCTTTAAGGTTATTCCTTGCTCGATGGTCACCTTCCTCCATCTTCTAATTCCATTTTGTCTTGTTTACCTAGATTACCTACAAGAATGTTTGTTCTTGTTCCTAGATCTGAGTGGGCAGATTTGGGGCACATGTCCATTCAGAGATGTCATCATTTCTCTTGTTTGGTTCTCTCAGAATCCGTTTCTACTTCTCTCCCGAGCTTAGGTGGACCACTGCCAGCATATTTTCTCAATTGGTGAAGGTTTGAGACAGCCTGTCACTGAGCGTACTGCTTTGTTGATGGGAATATCAACTTTTCCCCCAAATTTCTCCAGGGCTTCAAAAATTTTAGCAAGGGGTTCTCTGCCCAGTTGCTTGGGTGGATGTGGCCATGGTGGGCGTGGCCTAGTCAGCCTCCTGCATCACGGTGTTAGGGGGGATGGCGTTTTAGCCCTCCCCAGGCTCCGGAGGCTTTCCTTAAGCCTCCAGGAGCGCAAAAAACAGCCTCCCCAGGCTCCGGAGGCCCTCTGGAGGCCAGAAATTGGCCCATTTCTGGCCTTCCTAAATTTCCAGTAGGCCCATTTTTCGCCCTCCCCGAGCCTCCGTGTACACCCTGCACTTGCCTGCATCCAAAACAGGCCGCATGGGAACTCCTGGGAGTGATGGGGCAGGTGGGGCCAGCCAGGAGTGGGATTTGGGGGTTCTCCAAACTGCATAGAATCTTAGCTAGAGGTTCTCCCGAACCCCCAGCATACCACCCCGGAATTTCTCCCATTTGGAAAAGCTCGGATAATTTCCCTTAAGGACGTCTTTGGAGATTCTTAATCATCCAGGCATGGTTGTCCCAAAGGTGCTTTTTCAAAAGACAGATGGACTTACTTAGTTTTTTTCTTGAAGATGTTTCGCTTCTCATCCAAGATGCATCCTCAGTTCCCGAGCATTCAGTCAGAACTGAGAATGCTTTTTGGATGAAAAGCAAAAACAAAGTCCAGCTGCCATTTGAAAAAGTTCTCTTCAGGACCAATTCTTTGAGGAGGAAACTTTGGAGAGCTGCTCTAAGAGGCATACCCAGGAGGCATGGGTGAAATCCAGCAGGTTCTGAAGAGCAGAAATTTTGAGTAATTCGGAGAACCGGCAAATACCACCTCTGGCTAGTCCCAGAGTGGAGTGGGAATGGAAGTTTTGCAATATCCTTCCCTCAGGATTGGGGAGGGAATGGAGATTTTGCAGTATCTTTCCCCTGCCATGCCCACCAAGCCACACCCACCAAGCCACCCCACACCACGCCCAACAAGCCACGCTCACAGAACCGGTAGTAAAAAAAAATTGGATTTCACCACTGCCAGAAAAAATTTGAAAATCAAGATGGCAACCACAACTTCACAGTTGAAACTCTGCCCCCTTTTTTATATGTAACAAGACACCCACTTGGTCATGGTAAAGGGTCTGGAGGCCAAACTGTACAATGAATGGCTAAGGGAATTAGGTACGTATGTCAAACCTAACAGAGAGTAGGATTTAGGATGACATGGTAGCCATCTTCCAGTACTTGAGGGGTTGGCATAGAGAACAGGGGATCAATTTATTCTCCATAGCACCTGAGGGTGGGACAAAAAGTAATGGATGGAAGGTCATCAAAGAGAGATCTAAGTTGGAACTAAGGGAAAATTTCCTGTCAATGAGAACAGTGGAACAGTTTGCCTCCAAAAGTTGCAGCTCCTCCATCATTGGAGGTTTTCAAGAAAAGATTGAACCACCTTTTATCCAGGATGGTATAAGATCCCTTGTTTGGTTAGGGGGCTAAACTAGAAGACCCCCAAGGTCCCTTCCATTCCTATGATTCTATGACAGCCACTACCTTGACTTTTCAATCAGTTTCTGAGTATACCCTGACAGAAACTTGCAGTAGAGTAGAGTAGAGTAGAGTAGAGTAGAGTAGAGTAGAGTAGAGTAGAGTAGAGTAGAATAGAATAGAATAGAATAGAATAGAATAGAATAGAATAGAATAGAATAGAATAGAATAGAATAGAATAGAATAGAATATTGGAATGAAGAGTAGAGTAGAGTAGAGTAGAGTAGAGTAGAGTAGAGTAGAGTAGAGTAGAGTAGAGTAGAGTAGAATAGAATAGAATAGAATAGAATAGAATAGAATAGAATAGAATAGAATATTGGAATGAAGAGTAGAGTAGAGTAGAGTAGAGTAGAGTAGAGTAGAGTAGAGTAGAGTAGAGTAGAGTAGAGTAGAGTAGAGTAGAGTAGAATAGAATAGAATAGAATAGAATAGAATAGAATAGAATAGAATAGAATAGAATAGAATAGAATAGAATAGAATAGAATAGAACAGAATAGAATTCTTTATTCTATTCAAGTGTGATTGGGCACAGAAGGAATTTGTCTTTGATGTATATGCTCTCAGTGTACATAAGGAGAATAAAATACATTAATCAAGAATAAAAAGACAAAACAGTTGGTGATAGTCAAGGTTACTAATAAGCTATATAACTTAATAACTTAATAAGGTATTAAGTTTTGTCCCGTTCTTGAACTCCATTTTTTTAAAAAAATAAAATTAGAACAGGATCAGAGAAGGGCGAGAAAGGATTGAATTGAAAATTGAGTTTTCCCAGATATCCGAAGGAGTCTAATAGCACCTTTTCCAACAGGCCACTCTGACTAAAAAGCATCCATTTTAATGAGTTGCAGCTCTCGCCTCAGATGCATAGAGTGGCACCACGATGGGTTGTTAACGCATTAGAGTGGGTAATTGATAAGGCATTGGCAATTCGTCTCATCGGTAGCCTTCATCAGCATAATTGTTTGATCTTCTCCTTCTTCCTCCCCACCCCCACCTCCCCCCAATTTAAATCCTCTATCAGTCCTCCAGTCTATATCTGAGGAAGTGAGCTTCAACCGTTTCATCAAACTTGTTAATCAGAAAAGGCGCCAAGAGTCTCCATTTTGTTTTTTGGTTTTTTGCTAGCCTAGAGAATAACAGGGCTCCCCTGTTAAGTTTTTGAGGAGAGATTTAGAAACCTCAGAATGTGTGCTTTGAAAAGGGAACAGAACAGAACAGAACAGAACAGAACAGCAAATTAGGCAATGATGTATTGGTGTCTTGTGTGAACTCAGGACATGGGTTAATTGTGTAACTAGGTTAAACATATCCTGATGCAGCCCAGAGGGACACCAGCTTTTACAGCTCAGTTATACAGATTAATAGAGTTGGAAGGGACCTTGTAGGTCATCTAATCCAACCCTCACCCCCACCCAAGCAGGAGACCCTACACCATATTGACAGATGGCAGTCCAGTCACTTCTTGAAAGCTTCCAATGATTAACAGATGAATAGAGCTGGAACGGAAGCACCTGAAGGCAATTGGGTGAAAGAAGCAATGGGTGGAAGATCCTTAAAGAGAGATCCAATCTAGAATTAAGGAGAAATTTCCTGACAGTGGGAAGAATTAATCAGTGGAATAGCTTGCCTCCAGAAGGGATCAGTGCTCCATTGCTGGAGGTTTTCAAGAAAAAGATTGAACAGCTATTTGTCCAGGATGGTATAAAATCTCCTGCCATGGGCAGGGGGTTGAACCAGGGGTGAAATCCAACAGGTTCTGACCAGTTCTGGAGAACTGATAGTGGAAATTTTGAGTAGTTCGGCGAACCAGCAAATACCACCTCTGGCTGGCCCCGCCCCCATCTATTCTCTGCCTCCCGAGTCCCAGCTGATCGGGAGGGAATGGGGATTTTGCAGTATCCTTCCCCTGACACGCCCACCAAACCATGCCCACAGAACCGGTAGTAAAAAAAAAAAATTGAATTTCACCCCTGGGTTGAACTAGACGACCTCCAAGGTCCCTCCCAACCCTATTATTCTTTTCACTAATTCCATTTGAGTAGAGGTAGGACAGTCTTTTATTAAGAAAGCCTTAATTTGGATTGCTGCATTCAGCAAAAGACAAACAAAAAAACAGCCAGTTTGGTGTCGTGGTTAAAACATCAGGGGGAAAACTGAGGGACCATGATGAGTTGTAGGCCCATCTTAGATATGAAGCCAACTGAGCGACCTTGGGCCAGTCACTCTCCCTCTGGCCCTAGGAAGGAGACAATGGCAGACCACTTTCAAAATAAAAACCCTTGCCAAGAAAACGACAGGAACTCACCCAGGCAGTGGTCAGGAGTCAACATTGTCCGGAAGACACAATAAAGAAATTAACTCACCGCAGGTTGCATTTAATGTCCTTAGGGGCACTTTCTGACTCCAAGATTCGGTGGGTTGATACCTGTTTATGGCAAGTCTTAAATTCTTCTTTAATTTCCTAAAAGATTTAATCGCTAAGTAACAAGATAATTATAACAAGTCAATACGCTTGCAATTAAGCTTCATTTGCCATACATTACGGATGTCTCCATTACAATTAAGGACAGTAATGAATGCTCGGCAGCGACGGGATTTTTCGCAGAGAAATTACGAGAACTTTTGCACAGCTTCCGAACATGAACCTTCGGCATCAACATTTATTCCAGAGGTTGTTTACAGAATTTATTTTGCTGCCTGACATATTGACATCCTCACTTATAAAAGCAAATGGAGGGGGGGGGGAGAAAAATTGCCTCTTTTGTACAAATTCCGTGCTGGTGACAACTACAGCGATGCTGTCAAAATGTGTGCATTAGGTAATTGTGACATTTGTGCGATTATGTCATCATGCGTGATTACAGCCCCAGATTGGCAGGGAAGATTTTTCTTTTAACCTCCAAAGAAAGGGGAGGGGGGTGGGGTGGGAAAAAAACTCCCATTCTGAAAAGATTTATCAATGGTTGGGGAGCCGTCACGATCGGAATGAAGGTGACTTATTGAGTTGAGCCCTTCCTTGCAGGCATCTGGCCATTTGCAAACCACAATTCATCTATCTTTTTTTTTAAAAAAATCATATTTGCATGATGCAGGCTTGGGAGAAAGGCTCGGATGATTTGGAAGGCCGTTGATTTTGTTTTATTAAATGTATGTCAGGGTTCCAAGTAGCACAGTGTTGTGGTCCGCCAGCAGCCTGCGGAACTGGCAATGGAGTCCTACAGTGAGGAGGCTGAGGAAGAACATGGGCCAGTCCTGGAGTCTAGGAAAGGCCCAGATGAGGGCTCTGTGTTGGAGGCAGAGATGGGGCCAGGGCCATCTGGGAGTGATGTGCGAACTCCGGAGCCTCCAGAGGCTGACAGCAGAGAGGCAGAGGAACAGGAGGAGCCTGTTCCTAGTGCACGCATGAGAAGAGCTGCCAGAAGGCAAGAGCAGCTAAAGCAAAGAGGACAACTCAGGAGTAAGGCCAAGAGATGATTGGCCCCTCCCATAAGGCTTAAAAGACCAGCAACGGCTCTTGGGCTCTTTGTCGGAAAACAAGGTTGATAGATTTGTTTCTTGTCTTGCTGCATTTATTTTTTATCAGCATCTTCTGCTTCTGAACTTTTGCCAAGAAAAGCCTTTGGCAGGTTGCCTAATTAGACCAAGGTTGGTGATAAGGCTGAAGAATTGTGTTATGAAGAATTTGTTTTGAATTAGTTTGGACTACACTGAGAATGAATTAATTCTCAGCTGTTCTAATAAATTCTGTTTGTTTAGAACTGATTGTGTCTGATAATACCTATTTGGGCCTGGGTCACAATACACACCCAATGGAATCAAAACTCCAAGGCAGGCAATTGGACTGGGAAGCAAACTTGTAACCAATTATCTGTCAAGTGCCAGGGAAATCAGGATATTCAGGCCGTTCAAATGAGTATAAAGATGTATTACAAACATAAGCTCTCTACAAGAATCTGGCCAACTAGCGGTCAAGGGAAATGAGCGGGAGATAAGAAAGAAATTCAAGGCAGGCGGGTTTAGATCTCTTGTGAGCAAGAAGGGACTCATGACTGATGACACATTTGACCCCTCCCTCGGTCTCAGCCTGGTCATCTCCTACAGCACAACAGAGATATTATGTGTGCAATTAATGCTTGCTCGGAAGAGAAGATCCAGCTACATTTAATTAATTCCTCACAAAAGAATGAGAAAATTGCTGTCTTCATTGTTAAAACTAAGCTATTTTGTTTATTCAATTACTCAAGGTCAGGCAGTTTTTATCAGAGACTGCAAATCGTCGTCATCATCAAAGTATTTTTCAGTCTTCAGGGGCTCTAGGTAATTTTCAGCCTTTTCTTTCGTTTTAAAATTAGTTTTCTCTCTATAAAGAAAAAAAAGAAAAGAAATTAGTTCATGAACGACTTGCGCTCCGGGAATATGGTTGCCTCCTTCTGGATTTTTCCAGCGATTTGCCAATTGTTCGGCATACTTAAAAACTGAATCAGAACACTGAGCAACAATAATAAAAAGATTAAAAAGACACACAAAGTGAATTAAAGAAATAGATCAAAACCAGGAGAGCTACATTGAAGCACTTTAGCGTCTAATGTGAGAGAAAAGAAGCGAATTGTTTGCTCTGTGTGTGTGTGTGTGTGTGTGTGTGTCTAGAGAAATCTCTCCAATCTGGTGCACATCTGATGCCCTCCAGGGGTATGGATGTCAGATCCCATAGTCCTCAGCCAGCTATTGGTTCTGGAAGCTACCATGCTGGAGAAGCTAGACCTCTCCATCAAATGGGAACAGAACACTGGACCTTCAAACCAAGCTGAGTGACATAAACAACCCATGATCCATTCAACCACATACGTTGCAATATCTGGATTGCTGGCTTTTCCGTGTAAGTTTAAGCAGTGGTGGGATTCAGCCAGTTCGCACCACTTCGGGAAAACCGGTTGTTAACTTTCTGAGCAATTTTGCAAACTGGTTGTTGGAAGAAATCATTAGGGTAGAGAATCGGTTGTTAAATGACTTGAATCCCACCACTGAAGTTAAACCTACCCTAACTAGTGTTAACCTGAGTGGCGTAGGAGGCTAATGCCTCCTACTAAGGCAGCATTTAACATCCAGCTGCCTGCTATTACTGTGAGTTCAATTCTCACCAGGCCCAAGGTTGACTCAGCCTTCCATCCTTTCTAAGGTGGGTAAATTGAGGACCCAGTTTGTGGGTGCAATAAACTGACTTTGTATAAATATACAAAAGTATGAAGGCTATTGCTTAACGCATTGTAAGCTGCCCTGAGTCTCCGGAGAAGGGCGGCATATAAATCAAATTTTTAAAAAACCAAAACCCTAGTACAAACCCTGCCAGTTGAGTTGATTTATGGCTTAGCGTGACTTATGCAGCTTTTCCGCAATGGGTAAACGAGATGATTTAGGTCAAGAACTTTGAGTGACCCCCATAGCTGGGTGTATATTTATGGGTACTTGTGAATGCCTTGGTGGTGCAGTGGACTAAAGTGCTGTTAAAGTAGCACTTAGCTGCCAGCTGCCTGCAATTACTGCGAGTTCAAATCTCACCAGGCTCAAGGTTGACTCAGCCTTCCATCCTTCCGAGGTAGGTAAAATGAGGACCCGGATTGTGAGGGCAATAAGCTGACTTTGTATAAAAAAGAACACTGCTGGGGGTTGGGGGCGAAAGCTCTACTAAGCAGGTATATACAAAAGTATGAAGGCTATTGCTTAAGGCATTGTAAGCCACCTGAGTCTCCGGAGAAGGGCGGCATATAAATCGAACCAATAAATAAATAAATGTGTGAGTTTGTATATGTGGGAAATGGGTCAAGATCAATGTATCCTTCACATAGAAAATAGTAGGATTGGAAAGGACATTGGAGCAGTGGTGAAATTCAAATTGTTTTACTACCAGTTCTGGGGCTGTGGCTTGGTGGGCGTGGCAGGAGAAGGATACTGCAAAATCTCAATTCCCTCCCCACTCCTAGGGCAAGGATATTGCAAAATCTCCATTTCCACCCTACTCTCGGGCCAGCCAGAGGTGGTATTTGCCAGTTCTCTGAACTACTCAAAATTTCCGCTACCAGTTCTCCAGAACCTGTCAGAACCTGCTGGATTTCACCCCTGCCTTGGAGGTCTTCTAATCCAACCCCCTATTCAAGCAGGAGCCCCTATGCTATTCCACAAATAGTTGCTGTTCTTGAAAAACTCCATTAATGGAGCACCTACAACTTCTGAAGGTAAGCCGTACCAACCACAACTTCTGGAGGCAAGCTGTTCCACTGATTAATTGTTCTCACTGTCAGGAAATGTCTCCTTAATTCGAGGTTAGTTCTCTCCTTGATTAGTTTCCATCCATCGTTTCTTGTTCTGTCCTCAGGTGCTTTGGAGAATGACCCCCTCTTCTATGTGACAGCCCCTCAAATATTGGAAGACTGCTATCATGTCACTCCTAGTCCTTCTCTTTATTAGAGTAAACATAGTTCCTGAAATTGCTCAATGTATGATTTAGCCTCCGGTCTCCATATCTTGGTTGCTCTTCTCTGCACTCTTTCTAGGGCCTCAAAATGAGCCTCAGATAGCTCAGCAGGCTAGATAGCCTATTATTAACACCCAGCTGTCTGCAATTGTGCAAGTTTGAGGCTCAAGGATGACTCAGCCTTCCATCCTTTCTGAGGAAGGTAAATTGAGGACCCAGTTTGTGGGGGCAATAAACTGACTTTGTATAAAAAATATACAAAATTATGAAGGCATTGTAAGCCCCCCTGAGTCTCCAGAGAAGGGCGGCATATAAATCTAATTAAATATATATATATATCTTTTTTGTACCAGGATGACCAAAACTGGACACAATATTCCAAGTGCGGCCTCACCAATACAGTATAAAGGGGTACTGTCACTTCACAGGGAATGGACATTAACAACTAGGAAACTTTGACCTCCAGTCATTTAACTTGGAGGCTAAAGACGCAGCATGGCCTTCTCCAATTCGAAGAGATGCTTGTTCGGCAGGCCGAGGCAAAGAGACCACCCCGGAACCAGTGAAATCTGGGGGCTGGGCAGAGGACTGAATGTATCTGCCCTCAGTGTGGAAGGGATTCCCACTCTCGAATTGGCCTTTTTAATCACACTAGATGCTGTTTTATGACCTCTTTCCAGACCACAATTCCATAGTCTCTTGAGACTGAAGGATGCCAATGATGTCACTTCACATGATCTTGATACTATCCCTCTGTGGATGAAAATTAAAACTACATCTGTTTATGCCAGGGGTCGGCAACCTGCGGCTCTGGAGCCACATGTGGCTCTTTCATCCCTCTGATATGGTGTTGTCACTGGTTGACTCCACATTTGATAGGGCTTTCGGTTAGGACAGGTAGAGGAAAAAGGACACTGCGTTAGGAGGAGACTCTATGGTAGGGGAACTGGACTTCCGGTTGGCTCCATAATTGAATGTGGGGGGTGGCTTCCAGTTAGGACCTTTGTGGCTCTTTGAGTGTTTAAGGTTGCCGACCCCTGGTATATGCATACAGTAGATACACCGTATAGCTCTTCTATTCTACATAAAAGGCATCTTCCTGTGTGACACAAGTGGGCCGATTCAGCTCCAGCCTGTTTAGGTTTAATTTTTTTTTAAAAAAAAACCTCTTCTTTTAAAACTATCAAAGTGAAATATATTTTTTTAAAATGGACAGAATTGGAGCATTGCTGTTTTATTCATGATAATAATTCCCCTTCCTTGATCCCCATATTCTTGGGGAGGGGGGGCAGAGATTAAAGAAGGCTTTTTCATCTCCCTCTTTTCATCCCCTTGGAGCCATCGGTGATATGCGCAGGATATGCTCGAGACACCTTGATAAAATAAAAGCAGAATATCGAAAGGTAAAAACACAGAATAAAATGAGCATCCAGTTAAGTAAAACGGAAGTAGCTGTGCATGAACTCTGGCCATTGTGGTTTATGAATCACATTAGGGTTTAGCATGATGTGTGAACACAATTGTTGCCTTATATATACACTGTATAGTTCAGATCAGGGGTGAAATCTAAAATTTGTTACTACTGGTTCTGTGGGCGTGGCTTGGTGGGGGGTTGTGATTGGGTGGGCGTGGCCAATTTTTTTTTTTACTTTTAAACCATTTTTTACTTTTAAAACCATTTTTTACATGTAAAACCATGTAAAAAAATGCTTTCAAAAGGCTCTGGCGATCCAAGCTGAGTTGCCTGATTGGCAGGCAACTCAGCTGGGATCGTCAGAGCTTGGAATCCAGAGCCATTTAAAAGAAAAAAACCGCTCTGATGATCACGTGGCACAGCTAGGCATGGGGGTGAGGGCAGGGATTTTTGCTACCAGTTCTGCGAACTGTCCACCGCCATTGCTACCTACTCGCCCGAGCCAGTTCGAACCAGGAGCATTTCACCCCTGGTCCAGATCACAAGAATGTAGAAGTATTAACTTGGATCGAGTTGGGGCCCAATAACATACGAAGACACATTGGTAAGGTTATCAAAACAGTTCTTTATTGTTTCATGTCTGTTTCATTACAGGTATCATCAGAACAATGGCGGTATCAACAGGAGGAGACCTTAAATACCCTGGAGGCGGAGCTACAGGTAATGGGAGGGGGAGATAAGGGGGATTAGGTTTGCCCAGGGCGATTAACCCCTGACTTGCCAGCATACAAATTGGGGAGTGCCCAGGGAGAGCATTTACCTATGACAAGAAGATCACTCTGGTTTGGATCACTCTGGTTTGCTAGATTTGCATTGGCTTTTTTTTTAAAAAAGGGGAGGTAATCTCACAAACATGCATGATCTGGAACAGGAAAGGTAATTTGGTTATAAAATTGCATGCGTGGCTTGCACACTCCCAATACTTAGCATGCTAGATGGCCCGTCTACTAGCATTCTCTCTATTCTCTGGAGCCTCCGTGACTGCCTAGACATAGCTTGCCTTCGGAAGTTGTGGGTTTTCCATCATTGCAGGGTTTCAGAAAGAGACTGGATAGCCATTTGTCTGAAATGCTATAGGGCAGGGGTCCTCAAACTACGGCCCATGGGCCAGATACAGCTCGCTGACGCCATTAATCCGACCGCAAGGATGCTCTGCCCACATTGCCCCACCTACCTGCCGGCCCCCACCTGCTTTGTGGAGATCTAGGAGGCCAAAAATGGGATGCGTGGAGGCCCTGGGAGGCCACAAAGGGGCCCATTTTTGGCCTCCCCAGCCAAAAGCGAAAGAGAGAGAGAGAGAAAGAGGGAGGGCGGGAGAGAGGGGGAGGGAGGGAGAGAAAGACACACACACACACACACATACACACACAAACAGAAGTCCCTCACACCCCTTCAAGGCAGCCACATCCCTTCACTAACTTGCTTTCCACCCCCAGGAGCACAACAAATTAAAGTTCAATTTGTGTGTATTGTTTAATGGACTGCTAAATTGGCCACGCCCACCCAGTCATATGACCACCTAGCTGCACCCACCCAGTCACATGACCAGTGGTGGGTTGACACTGGTTCAGACCAGTTCACAAGAACCGGTATTAAAACCGGCGGGAGGCTCCGCCCACTGACCCGGACATCATCATAGATGATCTACGCATGCGGGCGGGATGCAAACTGGTAGTAAAGCTAAGTAGAACCCACCCCTGCACACGGCCACCTAGCCATGCCCACCCAGCAGGTCTGGGTCCCCAACAGTCTGAGAGACCGTGAATTGGCCCCCTGTTTAAAAGTTTTGAGGACCCTTGGTATAGGGTCTCCTGCTCGAGAGACCTCCAAGGTCTCTTCCAACTCTATTCTATGTTCTAATCTCAACTGGAAAAGTTCCCTGGGAGGAAATTTCTCTTGAGAAAGAAACTGAGGAAGAGACTAAATTCTACTGAGATTCAAGAGCGGTATTAGAGGCTCCAGATTTCTGGAGAGAAGATGGAACCGGAAGATGGAGCCAGATGAAAGGAAGGATGTTGAGCTCAAAGAGATATCTCCTAATTCAGGGGTCTCCAACCTTGGCAATTTTAAGCCTGGGGGACTTCAACTCCCAGAATTCCCCAGCCAGCAAAGCTGGCTGGGGAATTCTGGGAGTTGAAGTCTCCAGGCTTAAAGTTGCCAAGGTTGGAGATCCCTATCCTAATTCATTAGTGTAAACGCAATTCCAACTCTGTCCAGGAGAATTCCACCAACGTTCTCATCTCCTTTGAACGCATTTGCTTTGCTGGCTGGAAAATTCTGGGAGTTGAAGTCCTCCAGTCTTAAAGTTGCCAAGGTTGAAGACCCCTGTCCTAATTCATTACATGTAAACGCAACCCAACTCTGCCCAGGAGAATTCCACCAACGTTCTCATCTCCTTTGAACGCATCTCCAAAGCGTTTCTTTCATCCTATGGTTTGAGAACTGCTATAAGGAAAAAGGCACATTTCCATTATTAAAGGCCCTATAATGAATTATTCTTTTAGTTTACCCTTCGGTCTTTAATTGAGCGAGGCATTATGTGGTCTGGATTTAAAGACGAGTGTCCTCTTTGCATAGAAGCTACCATGCCTGATACTTTGTCTGTTTGCTCACGGTGCCTCAGATGTGGGGCTGGAACTGCAGATTCTTTTGAAAGACATCTGTCCTTTCAAGAACCAGATCAGTGGCAAGTCCCTTTCGGCTCCTTGGCTATAGAACTGCCTTGCCTTTGTTTGAACTGTAACTATGCAACAGAACATAATAAAGAGGCAGGGGGTACTTTCTCCCTCAGTATTGATTAAATTCCTAAAGCAAAGAGCTATCGTATTGTTAAGAAAAAATGTGTTCTCCTCAGAAAATAGGTAAGGACTCAGATCAAGATGTTCCTTTAGCTATGTCTTCAATAGAAGTTTGGTTCCACCTGATTCCATGGAGATAATGCCAGTATTTGCAAACACCCATTTCAATTTGTCGTTGTTGTTAGTTGTGAAGTCGTGTCCGACCCATCGCGACCCCCATGGACAATGTTCCTCCAGGCCTTCTTGTCCTCTACCATCCTCTGGAGTCCTTTTAAGCTCACACTGACTGCTTCAGTGACTCCATCCAGCCACTTCGTTCTTTGCTGTCCCCTTCTTTCTTTGCTCTCAATCTTTCCCAATATTAGGCTCTTCTTCCAGTGAGTTCTTCCTTCTCATTAGGTGGCCAAAGTATTTGAGTTTCATCTTCAGGATCTGGCCTTCTAAAAAGCACTCAGGGTTGATCTCCTCTAAGATTGACCGGTTGGATTGCCTTGCAGTCCAAGGGACTCGTAGGACCACCAGAGTTCAAAGGCCTCCATTCTTTGGCGCTCAGCCTTCTTTATGGTCCAACTTTCACAGGCATACATTGCAACTGGGAAAACCATAGCTATTTCAATAAAACCCATTTTAGTAGACCCCCCCCTTTTCCAGCTGCTATCATTGTCCGTCAGGAATGTTGGATTGCAATTTTAGAAGTTGATGGGCATCACAGGGGGATGTTCATGCTATGGTTTTACAAATGCAAAAGGAGGTGGCTTAATCCTGTCACCTTCACATATCAATTTAAGTCCTCCTTAATTGAATTTATTTTCTTTTTTTTACTATGGAGAATTGTTCACTGCTCCATAGTGAGGAAGAATCATGAATCTTCCTCTAAAGAAGTGATGGCGAACCTTTTTGGCAACAAATGCTGAAAAGGTCATGCGGAAATGTTGCGCGCACACACGCTCATCAGGGCTGTGCTCCAGAAAAGCCAAAATTCCAGGTTCTAACGCGCATCTGTACCCAATGATTAGCTGGACGGCACGCATGCGCAGGCCAGTTTTTGACACTCCCGAGCGCACGAAGGGATCACACTCTGGAAAAGCTGAACTTCTGAGTTCTAGCATGCATGTGCGCCTGATGATCAGCTGGCTGGTACGCATGCACGGCTAGTTTTTGGCACTGTCACATGCGTGAATGGATCTCGCTCTGGAAGAGCCAAACATCCGGGTTCTGGTGTCCATACGCACTCAGCTGGCCGGCACACATGCACATACCAGTTTTTGGCATTGCCGTGTGTGCGAAGGACAGCTGATTGTCACACATGCATGTGCACCAGAAACCCTGAAGACACACAGGCAAGACCGTGCATGCCAGGCAACATGGCTTCACATGCCACTTTGGTCACGCGTGCCATAGGTTCACCATCACAGCTCTAAAGTCACTGCAGCCTTGAATCACTTGCAGGCAACTGAAGTTAGAACGTTGGACTTTTATCTCTATCCTTCTTAAAAGAATAAGAATATCTTATTCTTTTATCTCTATCCTTAAAAGAATAAGAATAGGAATATTCTTGATTGGCCAAGCAGGACTGGACACACAATGAATTTGTCTCCGGTACATAAACCATCAGTGTACATACAAATAACAAACTGATAGGTCATCGATCATAAATCATAAGATACAGTCATAAATCATACGATACAAACAAGTGCACAGTGATTAGAGTGCTGTACTGCAGCTACTTCAGCTGACTGCTAGTTCAGCAGATCAGCGGATCAAATCTCACCAGCTCAAGGTTGACTCAGCCTTCCATCCTTCTGAGGTGGGTCAAATGAGGACCCAGACTGTTGGGGGTAATATGCTAGTTAGGCAATATTTAGTATTCTGTCGATTGTTGTAAGCCTCCCAGAGTCCTCAGAGAGTGGGCGCCATAGAAATATGATTAATAAAAATATATATGATTAATAAAAAAAGTGATAAATCATAAGATACCAATAGGAGAAGTTAGTAGGAAAGATGAGAAGATATCTAAGGCAGTGTTTGCTGGCTGGGGGATTCTGGGAGTTGAAGTCCACCCATCTTCAAGCTACCAAGGTTGAGAAACACTGCATTAGATATATGGTCTTAGAAAGGCAAGTAGCTAATATAGAAGTCTTTTGCTTCACACACATACAAATGCCTGCGTAGACACACAAACACACACACAATTCTCTGAGCAACAATCACCTTGCTGATCTTTATTATTCTTTTCCCCCCTGGCAATATGCAGATGTAAAGGGCCAAAGGTGAAACCTGCAGACCCTGCAGGACACTTCAGCTTTCCATCACCTTTGCGTCTTTGACTGCCAGGTTGCTGGGTGGGCGTGGCCATGGTGGGCGTGGCCTAGTCAGCCTCCTGCATCACGGTGTTAGGGGGGACGGCATTCTTGCCCTCCCCAGGCTCCGGAGGCTTTCCTTAAGCCTCCAGGAGGGCAGAAACAGTCTCCCCAGGCTCCGAAGGCCCTCTGGAGGCCGGAAACGGGCCCAAACTTCCCGTAGGCCTGTTTTTCACCCTCCCCAAGCCTCCACGCTGGCCTTGCACTTACCTGCATCCAAAACGGGCCACGTGGGTACTCCTGGGAGGGGTGGGCGGGGCCAGCCACAAGTAGGATTTGGGAGTTCTCCAAACTGCACTGAATCTTAGCTAGAGGTTCTCCCGAACCCCTGCGAACCCCCAGCAGCCCCACCCCTGATCCTAAGTGAGAAACTGACCCTTTCCTTCCTTTCTACATCTTTCTCCACCACCGCCTCTTAACTACCTCCCCCCCCCCACACACACACACCTTCACACACCATCTTCCTCGACAATTCCTTCCTGAGAAAAAGAGAAATAACACCTTCTTCACTTTGCAGAGGACAAACGAAGGCTTTTCAAAGCAGCGAGGAAAAAAAAAATCTTCCCGAAGGCATTAAATGTAAAGGGAGATACACACACACGCACACACAAATAGACAAGTCTCAAAATGTGACTGGGAAAAAAAGGGGATGGAGTGGGGAGGAAGGGATCTAGAGTTAAACAGCAACTGTTCTATCTGGGAAGGTTTCCCTTCCTTTAAAAAAAAAACGAACGGTAATTTTGGGGTTTTGTGTGGGCTTCTGGAATCTTGCCAGGAATATACATTTAGCACACATTTGTTTTTTTTGTTTTGTTTTTTTCCCCTGCCTGTGTCTTCTTTTTTCAGTTTTGCCAATCATTAATCATACTGAGAGCTGCAGGGATCGTGCTGTGGTCATTGCTGTTTTATATTCCCACATTCTCTGTGTGTGCCGTTGAGTGAATCTTGAGCCTTGGCAGTTACTCTACAGAGCCCTATAGATTTCTTAGCAAGATTTTGGCAGTACCCCATTTACAGATGAACTGAGTTGGAAGGGACCTTGTAGATCATCTAGTCCACCCCCCTCACCCAACCCAAGCAGGAGACTCTACACCATTTCTGACAGGCGGCAGTCCAGTCTCTTCTTGAAAGCCTCCAGTGATGAAGCTCCCACAACTTCTCAAGGCAACTTCTGTTCCATGGGTTGATTGTTCCCACTGTCAGGAAATTTCTCCTTATTTCCCAGTTGAATCTCTCCTTGACCAGTCTCCATCCATTATTCCTTGTCTGGCTTTCAGGTGATTTGGAAAACAGCTTGACCCCCTTCCTCCTCTCTGGGGCAGCCCCTCAAATATTGGAAGATGCTCTCCTGTCTCCCCTGGTCCTTCTCTTCTCTTCCCTAGACTAGCCAGGCCCAGCTCCTGCAACCATTCGTCGTATGTTTTAACCTCCAGTCTGATAATCATCCTGGTTGCTCTTCTCAGCTTTTTTATAGTGTGGTGACCAAAATTGGATGAAGTATTCTAGCTGTGGTCCGCAAAGGTGCTTTTATTTATTTTTTTTCAAAAGGCAACTGGACAGTCAAATGTCCTTGAAGACATTTCGCTTCTCATCCAAGAACTGAACTGAGTCAGAACTAAAGAAGCTTCTTGGATGAGAAGCGAAACGTCTTTAAGGAAAAACAAAGGAAGAAGCACCTTTTGGGACAACCATGACCTGGATTAGATTAGATTTAGATTTAGATTTAGATTTATTAGATTTATATACTGCCCTACTCCCGAAGGATTCAGGGCGGTGAACAGCCAACAATAAAAAATACATGTATACAAAATTTTAAAAGCCCAGATAAAATCAAATTAAATAAATTTGGCCCAGACAGAATTAAAACACCCCACACAATTTAAAACAGATTAAAATTTAGACACTAAAAAAGGAAGAGAGGTTAGGCCAGGCCCGCCTGGTGAAATAAAAAGGTCTTAAGAGTGATCTGTCCCCCCCCTTCAGAGACCCACAAAAACACAGCCAGCCGAGGGTTAATAATCACTTGGCACACTCCGCAGTTCTTATCTCAACCTTGGCAGCGATATGCACACCGTCTGCCAAGGACTTTATTGGTTTACACAAACAAGCAAATCTCCTACGTAGCTTTGCCGTTCATCTAGCTTCCAAGACTACGAGGTTGCTCCGTTTGTTTAGCTTTGTTCGTCACGAACTTCGTAACCCACCGTACTGTCTTATATACATATGCTTCTGGGTGTGGTCCAGTGAGTCATTGATCCCATGACTCCAATCCAATGACTCAGCATTTCCTCATACGTCTCAGCTGCAGTACCCTTTTCTCTCGCCTTCTTTGGCGTGCGTCCAGGAATGACGTCTCTCCCTCACTCTCATCTGAGGCACCTGTTTCCCCACTACTTGGCTCTCTTTCAGCTGGCACCTGAGCCGGTGCCAGAGGGGGAGGGCTGGGAGATCTGGCTGGCTCCTCTTCCTCCTGCTCAGAGCTGCCTTCCTCCAAAGGGATAGGCTCAGAGGACGGGGCCACAACAAAGAGCTTTTGACTAAGACTAAGAATTAATGACTAAGAATCTCCACAGATATTTTTGGAAGCAATTTGTCTTTGCCTTCTTGGGGTAGAGAAAGTGGCCAGGTCTCTTTGTATAAGGCAGGATAAGAACTCATGACCTGACGAGTTTCTAGCCTGATGCTTTAACCGCTACACCAAACTGACTGATTTTTTGCTGAGTGCCACAATCCAAATTAAAATGGTCTTAACAAAGGACTGTGCAGCTCCTATAGCAGTGATGGCTAACCTTTTTGCCATCGCGTGCCAAAAGCAGGGGGAAGGTGGGGGAGTCATGCGTGCGCATGCCGACACCCATAATTCTATGCGCGACCTCTGTGTGCGACCTCCCCCATGTGTGCGCGACCCTCCCCCTGTTTTTGGCACGTGATGGCACAGTGGGTCTGGCAGACCAGTTTTTCGCTCTCCCCAGGCACCAGGGCCTTTCTAGGAGCCTGGGGAAGGTGAAAAAGGCCTTCCCCATTCCCCTGGAGGCCCTCCGGAGGCTGAAAATGGCCTGTTTGCCTACTGGTGTACTACTGTACTGCCTACAGAAGGCCTGAAAATCAGCAGGCTGGAGCTGAGCTCATGTGCCCACCGATATGGCTCCGTGTGCCACCTGCGTGCCATACGTTCGCCATCACAGTCCTATAGAAATAGTGCTTAGACTTATAAACCGCTTCAAAGTGCTTCCCAGCCCTCTCTAAGCAGTTTACAGAGTCAGCCTCTTGCTCCCAGCAATCTGGGTCCTCATTTTACCCACCTCAGAAGGATGGAAGGCTGAGTCAACCTTGAGGTGGTCAGGATCAAACTCCTGGCAGTCGGCAGAGTTAGTCTGCAATACTGTGTCCTAATCACTGCGCCACCACAGCTCAAGCTTATGGGCAACACCCATATAAGAAAAATGTGAAAATAAGTGATATAGGATCATATTGGTGGGCAATTTTGGAATTGTAGCTCTAGCAGATCTGGTTGGAGAAGGATACTTTGGAGGTATTTATTAAGATCTCTTTGGTAAACACCAAAGGTCTGAATTTTGTTACTGCTGAAAGCTAAGAGGCTTTGGATGGCTCTTGATGCTTGCTGAGGTTTGAAAACTAAGCTACTGGGATTGCTTTTTCTTTTCTTTTTTTGTCTCTCCAAGTTTTTTATTTTATATTATTTATACATATCAATGTGTGAATAGTGTGATACCTGAGTATCATACATTTTGATACAAATAGACATAATATTATTACTCAGTTATTACGTTTCACTTTCATTGTTTCATATTGCTTAAACATACCTAAAAATACAAAATAAAGGTTCCCGTTGCACATACGTGCTATTCGTTCCTGACTCTAGAGGGCAGTAGTCATCTCTGTTTCTAAGCCGAAGAGCCAGCGTGGTCTGATGACAATTCCGTGGTCATGTGGCCGGCATGACTAAATGCCAAAGGTGCACAGAACGCTGTTACCTTCCCACCAAAGCTGTTCCCTTTTTTTCTACTTGCATTTTTAACCTGTTTTCGAACTGCTAGGTTAGCAGAAGCTGGGACAAGTAACGGGAGCTCACCCCATTATGCGGCACTAGGGATTCGAACTGCTGAACTGCCGATCTTTCCATCGACAAGCTCAGTGTCTTAGCCACTGAGCCACTGCATCCCTTTTATACCTAATTCTGCCCTTCAATTTCTAGACCTCCCTCTTATTATTACATATATCTTGTTATATTAATATGTATATACTATTATTTCCCTCTTATTTCTATCTCTATTTTGACTTTTTTTCCCATGTCACAATAATATTTTTTTTAAAAAATCATTTCTTTTCTATCTTCCATCTTTCACCTGCTTTGTTATTCATAGTTCCCTTATTTAGCTCTTCACATCTATTTATATTAACGTTTCGTCCTTCATTCTATCATTGTTCAGTGTTTCAGCCTACACCACTAGTACCAATCACAATCATTTAAACATATATAGTAAATCTATTCATGTTCTTTCCAACCATCTAGTCCGTGTGATTCTACTATTAATATATTGCATTACATGTGATTGCTTTTTCTTGTTCCTAAACTGTTCTAGATTTTTTTTTTTTAAAAAAAAGACTTGGTTTGGACTGATGGAAGTGTAGAGTTAGAAAAGCCAACTTTTCTGCCACAAAGAACAGAGAGTCAAGCTATTCTCCAAAGCCCCTGAGGGCAGAACAAGAAGGAATGGGTGGAAACTCATCAAGGAGAGAAGCAACTTAGAACTGAGGAGAAATTTCCTGACAGTGAGAACAATGAATCGGTGGAACAACTGGCCTCCAGAAGTTGTGAATGCTCCAACACTGGAAGTTTTCAAGAAGATGTTGGATAACCATTTGTCTGAAGTGGTGTAGGGTTTCCTGTAGGGTTGGACTAGAAGACCTCCAAGGTCCCTTCCAACTCTGTTTATTCTATTCTATTCTATTCTATTCTATTCTATTCTATTCTATTCTATTCTATTCTATTCTATTCTATTCTATTCTATTCTATTCTATTCTATTCTATTCTATTCTAATCTAAATGACCAAACCACAGCCTCTTTATGATAAAGGGTTTCCCATGTTCAAGGGAATCTTCACAAATTGTTCATTCTCCTTTCAATGGGACATTTTCAGGATATCAGATACATTGTCTTCTTCCTTCTGGCTTTTTTTCTCTCTCTCTGTTTCCTAACACTGAAAATCCGAAACGGGAGCACAGACCCCTTCCAAGTGAAAGAACAAAAGCATAACAAAACGTGCGATTTTCCATAGCACCTATAATCTATCTCTCTCTCTCTCTCTCTCTCTCTCTCTCTCTCTCTCTCTCTCTCTCTCTCTCTCTCTCTCTCTCTCTGGAATAAAAAATAAAAAGTGAGATTATCTCTGCACACGTTCACCTTTCCTTTGTAGCTCAGAGACCTTGAAGCTCCGTGTTTTTAAAAAATGTGCCCATTTGCCCTTTTCCGTCTCTTAAAGGTTAAAACGCGCGCAAAATAGCACCAATAATTTTTTTTAAAAAAAGATCAGAGTAAATTTTTTAAAAGCTACACAGAAATTCTCTTAAAAGGCCATTGAGTATACCGAAAGTCCAGTCCAGCGGCAGACAAAGAGGCTGGGGATGTGATGGCAAAATAACTCAGCCACAAGATCCTGCAGGATTGAATCCTTTACTAATAACAAGGGGGATGCAGTGGCTTAGTGGCTAAGATGCTGAGCTTGTCGATCAGAAAGGTTGGCAGTTCAGCGGTTCGAATCCCTAGTGCCACGTAACAGAGTGAGCTTCCGTTACTCATCCCAGCTTCTGCCAACCTGGCAGTTCAAAAGCATGTAAAAAATGCGAGTAGAAAAATAGGAACCACCTTTGGTGGGAAGGTAACAGCGTTCCATGCATCTTTGGCATTGAGTCATGCTGGCCACATGACCACGGAGACGTCTTCGGACAGCGCTGGCTCTTTGACTTTGAAATGGAGATGAGCACCGCCCCCTAGAGTTGGGAACAACTAGCACATATGTGCGAGATGAACCTTTACCTTTACCTTAATAACAAGGGGAGAAACAAGGCATTTCTCTCCGTAGCTGAAGGTCAAAATGATCCGGTAAATGAAATTATTGGAAAGCCAAAGAATAGCCAAAAAAATAATAATTCCCATCTTCAACTCACATAAGGATTTAATTGTGTTGATGGTTCTCATTCCCCTCCCACACCCTTAGAATGATTGTTCCCTTCAAATACTGCCTTGTTAGAATTCCATCCTTTTTATCAGCAATTCATTTCTTTCCTTAACTGTTCCTCCCCTCCCACTGTTTATGATAATTGAATAATGCTATAAAAGATAATGATGGCCTCAAATCCAGCTTGGTTCCTGGGGATTTCACAAGCTGTGGAGTTTTCCTTGCAAAAACACAGAAGTGATTGGCCACTGTATGTTTTCCCGTATTTCCCCACCACCAACAACAACAACCATTTCCTGGAATTGTGACAATCCAGGGATTCTTGATGGTCTCCCATTCGCATACTAACCATGGTTGACCCTGCTTGGATTCGGAACTTGAATAAGGTTAAAGGTACCGCATGGAAAGACTAATTGTGCTAGTTTGAGACACCAGTGAACATAGGAACTGGCAAAGGTCAGTGATGGCAAACCTTTTCGGCATTCATGCATGCTCATCAGGGCCACAACCAGGAAGAGGAGCTGCCCAGGGGGCATGCGCGCACCAGATAAAGTATTTCTGGTTTCCGGCATGTGCATGCATGCCGGGCAGCAAGTCTTCTGCTTACTGCTGCGCATGCGCATGTGCTGATCAGCTGGCTGGCCTGCCAGCTGATCAGCACATGCCGCAAAACAGAAGGTCAGCTCTTCCGGTTTTCAGCACTGCCACACGCACAAAGGTCAGCTGATCGTCACATGCACATGCCTACCAGAAACCCGGAAGAGGAACAGCTGACACCACACATGCCAGGCGATGTGGCTCCATGTGCCACTTCGGGCACACGTGTCATAGGTTCGCCATCACGGTTCTAGGCTAACCTTTGGGTTCTCCTGCCAGCTGAGCAGGATGCTCACAAGCAGGAGATAGAGATTTTGTCTGTTCCCACTGCTAGTCTTCTGCAGTGCTTCTTTGGAGGTTAATTATCTCCAACCTGGAGGAATACGATGCGATGCGATGATGCGATGCGATGCGATGCGATGCGATGCGATGCGACGGAACGGAACGGAACGGAAAGGAACGGAACGGAACGGAACGGAACGGAACGGAACGGAACGGAACGGAATGGAACAGAACACAGAGTGGTGTGGCGTGGCGTGGCGTGGCGTGGCGTGGCGTGGCATGGCATAGAACAGAACAGAACAGAACAGAACAGAACAGAACAGAATAGAACAGAACAGAATAGACTTCTTCATTGGCCAAGTGTGCATAAACTCTCAGTGTTTGTACAAGCAATAAGTGATAAATCAAGATCATAGTCATCATAAAAATACATTCATCTTAAATCATAAGATACAACACTCATTGGTAGTCATAGGTTACTAAATAAGTAATCAACATAAATCATATTAGGATACTAAATAAAACAATATAATCTTAAAATACAAACAACCAAGTTATAATCATAAGGAGATAAGGAGATAATTAATAGGACAGATGGGAAAAAGTAATAGTAATACAGCCTTACTAGATAGTTTGACAAAGTTGTGGGAATTAGTTACTTAGCAGAATGATGTTGGGGGGTGGGGGGAAACCAGTCCTTATGGCTAGTTGTTCTGGTGTGCAGTGCCCTATAGAGTCGTTTTGAGTGTAGAAGTTGAAACAGTTCAACGAAAAGTTGAAAAATTGAAAAATTTGAGTTTTTTGAGATTTCAGGTACTCTGTGATTTAAAATCACAATTGGGGTCACCGTCAGGTCTTCTGAGGATGCACCCCACAGTTTATGCAGAAGATGAAGAAGAAATATTTTTAACAAAGAAGGGAAAAAAATCTTCTAACTTTCTAATCAGTTCCTGGAATGACCCCTGTTCTTACAGCTTCTAAGAGAGAAGGCATAAAATCTTCTCATTCAATTTTTTTAATCCTTTATAAGTAACTACGGAGGTGAACATACCTAATATTCGTTCCTTCTCCTATTTTCCCCAAAACAACAACCTTGTAAGGTGGGTTGGGCTGAAGGAGAATGACTGGCCCAAAGCTGGGGTTTTATGCCCAAGGCGGGACTAAAACTCATTGCTTGCTGCTGATTGGCCCAAAGTCACCCAATGGGCTTTCATGTCTAAGGCAGGACTAGAACTCACCATCTCCTGGTTCCCAGCCTTGATGCTTTAACCACTACACTAAACTGTCATTCAGTTTCTCCACAATCCCCCAAATCTTTCCTTTCACTGATTTGTCTTCCAGTGGCCCAACCACCTTCTTCCTGGGTGATTTTTCTGCCTGAAAAAGAATTTGAGGAAATTCTTGTTTTTTTCTCTCTCTCTTTAACACTATCCCCTCTTCAATGTATTTCTGTAGTTATTTCTGTTGCCTTTGTGGTGCTCATGGAACACTTTTTCTCTTCCCCTTTCTGTTCTCCTCCTTTGGGTTTAACCTCCCATTTTCCAAAAGATGCATTTTAGAGTATCCCTGGCCCTCCTATCTCATGTGGAATTTGGCTGACCCCCTTCACACGTTGTGGAATGCAACTCAACTATTGTGGCTTTAACAAAAGGCATCTCTGGGCAGTATGAAGAGATGTGGTTCTTTTGATTGGTCTCATTTCTACAGTCCCCCTCCTTTTTTTAAGAACTCCCCCACCCCAACAGGTAACCATGTTGGAACCTGCTGTCAATGTCCCTGTTGCCCATTGGTTACAGATAAGAGAGTTGTGAGTCCGTTTCCTGAATACTTACAACTGTTCTTCCCCTAAACACTAAAACACAGCATCAAATTCTTCCTGGAACTCACACTTCTAACAAAAGGCAAACAGAGAGAGAGAGACGGAGAAAGAGAGAGAGAGGAAGACAGAGAGACAGAGAGAGACACTCACAGAGAGAGAGTCAGAGACAGAGAGAGAGAGAAACACAGAGAGAAACAGAAACACAGAGAAAGAGAGAGAGAGAGAGAGAGAGAGAGAGAGAGAGAGAGAAACATAGAGAAATAGAGAGAGAGAGAAAGAGAGAGAGAAACAGAAAGAGAGAGAGAGAGAACCACAGAGAACCACAGAGAAATAGAGAGAGGAAGAAAATAAGAGAGAAAGAAACACACAGAGAAACAGAGAAAGAGAGAGAGAAAGAGAAACACACACAGAGAGAAATAGAGAAAGAGGGGGAGAGAGAGAAAGAAACACACAGAGAGAAGGGGGGGCTGAAACTTTGCAAAGGGGCGTTGTAGAGGGAGGAGAAAGAAGAGAGGAGAGGAGGGAGGGAAGGCAGAGACCTTCTCTTCCCCCTGGCCGTCCTGTCTTTCAGAGAAAACCTTGCAGGGAGATACAAGAGACGGGATTCTGCTTCATCCTGGACAGGGATGGAAGTTGGCTTTAGCGGCCAGAAGATGCGGTGAAGGAGGCGGAGGGAAGGCGTGGGGGTGTTGGGAAAGGCGGCTGCAGGAAGAGGGACCCTCTGCAAGCAGCCACCCAGCCTCCCGTTTGTGCGTTCAAGGCAGTTTCCCAACTCCCGGGCTTCGGGACCGCTTCTTTCAGGATCGGGAGCGGAGAGGGGCGTTTCAGGATCAAGAGGAGCCCGCCCCACCTTCTTCGCTCCCCCCCCCCACTATACTCCCACCCCAACACACCGTTTTCTGCAGTTCAGCCTCCTCCACCTCCTCTCCTCCTCCTCCTCCACCACCTCCTCCTCTCCTCCACCTCCTCCTCCTCTTCCTCCAGCCGCCACTCGGATCCTGTCGCGGCCGGGCTGGCCCCGGAACCATGCCGTTGCCCTGCCGGAGCTGGACCCTGGCGCTCCTCACCCTGCTCGTGGGAATCCTGCTTTTCGCGGACATCGCCGAGATAGAACTGGAAATCGGGTACAAGAAGTGGCGCGCGCGAGAGGGGGCAAGTCCACCTACCCCACCCACCCACCCCTACCTACTACCACCCTTCCCCATCCACCCCGCCCACCCACCAGCCAGGGGGTCTCGCTTCTGTTGGGGCGGCTTAAGAACAGTTTGGAGGCAGGAGAAAACCCAGAAGGGGCGGGAATGTTGGGGGGGGGCGCGAGTGGGAAAGCTGATAAACGGGGCGGTGGGGGGGGGTAGGGAGGTGAGTCAGACAGGTGGGGGCAAAGGGGCGGCTTTGCTTGCCTAGACAGCAAGGAGAGGGATCCTCCGGCCCGTGGACAGGGGGGGAGAGAGACAAAAGACGGGCTGCTGGAAGAAAGGGGTGCCAAGAGGACTTCGGGGAAGGGCTGGGAGGGGGCGCCGGAGTTTTCTTTGTTTCCAGCGCAGCCTGGTTCTGCCTCGTCGGCTGGAGAAGGAAGGGAGAAACGGAGCTTGCGGGGTGGCTGGGGGGGACGCTTTTTTAAAAAATCCCCCTCCCCATTTCTTGAGTGAAGAATCGGTGGGGGGAGAGGGGACTAGCCGAGCCTTGAAGCTTTGGAAGGGGCGAAGGGGGCGTGGAGAAAACTACCGCGCCCAGAGCGCTCCTCAATTCCGATTGTTAGGCATAAATTTCGGCTGGACGGTTGAGGGTACCTCTCTGCCCCCCTCACCCGTCTTTCTTCTCCTAGCGCTCCGCACCCCACTTTCCAGGCTAGCTGGGGAAGGGGTTCCGCGCCTCAGCATTGGCCAGGGAACCGCGACAGGTTTCCCCTGAGCAGGTGCAGAGCGCAGCTTTTTCTAGCCGGTGTGGCACCATTCCGGGACTTCGCCGGCCAGACCCAAAGCCTCCCGGTCAGTCCCCCCACCCTCCACCTCCCCATCCCCCCCAAAACCCCACTTTGAGTTGCCTTGGCAACCCGCGCTCTTAGACCCCTAAAGTGGGGAAGGGGGGTGGATAGCTGACAAGCCCCTGGGAGGAGTTTGGAAAAGACCCCGGTCTTAGCCCAGGGAAGACCCTGTCCGAGCGCCCCGAATCGAGCCGGTTCTGTGCATTCCTAGAACGGGCTACGTCCGGTTCGTTTGAACGGTGGCGACTTGCTTGGTGGTTTAACGTGATGTTATGAACCCAGCCGGTTTGATGAGTTCATTGTTCCGTGGATTGTGCAGACCAATGTACACACCCCCTCCCAAGACGCCTCACTTCCACAACAGAATTTAGCACGGAAAGGAAAAGGACTTAAATGAGATGGGCTTTGCATAGCTTATTTTGATTTCCTGGCTTTAATTTGGGTGGGATTCCACCCCGCTGTGACTTCTTCTATAAACCACAGTTAAATCATCCCTGCCTTAGTTTGATTGGCAACCCTACCTTAGAAGGAAAAATCAGTAGCTCATGTCCAAGGCAGGGCTGTGGACAATAGAATTTGGAGTCCAACCCATTGAGGAAGGCTGGCGGGCTTATTAATGACTATTCGCAACAGGAATGAGTCACGAGTACCAAAATAATAATAACAATAATTAGTTCTTAGCAGGATCCTGGAAGAACTAGGAAGACCACCATTCAAGTGGTTCTTTAGCCAGTCTTATTTGGACAAGGCACTTCTTGGGATCAATGAAAATGGAGGTAGAGATGAGGAAGGGTTACTTGTGGCCTAGCAGAGCAATTCAATGAATGAGAAAAAGCTTCAAGGGGTGTTGTACAACATCCAAAGCATTCGTGGCTCTGGAAAACCAAACAAAAGCATTGCTGAATCAAATCAGATTTGGGATTGGGGGGGAAGTCGCTGTCTCCGGTTTGAGTTTCCACCACTCCCTTAACTAGAACCACAGAATAGCAGAGTTGGAAGGGACCTTGGAGGTCTTCTAGTCCAACCCCCTGCTTAGACAGGAAACCCTACACCACTTCAGACAAATGGTTATCCGACATCTTCTTAAAAACTTCCAGCGTTGGAGCATTCACAACTTCTGGAGTCAAGTTGTTCCACTGATTAATTGTTTGCACTGTCTAGAAATTTCGCCTTCGTTCTAAGTTGCTTCTCTCCTTGGCTAGTTTCCGTTCATTGCTTCTTGCCCGACTTTCAGATGCTTTGGAGAATAGCTTGACGCCCTCTTCTTTGTGCCAACCCCTTAGATCAGTGTTTCTCAACCTTGGAAGCTTGAAGATGGGTGGACGTCAACTCCCAGAATCCCCCAGCCAGCGCTGCTGGCTGGGGGATTCTGGGAGTTGACGTCCACCCATCTTCAAGCTTCCAAGGTTGAGAAACACTGCCTTAGATATTGGAAGACTGCTATCATAGTCCTTCTTTTCATGGTGTTTCCCTCATCACATTAAATCAGTGTTTCAGCGCTGCTGGCTGGGGGATTCTGGGAGTTGAAGTCCACCCATCTTCAAGCTTCCAAAGTTGAGAAACACTTCCTTAGATATTGAAAGACTGCTGCCGTAGTCCTTCTTTTCATTAAACTAGACCTATCCAATTCCTGCAGAGTTATTTATATGTTTTATAGCTTCCAGTCCCCTAATCATCTTTGTTGCTCTTCTCTGCACTTTTTCTAGAGTCTCGACATCTTTTTTTTTTTACATTGTGACAACCAGGGCATGAAAGTTTTATTATTTCACGTTGATTGACACTCCTTAGCAAGGGTGAACATGTGATTTGTGGTTTGTGGTTTAGTCTGCTCTGCAAATTAAGCCTCTTTAGGCGATGACGGCTTGGTGTCTTGTGTGAACCCAGGACACGGGTTAATTGAATAACTAGGTTAAATGTATCCTGATGCAGCCCAGAGAGACACCAGCTTTTATACAGCTCAGTTATACAGATCAACAGAGTTGGAAGGGACCTTGTAGGTCATTTAGTCCAACCCGCCACCCAAGCTGAAGACCCTACACCATTTCTCACAGGCGGCAGTCCAGTCTCTTCTTCAAAGCTTCCAGTGATGAAGCTCCCACAACTTCTGAAGGCGACTTCTGTTCCATCCTTCTGCGTGAGGAAGATGGAGAAAGAAGAAAGTGTATTTTGTATTGCTGGCGGACTGCTTCCTATTAGAAAGAGGAATCTAGGCACATGTAAGAAGGGGGCGGCCTTTCTGTCTCATGGTTGGGGCCGCCATCTTGATTTTTCTAACTCGATTCCTGCAAATACCTCTACCAGTTTTTGAAACGTAACAGTGTTCTGGGTCCTGGTTGCCTGTCATCAGTTTGGTTCACTGGTGGAATTCAATTTTTTTTACTATGGGTTCTGTGGGTGTGGCTTGGTGGGCATGGTGTGGCTTGGTTGGCGTGGCTTGGTGGCAGTGGTGGGCTTCAATTTTTTTTTACTACGGGTTCTGTGGGTGTGGCTTGGTGGGCATGGTGTGGCTTGGTGGGCGTGGCTTGGTGGCAGTGGTGGGCTTCAAAATTTTTTTACTACCGGTTCTGTGGGCGTGGCTTGGTAGGTGTGGCATGGTTTGGTGGGCGTGGCAGGGGAAGGATATGATAAAATCTCCATTCTCACCCCACTCCAGGGGAAAGATACTGTAAAATTTCCATTCCCTCCTCACTCCAGGGGAAGGTTACTGCAAAATTCCTATTTCCTCCCAATCAGCTGGGACTCGGGAGGCAGAGAATAGATGTGGGCGGGGCCAGTCAGAATTTTTACTACCTGTTCTCTGAACTACTCAAAAGTTCCACTACTGGTTCTCCAGAATTGGTCAGAACCTGCTGAAACCCACCTCTGCTTGGTGGGCATGGCAGGGGAAGGATATTGCAAAATCTCCATTCCCACCCCACTCTGGGGCCAGCCAGAGGTGGTATTTGCTGGTTCTCTGAACTGCTCAAAATTTCCGCTACGGGTTCTCCAGAACCTGTCAGAACCTGCTAGATAGCACCCCTGGTTTGGTTCATTGGAATGGACCAGGGAGGGCTAACATTGGAGATCAAAGGAGGACTTTGAAAGGTGGAGCTCTGTTTGGACAATTCAGGAAGGGGTGGGGTCTTCTCCAGAATTTTTGAAGGCGATCATGGCAGAAGTCAACTGCTGTTCTTCTCAAGATCACTTTATCTATGGCAACCACTTGCTTCATTGTCATAGATGAGCAAAAAGAACAAGCAGGGGAATAAGCAGGATGGGGGCAACAAAAGAGAGTGGAAATCCCACTCACTCACCTACCCACCCACCCACACACACAAACACTCAGAATTGGCAGTGCTCTAGTAGATAGGGAGGGGAAGGGAGATAGGAGAAGAAAAAGAAAGGGAGGGAAAAGGAAAAAAGGGAAAGGAAAGGGAAGAGTGGAAAGGGAGAGGAGGAAGATGGGAGGGAATGGAAGCAGAAAGGGAAGGGAGATAGAAGAAGAAAGGGAAAGAGAGGGAAAAGGGAAAAGGGAAAAGGAAGGGAAGGGAAGAATGGAAAGGAAGGAGAAGAGAGGAAGATGGAAAGGGAAGTGGAAGTGGAAGGGAGATGGAAGAAATAGAGGTGAAAAGGAAAATGAGAAAGGGAAGGAAAGGAAAGAGTAGAAAGGAAGAGGAAGATAGGAAGATAGGAAGGGAAGTGGAAGGGCGATATTAAAAAAGGAGTGGAAAAAGAAAGAGAGAAAGGGAAGGGAAGAGTAGAAAGGAAGGGGAAGAGAGGAAGATAGGAAGGGAAGTGGAAGGGAGATATTAAAAAAGGAGTGGAAAAGGAAAAAGAGAAAGGGAAGGGAAGAGTAGAGTAGAAAGGAAGGGGAAGAGAGGAAGATAGGAAGGGAAGTGGAAGGGAGATATTTAAAAAGGAGTGGAAAAAGAAAAAGAAAGGGAAGAATGGAAAGGAAAGGGAAGAAAGGAAGATGGGAAGGGAAGGGATGCAAAAGGGAAGGGAGATAGAAGAAGAAAAGGAAAGGGAGGGAAAAGGAAAAAGGGAAAGGGAATGGAAGAGTGGAAAGGGAGGGGAGGACAGGAAGATAGGAAGGGAAGAGAGCACTTTCACTGGCCTCTGTTGTTTAGGGACTTTTGCTTTTAAACGACATGCTTCTCCAAAACTAAGGTGAGCAGTTAGAAGCATTAGGACCACGAAATCTCTCTCTCCCTTCTCCGATTCTCTTTCTCCCTCCCCTTCTCTCCCTCCTTTCCTTCCGAGCAGCAGCTGCCTGGATGGAGCAGAATTTCCAAATGACTTTTTGAAGTGAAGGCTGGGTGAAAGTGGGTTAAGGGCCAGGCCTAGTGGAAGAGCTGAGTGTTGCTACCCCCTTTTGTAAACCTGTGAGACATCAATAGACGGATGCAAAAGGTGCTTTCCGTTCTAGAAAACTGCCTTGGTTTTAAATCAGAGACAAAGCACTTGAGCTGTTAAACTCACCACACTATAAACAAGATGTTGAGACTCTAGAAAAAGTGCAGAGAAGAGCAACCAATACGATCAGGGGACTGGAGCCTAAAATATACGATGAACTGTTGCAGGAACTAGCATGGCAAGTCTAGTGAAGAAAAGGACTAGGGGAAACATGATAGCAGTGTTCCAATATCTCAGGGGTTGCCACAAAGAAGAGGGAGTCAAACTGTTTTTCAAGGCACCTGAAGGCCAGACAAGGACAAGGAATGAGCCTGGATAGCTCAGCTGACTAATGCACTGTAATTTAACTCCAGCTGTCTGCAATTAATAAGTTCGAATCTCACCAGGCTCAAGGTTGACTCAGCCATCCATCCTTTCAAGGTAGGTAAAGTGAGGACCCAGATTGTGGGGGCAATAAGCTGACTTTGTATAAAAAAAAGAACACCACTTGGGGGGGGGGCGAAAGCCCTACTAAGTATAAGTATATACAAAAGTATGAAGGCTATTGCATAACGCATTGTAAGCCACCCTAAGTCTCTGGAGAAGGGCGGCATATAAATTAAATTAGGGGGGGAAAAACAGCTGCAAGGATTGTTTTTGCACAAAATTGGAAAGCAGAGAAAATACCTCTGGAAGGAGAAATAATTTAAAAAAAAATTAAACTGTGCAGAAATGAATAGGTTAACGCTGAAGATTAAAAAATGAGAGGATTCAGAACATTTTAAGATATAAGATATGGGATCAATTTTACTATTGGTTAGAAAAGAGATATAGAAATCAATAGCTACGTAAAAAAATGATATAATTAGAATATTGTACCTTTGGAGAAAGGTGAAAATGAAGATAGAAGAAATAACAGAAAAACAAAAACAGATGAAGTCACGAGAAAATGCCGAGATGTCACACGGAAGGGATGATTGATGTATTAAATGTTTGTTTGTCTATAAAATAAAAAGCTTTTTCAAAAAAAAAAGTTGTGGGAGCTTCATCACTGGGGGCTTTCAAGGAGAGACTGGACTGCCATCTGTCAGAAATGGTGTAGAGTTTCCTGCCTGGGCAGGGGGTTGGACTAGATGACCTCCAAGGTCCCTTCCAACTCAGTTAATCTGTTAAAAAAAACCCTCCAGGAAAGACTCTGGTTTCCCCAACATGGAGAGTCGTCGATGGTCCAGGTAGATCAAGATGGGGGAAGTTTTTCATGGCTAGGAGTCACCTAAGGTGACAGAGGTGGAGGTTCACAATAACTAAGGTTATCAGACATGGCTCCATGCCCAGGTTGCAAAACTCGAGTTAGCCACTGAGGACAGCCAAAGAGATTACAGGGAGTCCCCAACATACGACTACAATTGAGGCCAGAACTTCCCTTGCTAAATGAAACATTCGTTAAGTGAACTTTGCCCCATTTTACGACCTTTCTCGCCACTGTTGTTAAGTGAATCACCGCAAATGTGAAGTCAGTAACACAGTGGTTAAGTGGAATCTGGCTTCCCCGTTGTGTTTGTTCGTCAGAAGGTTGCAAAAGGGGATCCGGGATACTACGACCGTCATAAATATGAGTCACTTGCCAAGTGGCTGAATTTTGATCACTGGAGCGGTTGCAATGGTCGTAAGTGTGAAAAACGGTCCTAAGGCACTTTTGTCAGTGTCGTAACTTTGAACCAGCTACTTACATCCTTACAACGGGAGCGCGCACGCTTCTGCACATGCTCAGATCGTTCAGGATGACGTCCGGGTGGGTGGGCGGAGCCTCTCGCTGCCATTACTACGAACCGGACCCACCACTGCTTTGAATGGCCACTCAGTGAATTGTTGTAAGTCAAGGACGATCTGTACAGGAAGCTGTAACCCTTGGCTGCCTTCCTGTAGCCTGCCGCTGGTCATTAAAATAGAGAAACCTCATTAGGCTCAAAACTGAACAGGGCTTTCTTTTTTTTATCAGCCGTCTGTCAGGCTTCGTGATGCGTTCTATAAAATGTTAAATGTCCTTAAAGACATTTGCTGGAGTGTTCGTGTGTGTGTGTTTTTTTTTAATAAAAGTTTTTTTTAATTTTTTTTAAACAAACACACATACAAACATACAATGTATTTTCTTTGAACAGAGTATTTGGCCGGTTCACACATTTAAACAATATTGAGTCATTTCAATTAAGTTTACAATTTCTACATTTCCTTTTTGCCATAGTTATTCCTTGTCTATTTTTTTTTTAAAAAAACCCAATATTACCCTTCATTTTCATCTCTAATCTTAATCCTAATCAAATTCGATTTTTCCCTTCTATCTATATTATACCCCTTCCCATTGTCATCTATTTTTATATCTATCCTTACATTAGTTAGTTATGTAACATTACAGTTGTTTAATATAAATCCAACATTATAGTATAAATCAGTTAGTTATATAACTATCTTTTTTTTTTGTATATTGATCAATATGAACATAAATCTTCCAATTATTTTCATGCAATCCAATTTCTTACAAGTCAATTAGTTATATTTACCAATAATAATAAGCCAAATAATTCCCCCCCCCCCTTATGTTACTCATTAAACTCTCTGGAGTGTTTGTATTGTTCCCATCTCAAAATGTTGGAAAACATTTTCCCCCCCCCACCCCCGGAACATTGTACTGCTAATTAGAGCTTATAAAACTTACGCTAGACCGATCTATTTTTCAGCTGTTTGGAATCCCCACCATATAATCTGACATCACTAAAATCAAGCGAGTTCATAACAGTGGGGAAATCCAATATTTTTTTTATTACTGATTCTGTGGGCATGGCTTGGTGGGCGTGGTGTGGCTTGGTGGGCGTGGCAGGGGAAGGATCCTGCAAAATCCCCATTCCCTCCCCACTCCTGGGGAAAGGATATTGCAAAATCCCCATTCCCTCCCCACTCCTGGGGGAAGGATATTGCAAAATCCCCATGCCCTCCCCACTCCTGGGAGAAGGATATTGCAAAATCCCCATGCCCTCCCCACTCCTAGGGGAAGGATATTGCAAAATCCCCATGCCCTCCCCACTCCTAGGGGAAGGATATTGCAAAATCCCCATTCCCTCCCCACTCCTGGGAGAAGGATATTGCAAAATCCCCATGCCCTGCTCACTCCTGGGGGAAGGATATTGCAAAATCCCCATGCCCTCCCCACTCCTAGGGGAAGGATATTGCAAAATCCCCATTCCCTCCTCACTCCTGGGGGAAGGATATTGCAAAATCCCCATGCCCTCCCCACTCCTAGGGGAAGGATATTGCAAAATCCCCATTCCCTCCTCACTCCTGAAGGAAGGATATTGCAAAATCCCCATGCCCTCCCCACTCCTGGGAGAAGGATATTGCAAAATCCCCATGCCCTCCCCACTCCTAGGGGAAGGATATTGCAAAATCCCCATGCCCTCCCCACTCCTGGGGGAAGGATATAGCAAAATTCCCATTCCCTCCCCACTCCTGGGGGAAGGATATTGCAAAATCCCCATTTCCATCCCACTCTGGGGACAGCCAGAGGTGGTATTTGCCGGTTCTCCGAACTACTCAAAATTTCTGCTACTGGTTCTCCAGAACCATGTCAAACCTGCTGGATTTCACCCTGGTTCAGAAGTACATGTAACAGTAATAGAGTTGGAAGGGATCTTGGAGGTTATCTAGTCCAACCCCCTGCTCATGCAGGAAACCTATACTAGGGATTCGAACCGCTGAACTGCCAACCTTTCTGATTGATAAGCTCAGCGTCTTAGCCACCAAGCCGCTTCACAAGAAAAGTCTTGCACTCTTTGGTACATAATAGAATTCCTTATGCTACTAGGCTCAAAATTCTTGCTTTGGATAACTTAACTGTGTTGCTTGTGGTCAGACCTAGGTATTTCATACAAAATTATAGTAATGTTTTACCTGTAAATGACTTTTTAAAATTTTAATTGTAATAACACGCATGCGAACAACCGCTTTAAACTCAATGTAAATCATTCTTAACTTGACTGTAAAAAATATGATTTCTGTAATAGAGTTGTCAAAGTGTGGAATGCCCTACCTGAGTCAGTTGTCTCAGCTACAAATTTTCACAGTTTCAGTCACAAATTGACTTCTGCGGACTTTACCTCAGACTTAAGTGGTTAGTAGAGGGGGCGTGCGTAAGTGCACCAATGTGCCTATCGTTTCTATCGTTGTATTTTTATTCTTTTATTCTTTTTTCTCGTTTTTGTTTGACAAATTCTAATACACAAATAAATCTCTGCCTTTGATTGTCAGCAGAGACTGCTGGAAAAGATCTTGGCATGAAAAAAAAAAGCAAAATAATTGGAGAGCTCCATGTATTTAAGAAATACATAAAAATTGGGCACGGAATCCAGACTATTCAGAAGAAAATTGCTCGGTTTGAGGCTTGTGGTGAAAATCTTAATTATTACCACTCCATTATATGTTTCTGATGTCTTACACGCGTACTGTTTTCCTCTGTATTTTCCCCCCCTTTCTCTTTTCTGGAAAGCTGAATTTATAGTATCCAACTTGGCTTTTCCCCCCCAAGTATTTCTACATGTGACTTTGGCTTCCATGTGGTTTCTTATTTGTTTGGGATGAATTTCTCTTTGCATCCAGAGCAATTCACCTTTTTTTTCCATTGTTTAGTTTCTTTTAAAAAAAATTCTCTCCACTCTCGTTTCAATCTACTTTTTAATGGAACAAAATGGGTGGAATGAGTGAACGGCCCATTAAGTCAAGCCGGTGTGAATCCAACAGGTAAAACGAATTAGACTTGAAATTGGATCAGAATGTCTTTCAAGGTTAACTTATTTAATTATTCATTCATTCATTCAATTTCTATAGTGGCCCATCTCAAGCAAGTGACTCTAGGCAGCGAACATGCCCATTTCTACCTGAGAAGATGTAACTTTCATCTTGTGTTTATAATGTTACTTTAATATTCAGTTGGAACAGGATATTTAAGAATCTAATAAAGGAATAAAATGAAATAAAAGAAGGAGCAGAGATATCCATAAGGAGGGGGTTAAAACAGACATGATGGCTGCTACAACCCTGTGATGAAAGCCTTACCCCGTGGGGGTTGTGGGTGTCTATCTACCCCTATATATAGGGATATTTATTTATTTATTTATTATTTATTTATTAATTAATCCAACTTTTTATACTGCCCTTCTCCCGAAGGACTCAGGGCAGTGAACAGCCAATAATAAAAAACATCAATACAAAAGTTAAAACAATTTAAAACTAATCCAATAGTTTGGCCAAATATTAAAAACCCCAAAACTAAAAAAAACCCCAAAACTAAAATCCTCATGCTGTCAGACCAGCTTCCTGAAACAATAGGGTCTTCAGGGCCCAGCAAAAGGCGCGAAGGTCGGGGAATCCTATGAATATCTGGGGGCAATTCATTCCAAAGGGCGGGAGAGAGAGAGAGAGAGAGAGAGAGAGAGAGAGAGAGAGAGAGAGAGAGATAAATGATCGATAGATAGATGATAGATATAGATAGATAGATGGATGGATGGATGGATGGATAGATAGATAGATAGATAGATAGATAGATAGATAGATAGATAGATAGATAGATAGATAGATGATAGATAGATAGATAGATAGATAGATGATATATATATATATATATTATATATATATATATATATATATATATATATAGAGAGAGAGAGAGAGAGAGAGAGAGAGAGAGAGATAATAGATAGATAGATAAATGATCGATAGATAGAGAGAGAGAGAGAGAGAGAGAGAGAGAGAGAGAGAGAGAGAGAGAGAGAGATAGGGCTAGAGATATATGATGGATGGATGGATAGATGGATGGATGGATAGATGAATGTATGAATGGATAGATAGGTAGATAGGTAGGTAGATAGATGATTGATAGATGATTGATTAGATAGATAGATAGATAGATAGATAGATAGATAGATAGATAGATAGATAGATAGATAGATAGATAGATACATACATACATACATACATACATACATTGCGATGTAAATAGATGCCATCTTGATACATTGACACACATACGCACTTGCAGATACTCATGACAAGAAGAGAAAAGGTCAAGAAAAATTGGGTGATGCTTAAAAGTGGCTCTTATACTAGTTATTCTACAAAAGTGAGCAACTTTGGACAAAGGAAGGAAAGAAGAAGGGAGGGAGGGAGGAGGAAGGGAGGAAGATCAAATTGCCAGATCAATATATGAGGGAAGAATAACTGGGTTGAGAAAGGAGGAAAACGAAATCAGGGTTGGATTTCAGAGACTGTCACAGAGAAGAAGGGGTTGACTTATTCTCCAAAGGATCTGAGGGCAGGACAAGGAGTAACAGGTGGAAGCTTGTGAAAGAGAGATCCAACCCAGAACCAAGGAGAAATTTTCTGACAGTGAGAACACTTAACTCGTGGAATGGCTTGCCTCCTGAAATTGTGGCTGCTCCATCACTGGAGGTTTTTAAGAAGAGACTGGAGAGTCACTGGTCCAGAATGGTATAATATTTCCTGTTTGAAACACTAGACTAGAAAAACCTCCAAGGCACCCCCCCACCAACTCTGGTCTTCTGTATTTGGTATTCTAATCCAATCCTAAAAATAAAGTGAGAGGATTTTTTAAAAAAACAAAAAAACAGTCAGTGTATGAAGTGGTGGATAAACGTGATAGAAACAAGGATGCCTTTGCAAAGATGAAAGAACTGGAGAGATTTAATGAATGGGCTTGATATAAATCTGATTTAGTTTGATTTCCCTTTCTTATCTCTTATTTCTTTGGCTTGCTTCTCCTCGCTTGTCTTCTAGCCTCTGCATAACACGATTTACTTCAAAAGGGAAAAGCGTAATGCGTATCTAAGTATATAACTATGATTTGAATGTGGTTCAATGTATAGCTTCACCTCTGCTTTTTTTTCCAATCCTGTGGATTTCCTTTTATGTTTACACTTTCAAGGCAAGCTCCTATTTTTTTTTTTCTGCAGAATAATGCACTGTATTATGGGGATACACTTGAGAACTCAAATCACAGATGCCCCCTGAAAGCTTTAATGTAGCTTTCGGAGCCCCTTCCAAATATAATGGTCCCTAAATTGTAACGTTTAACGTGACAGAAAGGGGAAGGGATTGTCAGATTCATGGGGAGCAACCATTAACTGCTTGTAATGTATTGCAAATGGCTTTAATTTAATTTAAATGGAGTTAAACCCACATTCTTAACCTGACCCCAGTATGTTTGCGAGTTTGTCCAATAACTATTCAAAAGTCAAAGGAGGGGGTGTAGATTGAAAAGTGATGTGTGTGTACCCTTGCATTTGAAGGGGGGGGGGAGGAGAAAGAAAGGTGGGGAGAAAGTGGCTATGTGAGAGTGAGTGAAAGAGAGAGAATGAGAGAAAGAGAATGAGAGAGAGAGAGAGAATGAAAGAGAGAATGAAAGGATGAGAATGAGAGAGAGAGAATGAAAGAGAGAATGAAAGAATGAGAATGAGAATGAGGGAATGAGGGAGAGAGAGGGAACGAGAGAGGGAACGAGAGAGAATGAGAGAGGGAATGAGAGAGAAAGGGAATGAGAGAGAGAGAGAATGAGAGAGAGAGAATGAAAGGAGACTTGTGGACTTCAACTCCCAGAATTCCCTGAGAGTTGAAGTCTATAAAACATAAAGTTGCCCGTACAACAACAATTAACCGTACCTTGGTTAATTTCAGGAAGAGCTAGGTTGGGTTGGATCAAGACCCTAGTTGAATGAGAGATTGCTGGGAAATCCCAGGGCTGTAATCTCACCCAATTGTAATACACTTCCATCCTGTTGCCAAGAAAAATTATGTTGATGCTCACATGAAGACTCTGGTGCTGGAAGAGACTCCTGTGAGTCCCTTGGACTGCAAGGCGATCCAACCGGTCAGTCCTAGAGGGGATCAATCCTGACTGGTCTTTAGAAGGCCAGATCCTGAAGAGGAAACTCAAACGCTTTGGCCACCTAATGAGAAGGAAGGACTCCCTGGAGAAGAGCCTAATGCTGGGAACATTTGAGGGCAAAAGAAGAAGGGGATGACAGAGAATGAGGTGGCTGGATGGAGTCACTGAAGAAGTTGGCGTGAGCTTAAATGGATTCCAGAGGATGGGAGAGGACAGGAAGGCCTGGAGGAACATTGTCCATGGGGTCGCAACTTTGCAACTAACAACAATAACCACATGAAGACACCACTAGTTAGCTGAGCTCAATGGAAGGGAGACAAACCATCCACCCAGAAGTGGCTTGGCTTCTGTAGCAAAGAAAAGTGAGAACTTTGCAAAAAGTTGCTTGCTTTTCACCATGGCCATTGATAGCAGTTATCTTAACTGGGTTTTCCAAAAGATTGAGAAAGGGAAAAGTTGTTCACGGACCGCTGTTATTACCCACTGGCACGAAAGGAGAAACCTAGAAGAAGAGACGGTCGATCTGAAGGCTGGAAGTGAAAATCAAGACACGGTTTGTGGCATCCTTGCAGACTTCTCAACTTCAAAATGCTGGTCTGGTCTAGGGGCATTTTTCTGTTTGAAAAGCTTGAGGGATTCTTGTGAATCAGAGAACACCCTGGGAACTGTTTTCCTAGACAAAATCTCTGCAAAAATGATCACTGAATTTTATCTTTTAAAGGCAGGAAATCACAGGATGCACAATTTGTGCCCCCTTTTCCTAAGCCAATGAAGGAGAACTAAGGATGTCACCTTTGATCCTTCTCTCCTTCCCTTTTTCTTCCCCTTCCCTTTCCTTCCTCTCCCTCTCCCCTCCCCTTTCTCCTTCCTTCCTTCCTTCCTCTCTCCCTCTCTTCCTTCCTTCCTCTCTTTCTTCCTTTCTCGCTCACCTTCCTGTCTTCCTTCCTTCCTTCTTTCCTTCCTTCCTTCCTTCCTTCCTTCCTTCCTTTCTCTCTCTCCTCCCTGTCTGTCTGTTTATCTTTCTTCCTTCCTTCCTTCTTTCCTCTCTCTCTCCGCCCTGTCTTTCTTTCTTTCTTTCTTTCTTTCTTTCTTTCTTTCTTTCTTTCTTTCTTTCTTTCTTTCTTTCTTTCTTTCTTTCTTTCTTCTCTCTCTCTCTCTCTCTCCTCCCTGTCTGTCTGTCTGTCTTTCTTTCTTCCTCTCTCTCCTCCCTGTCTTTCTTTCCTTCTTTCTTTCTTTCTTCCTTCCTTCCTTTCTCTCTCTCCTCCCTGTCTGTCTGTCTGTCTGTCTTTCTGTCTTTCTTTCTTCTCAGTTCCCTTTAAGATGAAACTCATGTCTTCCTAGGAATGTTTTCTTTGACTCAATGCTGGATGCACAGTGTGCCTATAGTTATCTGTTTATTTTTAATCAATATACACTTATCCTCCTCCTCCTTTTTTTTTATTATTATTATGGAATGGTAGAGTATGAATGATGCTGAGTGCATAATGGAGGTTACAGAAAGGACAATAACCTCCCACTGAATTAAGTGGAGCCGTAACCGAACAGCCCGGGATGTGATGCAGAACGAACGGTGATCTGGTCTGGTCTAACAATCCCAGCATAATAATGAAGCTGCGTATTCCCCACCCTTTCCCAGAAAAAATGCTGTACAAGTGCCAAATCTTCCTCCCGGCCTTTCTTCTTTTCCTTCTCTTTATTCTGTTTCCTTCAGCTCTTTGAAAGGGGATTCCAAAAGGTCTTAGGGATGCAATTCCTAGGATTTTCTACCCTACAAGGGTCTCAGGATGGGAAAGGATAATATTTTGAGGGCTTTTTCTTTCTTTCTTTTTCTTAAGTGGGGATTTCTTAAGAAATCCATTGTTCAAATTCAAATTCAAACCTTTATTGTCAGAGCACAACATGTGTACTATGAGATTGGCTGAGCCTCCCTTCGTGCACCCCCTCCCCAACACAATACAACTCACAGTGTAAGACAAAAAGAAAACCCCAAACCCAGTGAATCCTATTAACAAACACTCAGTCCTACTGCACCATGTGAACTTAATGTACGTTTGTGTTGGCCCCACAACTCAATCGTACTATGTTGTTGTAGAGTTATTTTTCATTCAGGAGTCTTGACAGCCCACAGATAAAAACTGTTCTTCAGCCTGTTTGTGATGCTGTTTATTTGTTCTGCTTTCTCAGAGATGCATGTCTGTGTGTACACAAGCAGAGATTGGGTTTATCTGAGTTAGATGGATAGATAGATTGGTTTGGATTAGATTCTTCTAAAGAAGCATGACATAGAAGGAGAAAGGAGGACAAATAAGTCATTCCTTCTAGCACCAATCCTTAGGTTAGGTTTGCCCCATATGGCTGAAGTTGCTGAATTCTAGATCGTGTTGATTGTGGTTAGCCTTTTTGTGGCTTAGCCCAGAAAGGGACAACTTGCTGTGGCCAACTCGTCACAGCCAACTCACTATGGACAACTCATTTTCTCATTTCTAGCCTGTTGTTGCAACCACATGATAAGCAGGTCTAGGACAACTCGCCCCAGCCAACTTACCACAACCAACTCATGGTCAATTCGCTTTGGAACAATTCAACAGTTCAATTTAATCATTTAAAATAATTTTTAAAATAATTTTAATTTTTGCCATTCATATTTCATTTTGTCCCTCCGTTGGCATCCTTTCTTTAATGCAGAGTTTCTCAACCTTGGCAGTTTGAAGATGTGTGGACTTCAACTCCCAGAATTCCCCAGCCAGCAACTGGGAGTTGAAGTCCACACATCTTCAAACTGCCAAGGTTGAGAAACTCTGCTTTAATGATTCTATTCCACCATTTCCTCGATATTAGGGTAACTCTTGTCCTGCAGCAAGTTGATCATGGCGAGTTGTCCCATAACGAGTTGGCCATGGTGAGTTGTCCTAGATCCGCTTAGCATGTGGTTACAGCAATAGGCTAGATATGAGAAAATGGCGAGTCCTGATCCTGCACCAAGGACTCAGTTGTACAGGTGTAATATATGGGTGGCTCACGGCTAAGGGACATGGTTGGCTCAGTGGCTAAGACACTGAGCTTGTCAATCGAAAGGTCAGCAGTTCAGCAGTTCGAATCCCTGCTGCCGTATAATGGAGTAAGTTCCCATTACTTGTCCCAGCTTCTGCCAATTTAGCAGTTTGAAAGGACATAAAAATGCAAGTAGAAAAATAGGGATCACCTTTAGTGGAAGGTAATAGCATTCCGTGCGCTTTCAGTGTTGAGTCTCGCTGGCCACATGACCACAGAGAATCTTCAGACAGCGCTGGCACTTTGGCTTTGAAATGGAGATGAGCATCGCCCCCTAGAGCCAGAAACGACTAGCACATATGTGCGGAGGGACCATTACTTGTAATATATGGGTGATGTTTGGTTTCTCTCTTTATGGGGAAGGAAATGGCTGATTCATACAATTTGCTTAACACCAACTGCAAGTTAAGAACAGAATTGCATCCTACAGACATATATTATGACTTAATATAATGGCCAGGTTCCCACAACCTATTGAACAAAGCTGGATTCACACAATATGCAGAACTGCAAAGAACCCAAGATGATCTGGCCCAGACTAACAGGTCGTGAGAACCTGAGAAGCAATTGACTTCTATGGGTGGGCAGCATAGGTGTGAGTAGATTGGTTAGCTACTTTGACATGCTGGTTAGTTTGGTATCAATTTAGCCTATTGGACAGACTCAGCTGCTGTAGTCTATGAACTCAACATTCAAGGTTGAGTTGTTGTGTGAATGAGATCAGTTGGAAAAGTTGGACACAAGTTGAACAATCTTCAGAGGTTGGGAGGGGGGAGATTGAAAAATTCAGCAATTCTGGAGAAGAACATCTTGAGAAAAATTTCCCAAGAGGAAAAATAAAAAGGTATTTTTTGAATTTTATTGGGAAAGGTTTCCTCAAATTCCCAATACTGACTTTAAATATGACAGCTTGGTTTATTAAGAGCAAAAGAAAAAAGGAAAAAAACTTTGGGCACCCAACTGCCAAGTTGTGATGACATGAATGATAATTGTTTATGTGCTTCCTTTCAAATGTCTCATTTGAAATAGGAATATTAGATTCCCTTTTCTCTAGCAAGGAAATGGATGCAACCAGATTTTTTTCAGAATTAATCCCAGGGGTCCATTCAGGATTTCCACAAGTCCGAATTTCTTTAATGTTCCCCCAGCTCTTCTGCTCATCTAACCGTGACATCACAGGCTGTTCAACTCAGGTTGGCAGGTGGGACCCCAAAATCAATTATTATGCAGAATGCACCATCCGCTCTCATTCCTCAGCCCGCTGCACGCGAGAGGCCGAGGGCGGTGATTCCCAGGATTGGTTTGGCCACACATTAGCAGAGCGAGAGGTTGGAGAAGGTTGCCTTCTACTGTGTTCCTCCTCCAGATAAGGTGACATAGGAGACAGTGAGTTCTCTTTCAGGAACCACTGACATGTTTTTTATTGCAAAAGATTCCAAAGCGCAGACCAGACAATCATTCATTCTTTCTTTCCTTCCTTCCTTCCTTCTTTCCTTCCTTCCTTCCTTCTCCCTCTCTCTTTCTTCTTTTCTCTCTCTCTTTCCTTCCTTCATTCCTTCCTGTCTGTCTGTCTTTCTTTCTCTCTCCCCCTCTCTCTTTCTTCTTTTCTCTCTCCTTCCTCCCTCCTGTCTGTCTTTCTTTCTTTCTGTCTGTCTATCTGTCTTTCTTTCTTTTTCTTTCTTTCTTTCTTTCTCTCTTTCTTCTTTTCTCTCTCTCCTTCCTTCCTGTCTATCTGTCTGTCCTTCTTTCTTTCTCTTTTTCACTCTCTCTCTTTCTTTCTTTCTTTCTTCTTTTCTCTCTCTCCTTCCTTCCTTCCTTCCTTTCTTTCCTTTCTTTCTTCTTTCTTTCTTGCGTTCTTCTCTCTCTCCTTCCTTCCTGTCTGTCCATCTGTCTTTCTCTCTCTTTCTCCTTCCTTCCTTCCTTCCTTCCTGTCTGTCTGTCTGTCTTTCCTTTCTTTCCTTTCTTTCCTTTCTTTCCTTCCTTCCTTCCTTCCTTCCTTCCTTCCTTCCTTCCTTCCTTCCTTCCTTCCTTTCTTCTCCCTCTCTCTTTCTTCTTTCTCTCTCTCCTTCCTTCCTTCCTTCCTTCCTTCCTTCCTTCCTGTCTATCTTTCTTTCTCTCCCCCCTCTCTCTTTCTTCTTTTCTCTCTCCTCCCTCCCTCCTGTCTGTTTGTCTTTCTTTCGTTCTTTCTCTTTCTTCTTTTAACTCTCTCCTTCCTTCCTGTCTATCTGTCTTCCTTCTTTCATTCCCCTTTTCTCTCTCCTTTCTTCCTGTCTTTCTTTCTTTCCTTCCTTCCTTCCTTCCTTCCTTCCTTCCTTCCTTCCTTCCTTCCTTCCTTCCTTCCTTCCTTCCTTCCTTCCTTCTTTCTTTCTTTCTTTCTTTCTTTCTTTCTTTCTTTCTTTCTTTCTTCTCTCTCTCTCTCTCTCCTTCCTTCCTTCCTTCCTCCCTCCCTCCCTCCTTCCCTCCCTCCCTCTCTTTCTTTCTTTCTTTCTCAAATATAAAACACATTAACTTTGGGCTCCAAAAACTCAATAGTACACAGTATTTCTACTATAATGATAAGCCATTCTAATCATCAAATCCCCAAATTAAAGTTCCTTTCTTTCTGTTTCAAGCAAACAGACCGCATAGAAATAAAGCTAGACCAAGGTGTTTTTTAAAATCAAGATTATTTGTTTCACCATTTTAGCCAATTTTATCAACTCCTTCATCCATTTTTCCATTGTGTCCCTCCATCTCTGTGCATCCAAAAGTCTTGTCTCAAAGGTGCTTTTTTGTCAAGAGACAACTGAACGTCCTTGTTTTTTTCTTTTGAAGACATTTTGCTTTTCATCCAAGAAGCTTCTTCAGCTCTGATAGGATAGTGGGGAATGGAAGGCTTTATATTCCTTGCAGTCATCTGGTCGTTAGCACTCTTTCTGAGAGTCACTGAGGCCATTTGGAGGTTTATCTATGTCTTCAGGGTCACCTGAATAGTGAAAATGGATGTGGAATCTTTTTGGAACTGCTGAAAGGACTGTGTTGTTACAACAATGACCCTGAAGGCACAGATAAAGCTCCAAGTGGCCTCAGCGACTCTCTGAAAGAGTGCTAACGACCAGATGACTGCAAGGAATATAAAGCCTTCCATCCTCCACCATTCAATCAGAACTGAAGAAGTTTCTTGGATGAGAAGGGAAACGTCTTCAAGGAAAAACAAAGTCCAGTTGCCTTTTTTTGGGGTGGGGGGAGCACCTTTGGGACAACCATGACTTGGATGACTGAACATCTCCATAGATAATCCAGGGCTGGGTTAACCAACATCCAGGTGCAACACCTGCCCATCATGGCATCCAAACTACAGGTAATACTCAGTTTACAAACCACAATTGAGCCCAACATTTATGTTGCTGAGTGAGAAATGTGTTAGATGAATTTTGCCCCATTTTACGACTTTTCTTGCCATGTTTCTTAAGTGAATCATTTCAGTTGTTCATTTAGTCACACGGTTGTTAAGTGAATTTGGTTGACTTTGCCTGTCAGAAGGTCAGGGGATCACGTGACCCCGGGACTCTGCAACTGTCATAAATGTGAGTCAATGCCCAAGCACCCGAATGTAAATCATGGGACCATGGGGATGCCCCAATGGTCATAAGTCCCTTTTGTCAGTGCCGTGGTAATTTTGAATGGTCACTGAGCTGAACTGTTATAAGTTGAGGACTACCTGTAGAAGAAGGGGTTAAAATCTATAAAGGGATTTCTTAAGCCAGCTTCATTTCCAGCTGTTTTATGCTTGGGAGACTAACTGCTGAAAGCTGCAATGTGAAAAAAGCTCTCTAGGGAAAAGATGTAATAGATCTGAAAGAAAGCCGTCTTGACGAATGGAGGAATATAAGCAGAGAAATGAAGGGGTATGTTTAGTTATAAATGAAAGGTCTAAAATGTATCAGAGAAAGTATGAATTAGTGTTCTCCAGACTATTATAAGTGTCTGTGAAAATAGGAATCTGTAAGTTGGTAATAAAATGCATGTTACATTCCAGCGAATGGTGATTGTGAAAAGGGCCAGAAATGAATTTTGCGGAAAATTGAGTGGCATTCTGAATTAATATAATTGGAGATGGGAGCTATTTGGTTAGGAACCATGATTAAATGGGTGTGTAGAATGTAGCAAAGAATGCTTGGGTCACTGGGAGATCCTACAATGAATGAGAACTATATCGTGAGCCTCCTGCTTAAATATGGCTTCAAATATATAACTTGAGGCGTATGTCTATTCAGGTATACACAAGACAAAAATGAGTTCTTTCATTGTTTATAATGAACGAATGGGAGAACTGATGAGCGATTCAGGAGTGATGAGAGATTCTCAATATAAGAAGGAGCCTTTATTGATAGCATCACGAGTGAATGTGGAGCGAAATGGACATGAAAGGAATTGGAATGAAAGGAGACTGTCTACTGGACTAGAACATACCTTCTTCTTCTTCTTCTTCTTCTTCTTCTTCTTCTTCTTCTTCTTCTTCTTCTTCTTCTTCTTCTTCTTCTTCTTCTTCTTCTTCTTCTTCTCCTCCTCCTCCTCCTCCTCCTCCTCCTCCTCCTCCTCCTCCTCCTCCTCCTTCTCCTTCTTTCTCTTTCTCTTTCTCCTTCTCCTTCTTCTTCTCCTCCTTCTCCTCCTCCTCCTCCTTCTCCTCCTGCTCCATCACCACTTCCTCCTCCTCCTCCTCCTCCTCCTCCTCCTCCTCCTCCTCCTCCTCCTCCTCCTCCTCCTCCTTCTTCCATGTCTAAATCAAACTTTAAACTTCCAGAATGAAACCACCTTATTGGCTTTGCCTTTGGCCAAAAATAAGTCATTATCAGTACATGTTTCTGGTAGTAGCTGACATACCAGCAGATGGGCCAGGTTCTGTGCCTCTCACATTCACACAGCATGTTGTTATCCACTAAGAGTCTCCACATGAGCATATTGGTTTTACACTTAGGTGGTTCTCCAACTTTCAACCTATTCAGGTTGGATCCTTTAACCGTATCCTCCTTTAAGGTTATTTCTTGCTCGATGGTCTCCTTCCTCCATCTTTTGATTCAGTTTTCTTCTTGTGTACCCTCAAGAACATTTGTTCTTAGAAAAAGCTGTCCTTAGATCTAAGTTGACAGACTTGGAGCATCTATCCCAAGAAGAAACGAAATAGGAAGAAATAAGAAATGATAAGAAGAAATAAGAAATGGAATTCAAATGCTGGGAGAAACAACAATCTCAGATATGCTGATTACCACTTGGAGGGCTAGATGTGAGGAAAACTTTGAAAAAAATGTCTTGTTGAAGGCAAAAGAGATAGAATAACCAAATTGGAAGGGATCTTAGAGGTCTTCTAATCCAAATCCCTGAAGAAAACCTTGAACCATTACAGATAAATGTCTGTGCAGTCTCTTCTTAAAAACCTCTAGCATTGAAGCACCCACAACTTCTGGAAGCAAGTCGCTAATCAATTAGCCTTAGGTTATATCAATGGGTGCCATGTTGCCACAAAAATAAGACTGGGTCATATTAATTTTTGTTCCCAAAGACGCATTTTCCAGTTAGGTCTTATTTTCAGGGAAATACGGTCACCTCAATGCAATGCAAATAGGTGTCGAAGTTGCAGCGATATGAGATTTTTATCTGACTAGGCTCAGCAATTCACTAGAGTGATAACTAACCACTATAATAAAGAGTCACCTGCTAGTTGGGAGAAAGACCGTGATGAACTGAGATGAAATATTGAAGTGCAGAGACATCACCCGAAGGAAAGGTATGCATTGTCAACTTGGATCATCAGAAAGAAGAAGAAGAAAAATTAATGCCTTTTAGCTCCAGTGCTGCAGACAATTGTCGAGAAGAGCTTAGCCTGCAAAAGGAACAAATAATTCAATACAAGCTGAAGTAAAATCTACTGGAAGCGCTAGTAATGAAGCTCACCAGAAATGCTAACAATGAAAAACGGACAGGATTTGAAGCTAATGTTTTTTGGGAGATGTAATGAACAGGCAAGAGTGATTGAAAAAGTCCCTTATGCAGGGGAGAAAAAAACACCCCCAAAGCCGATTATGAAAAGGCCAATAGAAAAAAAGAAAAGCTATAAAGCAATGATGGCTAACCTTTTTGCCATCGTGTGCCATTAGTGGGCAGGAGGGGGTGTCACGCACGCACATGCCCACACCCATAATTCTATGCACCCTGCCTCCATGCATGTGCATGCAACCTCCCCCCCGCTCCTGGCACTCAATGGCACGGTAGGCCCGCTTATGCTCTCCCCAGCCTCCAGAGCCTTTCTAGGAGTCTGGGGAGGGTGAAAATGGCTTTCCCCATCCTCCCGGAGGCCCTCCGGAGGCTGAAAACAGCCTGTTTGCCAACTTCCAGTGGGACCGGAAGGCCCATTTTTTGCTCTCCCCAGCCTCCAGAGCCTTTCTAGGAGTCTGGGGAGGCCATAAATGGCCATTTCTGGCCTCTGGAGGGCCGCCAGGGGATGGGGGTGGGGAAGGCCGTTTTTGCCCTCCCCAGACTCCTAGAAAGGCTGCCAGGGGATGGGGGTGGGGAAGGCCGTTTTTGCCCTCCCCAGACTCCTAGAAAGGCTCTGGAACCTGGGGAGAGAGAAAAATGGACCTTCCCCATCACACCCCCCCCCCAAGGTCCTCCGAGTCAGGAAACAGCCTGTTTCCCTACTTCTAGTGGGCCCAGAAGGCCCGAAAATCAGGTGGAGCTGAGCTCACATGCCCACCAATATCGCTACACATGCCACCTGTGGGCCGCATGCCATAAGTTCGCCATCACAGCTATAAAGTATCACAGAGAACATAACCAGGAGCAGAGTTCAGGTAGTCCTCGACTTACGACCACAATTGAGCCCAAAATTTTTGTTGCTGAGTGAAGCAGTTTTCTTAAGTGAGTTTTCTTCCATTTTACAACCTTTATTGCCACAGTTGTTAAGTGAATCACGGTAGTTGTTTAGTTAGTCCAATGGTTGTTAAGTGAATTTGGTTTCCCCGTTGACTTTGCTTGTCAGAAGGTCACAAAACAGGATCACGTAACCCTGGGACGCTGCAACTGTCATAAATGTGAGTCAATTGCTAAATCTCTGAATTTTGATTAAGTGATTACAGGGAAGCTGAAATGGTCATAAGTGTGAAAAATGGCCGTAAGTCACTTCAAACAGTCCCTAAATGAACTGCTGTAAGTCGAGGACTCCCTGTATTGCAAATCCTAGGGTTCAAGGGGGAAAAAATGATGACACAGAAATCATACATGTTGAAAGGAAATTTGTAAAGCGTCAGGAGTAGATGATTTAACAGGAGAAAAACAGAGGTGGTTTAATTACCAAATAGCTGTGCAATTTGTTTAAGATGTCTGTAAAAGCTGCAACTGTGCCTGATAATTGAAACAATACCATTTCCTCTACAAAGGAAAAACTGAATGAAAAAAACTCAATAGTACTTTGTTAAGTGTGCCAGAGAAGAATTTTGGCAGAATTATGACTGAAAGGGTACATGAGGTGACTATGAGCAAAATTTGGGAATTGTAGGCAGATGTTATGCACCATCTCTCCCACCCTCTCTCTCCTCTTTCTCCCTCCTTCCCTTTCTCTCCTCTCACTCCTCTCTCTCCCCCTTCCTCCCTCCTTTACTATCCCACTCTCTCTCCCACTCTCCTTCCCTCCCTCTCTCCCCCTCCCTCCCTCCTTCTCTCTCCCTCTCTTTCTCCCTCCCTCCCTCTCCCTACCCCTCCCTCCCTCTCTCCCTCCTCCTCCCTCCTCTCTCTCTCCCTCCCTCACCCTCTCTCCTCTTTCTCTCTCTCTCTACCTACCTCCTTCTCTCTCCCCCTCCCTCTTTCTCCCTCCCCCTCTCTCTTCCCCTCCCTCCCTCTCCTCTCTCTCCCTCTCTCCCCTCCTCTCTCCCTCCCTCTCTCTTCCTCTCCCTCCCTTCTTCTCTCTCCCCCTCTCTCTCCCCCTCCCTCTTTCTCCCTCCCCCTCTCTCTTCCCCTCCCTCCCTCTCCTCTCTCTCCCTCTCTCCCCTCCTCTCTCCCTCCCTCTCTCTTCCTCTCCCTCCCTTCTTCTCTCTCCCCATCTCTCTCCCCCTCCCTCTTTCTCCCTTCCTTCCCCTCTCACCCCTCTCTCTCCCCCTCCCTCCCTCTCTCCCCCTTCCCCCTCTATCCCTTCTCTGTGTGTGTATGTGATGCATGTATTTATGGAGAATTCTTGGAGGAACGCTTGCGGTGATGTTATAAATGTTTTCGGTGGGCACAGGAATGTACCACATTGTTGGTTAAGAACTCAAATAATTTTCAGTGAATGTTAGATAGCTTGTATCATGCAACAAAAGAACCTGTTTGTTGTAGTGGTTAAGGCACTGGGTTAGGAATGAGAATACCTGAGTTTTGGTCTTTCCTAAACCATATTAAGAGCCGTAGTGGCACAGTGGTTAGCATGTAGTATTGCAACCTACTTCTGTTGAGTGCCAGCTGCCTGCAATTTGACAGTTTGAATCTCACCAGACTCAAGGTTGACTCAGCCTTCCAACCTTCCAAGGTGGGTAAAATGAGGACCCAGATTGTTGGGGGCAAGAGACTGACTCTGTAAACCGCTTAGAGAGGGCTGGAAAGCACTGTGAAGCGGTATATAAGTCTAAGGGCTATTGCTAAATGGTATCTTGATCTTCGTCAATCACACCCTCTCAGTAATACAAAAGCAGCAGTTTCCCTCCCTCCCAAATTATATGGACTTCTATGTGTGTTTGTGTGTGTTGCCATATATAAAACCTACCACCCATGAGTCTTTTCTTATTGACTATCCATAAGTCCTAATAAGAAAGATTCTGTTTCCATGATAATGGTTAGCTTTCTAGATCATCCAAGATTGATTTTGCAGTTGTGAATTTCCTGAAAAGGAGACCATGTAACCAGTGGTGAAATCCAATTTTTTTTTACTACCGGTCCTGTGGGTTTGGCGAAGGATACTGCAAAATCCCCATTCCCTCCCCCACTCCTGGGAGAAGGATATTGCAAAATCCCCATTCCCACCCCACTCTGGGGCCAGCTAGAGGTGGTATTTGCCGGTTCTCCGAACTACTCAAAATTTCCGCTACAGAACCTGCTGGATTTCACCCCTGCATGTAACCATCTTTCACTCTGTAGAGATGTTGGGCTTCAGTTCCCAGAGGGCCAGTTCTGCTTCTGGGAAACGATGGATTCCACTGGAAATTGTGAGTAGAAGATGCAAGGAAAAGCTAAACCGGAACTGGCAAAATCATCCTGCTGGCTTTGGTGCTCTCACTGGTTTTGCTCCCATTGATTTCATTGGAAGGTCTTCAGAGGTGGGTTTCAGCAGCTTCTGACCAGTTCCGGAGAACTGGTAGCGGAAATTTTGAGTAGTTTGGAGAACCGGCAGTAAAAAATTCTGACTGGCCCTGCTCCCATCTATTCTCTGCCTCCCGAGTCCCAGCTGATTGGGGGGAAATGGAGATTTTACAGTATCTTTCCCCTGCCACGTCCACCAAGCCATGCCATGCCCACCAAGCCATGCCACACCCACCAAGCCACACCCACAGAACCAGTAGTAAAAATTTTTGAAACCCCCCACTGAAGCTCCTGCTGAATAAGAGTCCTTTGGCCAACACTCTCAATCAATTCCAACAAAAGATTGATCTGGGTTGAATCATTTCTCATCAACCTGCTTGCTTTTCATCTTGGTTAGAAGATGTTTCATCGGCACTGTGAAGGACGGGAGAATAAAGGAACAGTCTCTGAACACAAGAGCGTATCTAAGCATCTTATCTCTAGACGATGAACTCTGTGAGTGTTTTCTCTGCTCCACGGTGCAGAAGGAATTGCTGTGAGCGGTTGATAAATAATACATTTCTTTTGTTTTGCAGGAATTCTGGGGGCCGAGGTGCAGTCCGATCAGCAGTGAGCAGTTTACACAGCAGATCTAATAGGTTCGTAAAATAGATGGTGTGTTCCTTTTGTTTTCTGCTCAGAGGTGCTCTTAATCTCCTTCGCTGTGTCATTTTCTCTTTTTCAGTCTGTCTGTGGAAGATGCTCTATTCACTTTCTCTCTAGATCTGCTCCCCACCCCACCCCATGTTTCTGGGTATTTTCCCACAAAGCGACTATACAGTATATAGTCAGGCCATGTTCAGTTAATTATGGTTTATGAATAAGTGACATTTTGTTGACACACTAAGCCACAATGGCTTTAGCAAACCATGGATAGCATGTTGAATCCAGCCATTAACTGGTTGGGACTGTTGAAGGCAAATAAACAGCTGGATCATTCCTGGATCCAAATGCATCTCTTCCCTTTCTGAAGAATAGAATAGAATGGAATGGAATGGAATGGAATGGAATGGAGTGGAGTGGAGTGGAGTGGAGTGGAGTGGAGTGGAGTGGAGTTGGAGTGGAGTGAATAGAGAGTAGAGAGTAGAGAGTAGAGAGTAGAGAGTAGAGTACGGTAGGGTAGGGTAGGGTAGGGTACAGTACAGTACAGTACAATACTGTAGAATGAATGGAGAATAGGAAAGGATAGGGTAAGGTAAGGTAGAGTAGAGTAGAGTAGAATGGAATGGAGTGAAGTGGAGTGAATAGAGAGTAGAGAGTAGAGTAGGGTAGGATAGGATAGGATAGGATAGGATAGGGTACGGTAGAGTACAGTTCAGTACAGTACAGTACAGTACAGTGAATGGAGAATAAGAAAGGATAGGATAGGGTAGAGTAGGGTAGAGTAGAGTAGGGTAGGATAGGGTAGGGTAGGGTAGGGTAGGGTAGGATAGGATAGAATAGGATAGGATAGGATAGGATAGGATAGAAATTTTATTGTCACTTTAAATGTACAGTAATCAGCATACATTAAAGTGAAATTTCCTTGCATTCAGCTCTCAAAATATAGCCATTATGCATATACCCACATACACACACATATATGACACAGAGAAACATCACAGTCTAATTCGAATGTATACATAAACAGGGCAAAAAAAAGGAAAGCTTTCTACATCTGTGTGTGATGAGCCATGCAAATTCTGCCCCCTTCAATTTAGCATCTGATTGGGTACAGGCAAGTTCTTCTCCACAACGAGAACAAACAGCAACATTTGTACCTTGCCTTATGTCTTCAGATTTCAAAGAAGCCCTTTATTTATGTTACCAACATATGTGGGAAGTTTCGAAGGCAATTTAGTCTTGCAGGTTGGTATCGTGGCAATCTCATAAACACTGCAATGTGTTAGCCATACGTTTCTTTTTATCAAAATGGAAAAAAAGGGGGGGGAGGGAAAGTCATGTTTTGAGTCATTGACCTGAAAAAATGGCACTCGGTTACTGGTCAAGAAATCAGCACTGATTGGTGGACAGTTCTCTAAGCTCAACTAATCTTATGTGGAAGACTAATGAAATGCTACTGGCTCAGACCGGTTCGGCTGAACCAGTAGTAAAAAAAATGTTACTGGTTTGAGCAAACTGGTATTTCCGACAATCAGCTGTGCCACACATTTTATATTCACTAGAAAGCAGAAAATACTGCTTTCTAATGAATCTAAATTGTGCGGCACAGCTGTTTTCCCCCCCCCTCGCTGTTCTACTTATCTACTTTCTACTTACAGACTCAGAAAAGGCTTCTTAATCCTCCTTTTTCAGCGCTGCATGGTAGGACCTGTGGTGCAAATGCACATGAAGCACACGTTTGATGCGCACCACGCATGCACGCTCAAAGAAACCAATAGCGAAGTGAACCAGTAGCAGACCTCAGAGCATTTCACCCCTGCTAGCAAGGGTTGGTGGCTGATGGTCCTTCCTAAATTCTTCACTAATAGATAGGTCAAGAGATTCATGCTTACAGCATCCTGAGGTCTAGATAGTCAGATCAGCTTGGATCATACTCAAAGGCATTTCAAATGGAATTCAGACAACATGGGAAATAAAGAACTGCTTATGTCAGGGGTGTCGAACTCGATTTCATTGAGGGCCGCATCAGGGTTCAGTTTGACCCTGTGGGGGCCATGGTGGGTGTGGCCAACTCAACGTCACTCATGTCGGGGGCGCTTATGGTGGCCCGAGTGCTTTGCCAGTGAAAATAGACTCCCGAGCTCTGTTTTCAGCTGTGACAGCCTCCAGCAACCCTCTGACAGCAAAAATGGAGCTCAGGAGAGCTGCCCACAGAGGCCCCATGGGTCAGTCCTTCACTGTTTCCAGGGTGGTCCCACAGACCAGATCTAAGCACTTGCCAGCCAGATCCAGCCCCGGGGCCTTGAGTTTAACACTCCTGGCTTATGTGGAAGGGATTCATGTCCCAACAGATGTGCTCTATGCACGATTGCTTAAATCTCTTGGTTTGTTTGCATTGGGCAATTTTTCCTTAGTCTGTTGCTTCCCAGATTTGTTAGGATTGCAACTCCTGGAAAGAACAACATGGGCCAAAGTTGCAAATACGCAAGACGTCAGGTTGAGGAAGACGAGCATCATCCAATACATAGGATTCATTGCTTTGGCATGTTCAACTGAAGAAGTGAATGGGTGAAGAGACCCTGGGAATATGTGGCATATTATAGGAAGCAAAGTTTGAGAAGGACTATGTAAAGCTTGAATTTAATTCCACACTTTCAAACTGACCAATAAACCCAAGTTACCAATTTAAATGTGCTGATTTTTTTTTTTTTTTACTCTTATAAAATAATAAACTCGGTCTTCTGCATGTATCTGTGAAAACAACATTTCCGAATTGCCTGAGGGAAAACTGCTTGCACACACAGTGTACATTCATTTGCAAACAAAATAAACCTCTTCAAGAAAACGCTTACCAAATTGCAAGCAAATTATTGCACATTTTGTTTTGTTTTGTTTTGTTTTTAAAAATCCGTGTGGTAAAGGAAATGAGACACGGCGTGAGAAACAGAGAAAACCTAAATGGATTGGTTCCAAAAGAGGAAAAAATAGAGAGGAATCAAAACTGATAGAATCACCCCTCCCAAATGTCTCCAACAAGAACCCATCAGGAAGGTGTTTATTTGACTGTCATCAGAAGAGAAATAGGAATGGGGAAACCCAACCAGTTTCTAACTGATCGCTTCAACGAGCTCACATCTCAGGGACTGCAGCCTGGCTGGCATAGGCGAGCAATCAGAGGGATATTGGGAATACTATTAATAAATCCCCCCCCCCCCCGTCTCTGTTTCTCTGTGTCTCTATCTGTCTATCATGTATCATCCATCCATCCATTCATCCATTCATCCATTCATCCATCCATCCATCCATCCATCCATCCATCCATCTATCCATCTATCTATCTATCCATCTCCATCTCCATCTCCATCTCCATCTCCATCTCCATCTCCATATCCATATCCATATCCATATCCATATCCATATCCACACACAATCTATTTCTCTATCCACATATCTATCATCTTCCTATCATCTATTTCTCTCTCTCTTTCTATAATCCATTATCTATCTATCTATCTATCTATCTATCTATCTATCTATCTATCTATCTATCTATCTATCTATCTATCTATCTATCTATCTATCTCCATATATATGTGTGTGTGTATGTATGTGTGTGTGTGTGTGTTTGTGTGTGTAAGTTTTCACGGGTATATATGTGTGTACAGGTGATATCTCGGGTTTCTTCCCATGTAATTGCAAACATATCTTTAGAAGGATTGCAGCGACGTTTCGATGGAATCTCATCCATCATCTTCTGGCTGATGTTCTCGGTTTGCCCATAGGCACCAAACCGAGAACATCAACTAGAAGATGATGGATGAGATTCCATCGAAACGTCGCTGCAATCCTTCTAAAGATATGTTTGCAATTACACGGGAAGAAACCCGAGATATCACCTGTACATATACACACACACATATATATACACATACACACACACACACAATCTATTCATCTATCTACATATCTATCATTTATCATCTATTTCTCTCTCTTTCTATATTCATTATTTATCTACTGTATCAATCTATCTATCTATATATCCATCCATCCATACACACACACATATACACACATACACACACAATCTATCCATTTACAATATCTACATATCTATCATCTCTCTATCATCTATTTCTCTCTCTCTTTCTATAATCTATTCATTATCTATCTATCTCCATCTCTATCTATCTCTATCTATCTATCTATCTATCTATCTATCTATCTATCTATCTATCTATCTATGTATCTATCTATCTATCTATCTATCTACACATGCACAATATATTTATCTATCTACATATCTATCATTATTTCTCTCTCTTTCTATAATCTATTCATTATCTGTCTGTCTGTCTATCTATCATCTCTGTCTGTCTGTCTCTTTCATTCTTCTTTGTTCTCCTTTTTCTCTCCAGAACGGAAGGGACAGTCAATGGGTCTTCATCTCCAGCTGTTGCTGAGCAAAGTGCCGACAACATTAAGCACCATGACAAGAGAGTTCAATCCCAGTGGATACACAATGAGACGCTGTCACTGACCATCAGGTATGGAGAATGGCACACAGGGACAAATGTCAGCCATGGTTGACAAAGGACAGACAAAGGCCAAAGTGGATACTAGTTATGGGGTGGACAGGGAGTGGAGCAACCAGGGGGTGAGTTCATGGGGTGAGTCTGGGCCTTCCAAATGATAGATGGGTTTCTAATCCCCCTCTTTGACAAATGACTCCATAGGCAGCTTCCTTAACACAAATGATTTTAAAGAATAAAATGGTTTGAAAAGCTCAGGGGAAAAACCAGCACAGGTAATCCTTACTTACAACCGTTTGTTTGCTGACCCTGAAAAAAGAGACTTGTGATGGTTTTTCACACTTCAAACCATTGCTGCATCCCCATGGTCACGTGATCAAATTTTAGAAGCTAGGCAACTGGCTCATACTTATGACGGTTGCCGGGGTCATGCGATCCCCTTTTGCTACTTTCTGATATGCAAAGTCAACGGGGAAGGCAGACTCATTTAACAGCCGTGTTACTAACTTAACAACTGCAGGGATTCATTTAACCACTATGGCAGGAAAGTTCACAAAATGGGCCAAAACGCACTTAAGAAACATTTCACTTAGCAACAGAAATTTTGGGCTCAGTTGTGGTTGCAAATGGAATATTATCTGTATATTGTACCAGTGGTGGATTCTTCCCAGTTCAGCCTGGTTCGGCCTAGCCGGTACGGTGACGATATGACGTCACTGAACCGGTTCTCTTTGTTCAAGAGCTGGGCCCTCCAGCCCTCCCCCTGCATTATTCTTACCTTTTATTTGGCCACACCCCCAATCTATTCACTGCCTCCCGAGTCCTAGTTGATTGGCTAGAAGGGAAAAAACTGTTTAAACTCTTGCCATAGCACTTCAAAGGGCCGCCCTACAGCTGATCAGTGTTAAAAGGCAGTGTGGTGGTAGACCACTGTACTCCAAAAACAAATGGGTAGACTGGTGCCTCCAAAAACAAATGGGTAGACAAGAACTCTCCAAGAACAAATGGGTAGACTGGAACAGCTCTGCAAGCTGTTAAAAGCCTGGTAGACCAGTACCTCTGCTAAATCCTAAAGAATTGTCACATGACATTCAAACCATGCCCACAAAATAAGCCACGCCCACAGAACCGGTAGTAAAAAATTTTAGAACCCACCCCCGTATTGTACCACTGTTTTTAAAAGGTGAAGAACTCAGTTTCTAAACCCCAATCCACTTTCTCCAACCTGATGCCTGACTGTGGCCGCCATCTTGATTTCTGGGGATCTCCACCTCCTATCCCTATGGCAGATATCTTAAGACTCCCATTTCCAGAAAAACCCTGAGCAAAGATGGCTCAATCTTCCGTCTGCTTTCAAAAAAAGATGCAGCAGCACAGTACTTATATTTCAGGACGGCTCTGAAAAAAAAAATACCTTCCTATCATGGAATATATGAAAAAGAAACTATTTGCAAGCACCAATGGATTTCTTTCTTCTTTTGTTCCATTGTACAGTTCTGTTTGCATAAGTTGGAATCCCTCAAAGAATCGGATAGCTCCAGGCTGAAAAACCCTGTTGACAGAGCTGGGGAAATGATTTTTGCATGAAGTGCAGATAGATTATGCATGCCAAGAAGTATTAGCATTACTCAAATGGCCTCTGAGTCGAGCTGAATGCCTGATGAATACACATCCGTGTAGTGGATCAGGAATGGAGGCCTAGGTTTCAACTTACGGGTTTTCTTTTTGCCTTTTTTGTTTTGTTCCTCTCTTTCCCCCAATTTTCCTTACTAATCTCGGATCTGATTCAGCTCCTATGTGTGATAAGGTTACCTAAATCAATATTAGTATCATGCTTGTCCTTGTTGTTACAGAAGCAATTTAATTTCAAACTTCCGGTAACCATTTGCAAGATAGGATTTCTTAGCCATCCAGGGATGGGATTCAGAAATTTTAGCAACTGGTTCTCTGCCCGATTGCTGGGTGGGTGTGGCCATTGTGGGCATGGCCTACTCGGCCTCCTGCACCACGAGGAGGGGGCTTTTTGCCCTCCCCAGACTTTGGAGGTTTTTCCCAAGTTTCCGGGAGAGCGAAAATGGCCTCCCCTGGGCTCCGGAGGCCAGAAATGGGTCTGTTTTTGGACTTCTGGTACTTCTGGTAGGCCTGTTTTTCATCCTCCCCAGACTCAGGAAGCTATCCTCAAGCCTCTGAGAGGGCAAAAACAACATCCCCTGGATTCCGGAGGCCCTCTAGAGGCTGGAAACAGGCCCATTTTTGAACTTCTGGTACTTCTGATAGGCCTGTTTTATGCCCTTCCCAAGCTCCAGAGGCTTTCCTTGAGCCTCTGGGAGGGCGACTATGGCTTCCCCTGGCCTCTGGAGAGGCCAGAAACAGGCCCATTTCCGGACTTCTGGAACTTCCAGTAGGCCTGTTTTTCACCCTCCATGAGTCTCCGCGCAGGCCCTCCACTTATTTGGCATCCAAAACAGGCTGCGTGGAGACACATGGGAGGGGCGGGGCAGAGTCAGCCAGTCCTTGCAAAAACCGGTTCGGCGAACCAGTACGAACTGGCTGAATCCTACCCCTGCAGCCACCCCAAAAATGTTTGGCAAATTTTCAAAGCTGTTGAAGAAGAAGGGAGGTGGGACATAACATCAAAAGCCAAAACCGCGTGCAAAGTGAAGGAAAGAAGGAAAGAGAGATAGAGATGTGAAAAGATAGGTGGTTGTTTTGCCTAGGATCAAAGCAGTGATTAGTTGACCGAGCAACTGGTTCTTTCGGATCTTTCAGAGACAATGAACAAGTGGATAAAGGGATTTTAAGCTTTATTATCAACTAAGCAAACATATTTAAAAGCCTAGGCTTAAAAACATAAATACCAAGCAAAATCTTCTATAAGCTGTTAGGAGCTCCTTAATAATGACAGCAGAGGTACTTCAAGATGGCCAATTTCTACAGAATCCAAGCCATTGGTTGTATGTAGAAGTTCCCGACAAACAACAAAATGATGGTGTAGTTTTTAATCCAAACCTGGCATTGTGACTTCATGGCCCCGCTGTGGTCAGGAGACTGTTAGACCCAGGGATAGGTTCTACTTACCTTTACTACCGGTTTGCAACGGGGCTGCAAGTGCGCATGAGCGAAGCAGGTGTGTGTGTGCGTTCTTCTGTGTATGCGCAGAAGTGTTCTGATGACGTTGGAGTCGGTGGGCGGAGCCTTCCCTCCGGTTTTACTACCGGTTCGAATCAGGGCAACCCATCACTGGTTAGACCTGACCTTGATTGGGTGGCCCATGACTCTGGATTGGGTAGTGAATGTCTTGAGACTTTCACAACAAGAGAAGCTTTGAAGCTACGTGAAGATCCTCCCGTCCCCCAATTCAGTAAACAAGAGTGAAAATAACCAAGCGGGCTGGCTCAGAATGAGATCTAAGCTTGTAAGATTTTTCTTCTTTTTTTAATATCAAGGAGAAATCCAAATATGTCACTAAATAACAATTGTCTTCCACATTGAGGACAATTTGAAATAACAATTGTCCTCCACTTTGCCACTACAGTGGGTGGGTAGATGGAGGGAGGGTGGGAGGGAGGGAGGAAGGAAGGAAGGAGAGGGAGAGAAGGGAAGGGAAGGGAGGGAGGGAGGGAGGAAAGAGGGAGGGAAGGAAAGAAGGAAGGAAGGAAGAGTAGAGAGGGAGAGGTGAAGGGAGGAAGGAAGGAGATAAAGGGAGGGAAAGGAAGGGAGGGAAGGAGGGACGGAGAGGGGGAAGGAGAGAAATGGAGGGGAGGAAGGAAGAAGAGTAGGCAGGGGAGAGGAAGGGAGGAAGGAAGGAGAGGAATGGAGAGAAGGGAAGGGAAGGGAGGGAGGGAAGGAGGGAGAGAGGGAAGGAGAGAAGGAGAGAAAGAGGGAAGGAGGGAAGGAGAGAAGGAGGGAAGGGGAGAAGGAGGGAAGGAGGGACAGAAAGAAGGAGGGAAAGAGAGAAAAGAAAGGAAGGAAGGAAAGAAGGGAGGGAGGGAGGGAAAGAGGGAGAGAGGGAAGGAGGGAAATGGAGGAAAGGAAGGAAGGAAGGAAGGAAGGAAGGAAGGAAGGAAGGAAGGAAGGAAGGAAGGAAGGAAGGAAGGAAGGAAGGAAGGAAGGAAGGAAGGAAGGAAGGAGAGGAGTAGGGAGGGAGGGTGGGAAGGGGGGAGGGAGGGACGAAGAGCTAGGCAGTATTCCTGAAGCCTAATGGCTCTTTCTGTGTTCTTATCTTCCTCTTCTTCTAAAAGGAAACACATCCTGAAGTTTTTGGATGCCGAGAAAGACATCTCGGTGCTCAAGGGAACTCTGAAGCCGGGAGACATCATCCACTATGTGTTTGACAGAGACAGCACCATGAATGTTTCCCAAAACCTCTATGCCCTCTTGCCGAGGACATCCCCACTGAAGGGCAAGCACTATCGGACCTGTGCCATCGTGGGGAATTCGGGCATCCTGCTGAACAGTGGCTGCGGCAAGGAAATTGACACCCACAGCTTTGTGATAAGGTAACCCCTCATGGAAAGGGCAAGGAGACTTCTGGGCTTCAGGCAGGGTAAGGGAGACCTTGGGTGGCAAAAATAGCACGTTATCTTTTAGGAAAACTTCTTTCTCTCCCTCCTTCTCTCCTTCCTTCCCTCCTTTCTTTTCTCTCCTTCCCTCCTTTCCTCTTTCTCTCCTTCCCTCCTTCCCTCCTTCTTTCTGTCCCTCCTTCCCTCCTTCTCCCCTTCCCTCCTTCTCTCCTCCCCTCTTTCTCCCCTCCTTCTCTCCTTCCCTCTTTCTCTCCTACCCTCCTTCCCTCCTTCTCCCCTCCTTCTCCCCTCCTTCTCTCCTTCCCTCCTTTCCTCTTTCCCTCCTTCCCTCCTTCCCTCCTTCTCCCCTTCCCTCCTTCTCCCCTCCTTCTCTCCTTCCCTCTTTCTCTCCTTCCCTCCTTCTCCCCTCCTTCTCTCCTTCCCTCCTTTCCTCTTTTCCTCCTTCCCTCCTTGCCTCCTTGCCTCCTTGCCTCCTTGCCTCCTTCCCTCTTATTAATGTATCACCTAGCTAGGCTGCTTACAGTAGTGGCCAAAATTGTGGGGAACTTTTGGGAAAAGTGTATTTTTGAGGTTTGATGGCTAATAACACCACTTTTTCTTTGGAGTTTCAAGATAATCCTATCCCACTGCTGGAATGGCCTGGGAATAGCTCAGACCTTGGCCCAATTTAAAATCTATGGAGCCGACTAAAGAAATTTGTTAGTCAGAAGCGACCCAGCAATAAAACCCAATTAATACAAGCCATCATTCCATCTTGGTTTCACATGATATCAGCTGTAGAACTAAAAAACTTGGTTCATTCCATAGGAAGATGTTGTAAGGCCGAAATTCATGCTAACAGTTACCCAACTAAGTATTAACTGACATGGGGATCATTTTTGTATAGCTTGTATTTTCTACATGTTTCACTTTTCTTCTTTATACTGTAACTGCTATTCTAATAGCAAATCCTTCCTAAAAGTTAATTGCATTACATTCTTGATTAAATTATCTTTCCATTGATATATAAATTTATGGTACTACTCCCCCCAAAAAGTGGTATCATCAGCTAGTTTTAGAAAATACAATTTTCCCAAAAGGTTTCCACAATTTTGGCCACTACTATAATTCCAGGGGTGAAATATTGGCTCCTTCCTTATTTCTTTTAAACTGGGAGCTCAAAGAAGCTGTTGACCGATGGGAAAGGGCTTTGACAACAGACGCCGTGGCATCTGGGGCAGGAGGCATCAGACTGGCATAAGCAGCATTGTGCCCCAAAGGTCAGCTGCCTATCTTTGCTTTCTTTGCTGCTCGCTAACAACTGCCATAACTAGGGGGAGAGGGGGCATTTGGGAAGGGGAGGCTGGAGGTGTGAAAATAATAATCATCATCATCATCATCTTCACTTAACGACCCCATAATCCCTTGCAGGGAAGAGTCTAGGCAACTGAATGGAGCTAGCAGAGTGATTTAATGGCCAGATGCCCTTCCTGTCGCCAATACAGAGTTTTGTTCAGCAGATATATATATTCTCAGTGTGCCCAGAGAGAGAAATACCTGCCTCTACATCTAGGATTGAACTCGCAGCCTCCTGATTGTGAGGCGAGAGCTCCACCTCTAGGCCACCGCACCTCTTGGAGGTGTGAAAAGAATGCTATGGGAAATTGGAGAGTATGGACAGTGTCCACAACCAACTGCCAAACCGAGCTATATTCCTGCCTTCAAGGATGCCAGCCCTGGGAAAGGAATTTACCGCAGTGCCAGAGGCACCAGGTTCCCAAAATATTGGAACGGGACCTGATTGGACTATTCTCCCAGTGGGAAGGGTTTTGGACATTGGGGATTGCTTTCAATATATGATTTTCGAGTGGTTTTTCTTCAGAGTTTGTCTTGCTCATGCTGGACTCAGCATCTCTAATAAAGTCAGAAGGGTTTTGGACAACTGCTCTACATGATGTCTAGAATGGAATATGTAGTCTGTTCCTGAGCCTGTATTTTCTTTTTTTGCATTTATAACTTTTATAATATGCTGATTCTGTAGAATAGAACAGAATAGAATAGAATAGAATAGAATAGAACAGAACAGAACAGAACAGAACAGAACAGAACAGAACAGAACAGAACAGAACAGAACAGAACAGAACAGAATAGAATAGAATAGAATAGAACAGAACAGAACAGAACAGAATAGAACAGAATAGAACAGAATAGAACAGAATTTTTTATTGGCTAAGTGTGATTGGACACACAAGGAATTTGTCTTGGTGCATATGCTCTCAGTGTACATAAAAGAAAAGATACATTAATCAAGAATCATAAGGTACAACACTTAATGATAGTCATAGGGTACAAATTAGCAATCAGGAAACAATATCAATATAAATCATAGGATACAAGCAACAAAGTTACAGTCATGCAGTTATAAGTGGGAAGAGATGGGTGATGGGAACGATGAGAAGATTAATAGTAGTGCAGATTTAGTAAATAGTTTGACAATGTTGAGGGAATGATTTGTTTAGCAGAGTGATAGCATTCAGGAAAAAACTGTTCTTGTGTCTAGTTGTTTTGGTGTGCAATACTCTATAGCGTCGTTTTGAGGGTAGGAATTGAAACAGTTTATGTCCAGGATGCGAGAGGTCTGTAGATATTTTCACAGCCCTCTTTTTGACTTGTGCAGTATACAGGTCCTCCATGAAAGGCAGGTTGGTAGCCATGGTTTTTTCTGCAGTTGTAATTATCCTCTGAAGTCTGTGTCTGTCTTGCTGGGTTGCAGAGCCAAACTAGACAGTCATGGAGGTGCAGATGACAGACTCCATCATTCCTCTGTAGAACTGGATCAGCAGCTCTTTGGGCAGTTTGAGCTTCCTGAGTTGGCGCAGAAAGAACATTCTGTTGTGCTTTTTTGATGACATTTTTGATGTTACCTGTCCATTTTAAATCTTGCAATATGGAGAACCTAGAAATTTGAAGGTCTCTACTGTGACAATACTAGATACTGTGTTGACTAGTATTGTGAGAGGTGGAAGTATGGAAAGGTTTCTCCTAAAGTCTATCACCATTTCTACGATTTTGAGTGTGTTCAGTTCCAGATTGTTCTGGTCACACCATGAGGCTAGTTTAACAGAGGGCTGTAAAGCAGGGTGAAGCGGTATATAAGTGCTATTGCTGTTGCTATTTTATTGTTTTATCCTAGTATAAAATATAAAGGAAATTAAAAATACGAAATTAGGAGAAGGGAAAAAGGGGGGAATAAAATGTGGGTGCAAGGGAAAAAAGCAAAAAGCATTGACTTCCGACTCTTTTTAGCACAGTAGAAGATAACATTACAGCCTCAATTTTTTAACTTTTACACATTAGTATATATTAGCCATTTCTAGAATAACAAATCTATCTAATCGGCAAAACCAAAGTCAAATTTTTTTCTTTTTAATCACAAGCACAAAATCCAGATGTGACTTCCAAATTTTTTTTAAAAAACATAATTAAATATATTTAATATTTAACTATTTCTGCTTTTTCTTCCTTGCTGGAGAAGTAATATACTGTGTATTTCTGTTTAATGATCTTTATAAACTATTACCATTTATATTAACTGTATTCTTTCAAATTCTTTAACATAAAGGGAAACCTGAGCCTGTATTCTAATAATCTCCATTTCTAGATGCAACTTAGCCCCGGTGCAGGAATATACCCATGATGTTGGAACGAAGACTGATCTGGTTACCATGAACCCTTCTGTTATCCAGCGTGCCTTTGAAGACTTGGTGAATGACACTTGGCGGGAGAAGTTGCTTCAACGCCTTCATAGCCTCAATGGCAGCATCCTTTGGATCCCGGCATTCATGGCCAAAGGGGGCAAGGAACGGGTGGAGTGGGTCAACGAACTCATCCTCAAGCATCGCATTAATGTCCGCACCGCCTACCCATCTCTGCGACTGCTGCATGCTGTACGAGGGTGAGCAGTTCTTGGGCTACAGAGGGTGAAGCAAAACAGGAAAGGAAGTTAGCTTGAAGTGGAGGATGAATCCAACATTTCAAATTCGGGATGCTTCCATCATCTCAGTTGTGACAAAGTAGAGGAGATGTAGGAAGCAATGGAGTGCCTCTAAGGATTTCTGCCTTTCTATTCATGCACTGAATCATTAAGGGAGGGTAAAGAGAGAATTGAGTCCTGGAGCAGGGGAAAGAGTGAGAAAATAGCTCAGAATAATATCACTGTCATACCTGCCATGGCTTGGATCTTTGAGAAAGAAAGACCCTCAACTCCATTTGGTGAGAAAAGAAAGGTATACTTTTACTAAGAGCCAAGGGTTCACAGCATAGCAAAGCCAGAACGAAAGGTTTGTGCATGAAGATTCCCCAGTTAACTTCCCCTTTTTCGTTCCTCCCCCTTGTTATCTCCCTATTGTATAGTTATATTCAAAAGATTTGTTTTGGTAACAATCTCTGCAGTAGCGGGCGAAACGGTAAGCCATTACATTCCATTCCCAGGCTTTTGGCCTTGGGACAGTGAGCTGATGTCTCTGGAAGTCACGATGAGTGGTTTCTGTTCCTCCCTCCCAACTGCTCCATCCCCCCCATATTTTATGGCCAGCTGATATCTAGCAAAGCAAAGCTGAAGCTCCGGATGGCAGTTCTGACAATCACTTTGATTCCATTTGATACAACTGATAGGCTTTCGGAATTGATGTTAGACCCTCAGGGAAGGCCAGGTCAGGAAACAGATACCAAGAGGATTCTAGGACTACAGGTAGTCCTCGATTTACGACCACAATTGAGCCCCAAACTTTTTGCTGCAAAGAGAGACCATTGTTCAGTGAGTTTTGCCCCATTTTGCCCCCTTTCTTGCCACCGTTGTTAAGTGAACCACTGCAATCATTCAGTTAGGAACATGGTTGTTAAGTGAATCTGGCTTCCCCACTGACTTGGCTCGTCAGAAGCTCGCAAAAGGGGGATCACAGGACGCTGCAACCATCATAAATATGAGCCAGTTGCCAAGCTTCTGAATTTTGATCACGTGACCATGGGCGTGTAAGTTTAATTGCACTTGTACCTTTGAACGGTCACTAAACAAATTGTTGTGAGCCGAGGACTACCTGTATTACTTTTTCAGCTGATGTAGAATAGAATAGCAGAATCTTGTAAATCTCTAGGACCGTGATGGTGAATTTATGGCATGCATGCTGGAAATGGCAAGCAGAGCCATTTCTCCGGGCATGTGAGCCATCACCCGTCTCTGTTCCGGGTTCTGGTGTGCCAGCCAGCTGGTCTTCCTGTGCACATGTGTAGGAAACTAGAAGAGCAGCCGCCCGGCGTGCACATTGCACCAGGTGGCTGCTTTCTCGGTTTCCCGGCACATGCCCGCACGTTCGCACCTGCATGTGCCTGTTTTGGCACTCAGTGCCAAAAAGGTTTGCCAACACTGCTCTAGGATTTCCTCTCTACTTCACTTTACACCAAGCAGAATCAAGGAATAGAATAGAATAGAATAGAATAGAATAGAATAGAATAGAATAGAATAGAATAGAATAGAATAGAATAGAATAGAATAGAATAGAATAGAATAGAATAGAATAGAATAGAATAGAATAGAATAGAATAGAATAGAATAGAATAGAATAGAATTCTTTATTGGCCAAGTGTGATTGGACACACAAGGAATTTGTCTTTGGTGCATAGGCTCTCAGTGTACATAAAAGAAAAGATATTTTTCTTCATCAAGAATCATAAGGTACAACACTTAATGATAGTTGTAGGGGACAAATGATACAAGTAACAAAATTACAGTCATATAGTCACACGTGGGAGGAGATGGGTGGTGGGAACGATGAGAAGATTAATAGTAGTGCAGACTTTGTAAATAGTTTGACGGTGTTGATGGAATTATTTGTTTAGCAGAGTGATGGTGTTCGGGAAAAAACTATCCTTGTGTCTAGTTGTTCTGGTGTGCAGTGCTCTATAGTGTCGTTTTGAGGGTAGCAGTTGAAACAATTTATGTCCAGGATGCGAGGGGTCTGTAAATATTTCCACAGCCCTCTTTTTGACTCATGCAGTATACAGGTCCTCCATGGAAGACAGGTTGGTAGCCATTGTTTTTTCTGCAGTTGTAATTATCCTCTGAAGTCCGTGTCTGTCTTGTTGGGTTGCAGAGCCAAACCAGACAGTTATAGAGGTGTGGTTGACAGACTCAATAATTCCTCTGTAGAACTGGATCAGCAGCTCCTTGGGCAGTTTGAGCTTTCTGAGTTGGCGCTCGAAGATCATTCTTTGTTGTGCTTTTTTGATGATGAAGGTGGGATTGTTTTAAGTTGCCTTCTCACACTGTCCCCTTTTCCTGGTCTGAGTTGCTCTTTCTTTTCCGTTAATGGTTTCTCCATCAGAAGGTCATCTCTGCATTCCTTTATGGTAGAACAACTGGAGGGAAGCTGCCAAAATCAGAGCTGGTTCAGGACGCAGCTCCAAGATATAAAAAAAGTTCATACCTTTGACTCTCCCTTGAATAAGCTGTGAAGTGACCAGCTTTAATATATGCATCCTTTTGTCCTTCTTCATCTCTTTGTGTATTGTTAGTATGGAGATGATGAAACCCGAGAGTGAATTATTAAAAGAGCTATCATGTCTGGAGCTGGACAAATCTGCATAACCCCTGAACAGCAGCCTAAAGATGCAGAGGGCACCAGCTATTTGCTGTCTTCTAGTGGTTGTGCAGTGGTTACAAGCTATGTAAAAAGTAACCCTAACTGCTGATTGCAGTATTGTCCTTCCTGTGGAGCGAGAATAATTTTTTCCCCTTTCAATTCAGGCAGCAGAAAAATAAGGCCCAGAAGATAAAAACAAGTTATGGATTATGTGATATAAGCAAATTTAGTGAGGCATGAAAATGTATTGATCTGCTGCTAAGATGTTGAGACCTTGTGGGATGGATGGATGGATGGGTTGGTAGATTAGATAGATAGATAGATAGATAGATAGATAGATAGAGAGAGAGAGAGAGAGAGAGAGAGAGAGAGAGAGAGAGAGAGAGAGAGAGAGATAATAGATACAGTAGTGACCAAAATTGTAGAAACCTTTTGGGAAAGGGGTATTTTCTAAAACTAGCTAACACCACCACTTTTTTTTGGAGTAGTACCATAAAATTATATATCAATGGAAAGATAATTTAATCAAGAATGTAATGCAATAACTTTTATGAAGGATTTGCTATTAGAATAGCAGCTACAGTATAAAGAAGAAAAGTGAAACATGTAGAAAAAACAAGATATACAAAAATTATCACCATGTCAGTTAATACTTGGTTGGATAACCTTTAGCATGAATGACGGCCTTACAAGGTCTTCCCATGGAGTGAGCCAAGTCTTTTAGTTCTGCAGCTGTTCTCATGTGAAACCGAGATTGAAGGATGGCTTCTATTAACTGGGTTTTATTGTTGGGTCACTTCTGACTAACAAGTTTCTTTAGTCGGCTCTGTAGATTTTCAATTGGGTGAAGGTCTGGGCTATTCCCAGGCCGTTCCAGCAGTGGAATAGGATTACCTTGAAACTCAAAAAAGAAAAAAAAAGTGGTGTTATTAGCCATCAAATCTCAGAACTACACTTTTCCCAAAAGGTTTCCACAATTTTGACCACTACTGTAGGTAGGTAGGTAGAGATAGATAGATGGTAGATAGATAGATAGATAGATAGATAGATAGATAGATAGATAGATAGATAGATAGATAGATAGATAGATAGATAGATAGATAGATAGACAGACAGACAGACAGACAGACAGACAGACAGACAGACAGATGTAGGTAGGTAGGTAGGTAGGTAGGTAGGTAGATAGATGATAGATAGATAGATAGATAGATAGATAGATAGATAGATAGATAGATAGATAGATAGATAGATAGATAGATAGATAGATGATACAGTGGTGGGATTCAGCCAGTTCGCACCACTTCGGGAGAACCGGTTGTTAACTTTCTGAGCAGTTTGATGAAGTGGTTGTTGGAAGAAATCATTAGCGCAGAGAACCAGTTGTTAAATTATTTGAATCCCACCACTAGATAGATAGATAGATAGATAGATAGATAGATAGATAGATAGATAGATAGATAGATAGATAGATAGATAGATAGATAGATAGATAGATAAACAGATGGATGGATGGATGGATGGATGGATGGATGGATGGATGGATGGATGGATGGATGGATGGATGGATGGATGGATGGATGGATGGATGTGGGGAGAGAGAGACAGAAATAGAGAGAGACAGACTGGCAGACAGACAAATTCTGATAATTTTAATACTGATAAAGAGATCATTGTTACTTAAACATTGAGATTAATGAATGTGTTCTTCAATTTATAAATCTTGGAGAATCAATGTTTTACTCTAATTTGGAGCTGAATTAATAGTAGGGAGCTAAACAAAGTTAGACTGGGATAATATTTGGATGAGAAACAACCAGGAAATCTCAGGCGTAACGCTAAATCGGGTACTTGAAAACTCTCTCAGAAGAAAGCTGTGATCAACCTCCTCCTCACTGTTGCCATGAAAAATGCATAGGTGTCTCTGGGAGATTAGCAGAGCTTAAGCTTGACTTGAAGGACATGTTTGTTCCGTATGTTATAAATGGAAATCCTGATTATTGAAGATCCACAATCTTTCTTGATGCGGAAGATCAAAACAAGCCTTGCCATTTCTGGAAGCTTTCTTCTTTTCTTTTTCTGTGAAAGAAAAGCTTTTGGGTTTTTATGTTACGTTTGGAATGCTTGGAAATGTATTCCAAATAACCTTTTTGCAGTTTTTTCTGAGCTCAGTTTCTTACTAAAGGGATAGATGGAGCTATCCCTGGTGCTGTTTTTCCTGTCTTCATTTCCCATCATTTTAGAGTTTCCTGAGGTGAAAAAGCCCCTCAGAGAAGTTTCTTCCTGGCCTTTTTTTCCCCCCTTGGGATTTCATATTGGAAATGTGGGGAGACAGGGAGGCCGTAATTGGCTGGAGAGAGGACTGGACAATAAAAAACTGGACATCCACAGGGGTGGGCTTTGAAAATTTTAGCAAGGGGCTCTCTGCCCAGTTGCTGGGTGGGCGTGGCCTAGTCAGGCTCCTACACCATGGCGGGGAGGGGGTGTTTTTGCCTTCCCCAGGCCCCAGAGCAGAGGTGGGTTTCAGCAGGTTCTAACCAGTTCTGGAGAACCGGTTGCAGAAATTTTGAGAACCGGCAGTAAAGATTCTGACTGGCCCCGCCCCCACCTATTCTCTGCCTCCCAAGTCCCAGCTGATCGGGAGGAAATGGGGATTTTGCAGGATCCTTCCCCTGGAGTGGGGTGGGAATGGAAATTTTACAGTATCCTTCCCCTGCCATGCCCAGCAAGCCACACCCAGCAAGTCACACCCACAGAACCGGTAATAAAAATTTTTGAAACCCAACACTGCTCCTGAGGCTTTCCTTGAGCCTCCAGGAGGGTGAAAATGGCCAGGACTTAAAGAATATTTCAGCCCTCTTTACCTAGATCTGGGGTTCTCAACCCCTGGTCCGTGGACAGGCACGGGGCCACGGCATGCCAGCAACCAGGCCACACAAACAAGTGAAGACCCATTTGTGGGATGCAGGCATCACACAAAACCAGCTCCCCTCCGGTTCATGGAAAAACCTCTCTCCATGGAACCGGTCCATGGTGCCCCAAAGGTTGGGGATCAATGACCTACAGTAGTGGTCAAAATTGTGGAAACCTTTTGGGGAAAGTGTATTTTTGAGATTTGATGGCTAATAACACCACTTTTTTGGGGGGGAGTTTCAATATAATCCTATTCCACTGCTGGAATGGCCTGGGAATAGCCCAGACCTTAACGCAATTGAAAATCCACGGCGCCAACTAAAGAAACTTGTTAGTCAGAAGCAACCCAGCAATAAAACCCAGTGAATAGAAGCAATCCTTCAATCTTGGTTTCACATGAGAACAGCTACAGAACTAAAAGGCTTGGTTCACTCCATGGGAAGATGTTGTAAGGCCGTAATTCATGCTAAAGGTTACCCAACTAAGGATTAACTGACATAGTGATCATTTTTATATATCTTGTTTTTTCTGTGGTGATATTTTTTGCATATCTCATTTTTTCTACGTGCTTCACTTTTCTTCTTTAGATGGTAACTGCTATTTTAATAGCAAATCCTTCATAAAAGTGATTGCATTACATTCTTGATTCAATTATCTTTCCATTGATATATAATTTTAGGGTACTCCTCCTCCCCCCAAAAAAGTGGTGTTATTAGCTAGTTTTAGAAAATGCACTTTTCCCAAAAGGTTTCCACCATTTTGGCCACTGCTGTAGTTAGAAACTCTTGCGCAGTTCTATAAGGTCGCTTGCCTTATTCTCCATTTGGCCACCACATCACTCAATGTGCCATAGCACCCTGCTCCATACAGGAGAATTTCAGCAAAGTTCCATTCTTCTTCAAAACGAATTTGGAAAGCAGATTTCCTTTCAGCAAATTGAGTGACCGCTCGTAGATAGAAAGAGGCAGGTGGTTTTCTCGTATGGAGAACTCCTGATTTAAACCCTGCTCGTTTCGGTTGAACTGACCTTCCTGAGTCCCCTGGCATCCAAGGGACTAACCCTCTCCAAAATAAACCCTTTCGTGCAAATAGTATTTTTCCAACTAAGGAAAAAGCTTGGCACAACCATCACAGCTCACAGAAACTGCGTACCAAAGAACAGATGTCTGCTTGTGCGTGTGGTTTTTCCCCCAGCTGCCTCAGTCAATTTCAAGTGGTATGTTTAATAGCAATGCCAAATGATGTAGTCGACGTGTTGGCAGTAAGGAAATAATGATGCCCTTTCTGCCAGCCTTCTCATTAAAGCCTGGAATCTCGCACAACGGTGGTGGCACACACAGTCAATGCCACATTGCTTACATGCTTGCAAAATTAATTAGCCTTTGTTGTGGGCCCAGGTGTTTAGCCAAGAGGAGAGGGAAGTGGCTGGTGGCAGCAAATCCTTCTTGAAGCTGGAATGGAACAGAAAATTCATTGCCTTTTGCTCTCTCTCTGTCTGAGCAACTGGGATCTTGAAGCACCTGACAGACAACAGACGCCATGTCTCTAAGGCTGCCCCTCTACCTCTGTTAAATCCAGGGGTGGGCTCTACTTACCTTTACTACCAGTTCGCAAGGAGGCCACGCCAGGGGTGAAATGCTCCTGGTTTGGACCAGATCACCCGATCCGGTAGCGATAACGGTGGGTGGTTCGGAGAACTGGTAGCAAAAATCCCTGCCCACCCCCCATGCCCAGCTGAGCCGCATGATCATCAGAGGCTGTTGTTTTTTACTTTTAAAAGCATTTTTTCTTTGGCCGAAAAAATGCTTTTAAAAGTTTTTTTAAAAAAAGCCTCTGATGATCAGGCAACTCAGCTAGGATCATCAGAGGCTTTTAAAAGCATCTTTTCTACAATCTCTTCCGCCGAAGAGGTTGTAGAAAAAATGCTTTTAAAAGTTAAAAAAAAAGTTGGCCACGCCCACCCAGTCAGATTACCTCCCCCCACCAAGCCACGCCCACAGAACCGGTAGTAACAAATTTTACATTTCACCACTGGGCCGCTTCACACACACTCGCTTCTGCACATGCGCAGATCGTCATTTATGACGTCCACACGGGTGGGCGGAGCCTCCCGCCAATTTTACTACCAGTTCTATAGAACCGGACAGAACTGGGAGCAACCCACCACTGGTTAGATCCATTGGTGACCACTCAGTTTCTGGTTTCTTGAAAGTTCATCTTTTGTCCGTGGAGATTCTCAGTCTTCCAGGTCATGGGTGTCCTCAAAAGTGCTTTTTCAAGAGGCAGCTGGACTTCTCTTTGTTTTTTTTTCCTTGAAGATGTTTCGTTTCTCATCCAAGAAGCTTCCTCGGTTTTGAACTGAACTGAACTGGAGAAGTTTCTTGGATGTAGTCAAACGTCTTCAAGGAAAAACAAAAGAGAAGTCCACTGCCTCTTGAAAAAGCACCTTTAGAATAGAATAGAGCTGGAAGGGACCTTGGAGGTCTTCTAGTCCAGCCCCCTCCTCAAGCAGGAGAACCTATGCAGTCCTTTGGGATAGGGCATCTTTTGGTTACTAACAAAAGTGTGGCCATTCTTGTGCCACATTACTATGACTTTGGACTTTTCCCCTCTGATGAGCTGAAGGGCTTTCCATAGAACCTGAGGTCAGAGGAAAACCAAACCTGGCATGAAATATATATCCTCAACTTATAACCACAACGGAGCCCAAAATTTCTCTTGCTAAGGGAGACGGTTGAATTTTGCCCCGTCGTGGTTAGAAGCTGCTGGAGAAAAACGTTTGAAGACCTGCAATGGACCTAGATGGAGGGCCTCTTTCCAAATTTCAGCAACTGTTTATTTTAGGATTTCACCCTAGTCACTGATTGATGCTTACTTTATCCTTGGGATCTCCAACCTTTCTGACCTCAGGGACCACTAAATTCATAATTTTAAATCCCACAGACCGCTAATATGATTTGCCTAATGACCGGTTGGGTGGGTGTGGCTAGGTGGTCATGTGACTGGGTGGGCGTAGCCAACTCGATGTCACTCACATCGAGGGGTGACTCGCTGGACTCTACTCGCCCCTCTCCTGCCAGCCATTCCTCACCTTCCCACCCAGGCTCCTTAGAGCCCCAGCAGGAAGCAGTTGTTGGAGCTAAGCAGCCACCATGAGAAAGAGTTGGCAAAACAGCTCAGTTCAAATGGGATCTGGCCGAGAAGGAGGCTCAGCAGAAGCACTTCACTGAGGAGTACAAGCATAGGCTTTCCAAGCAGAGGGAAGACCTGCGGGAGTGCAAGGCCAGGTATTGGTGCCTGGAGGCTCAGCAGGCTGAGATGATCAGCCAGTTCCAGGCTATGATGCAGTCCCACTGGAACAAGGCCTTCCGACTCTTTGCCACCAGCAGCATTTCTCTCCAGCCTTTGCCCAAAGCCCCACACCAGGAGGCTGAAGCAGACCCCAAGTCGGAATTTCTTCCCCCCCCTCCTCCAACCTGCACAAAAAGACTCCGAGGGGGGAGACTCTCTGCAGCAACACAAATATGCAAATATTCATTGCACATATCCAGCCCAGGGGCCGTAGTTTGAGGACCCCTGATTTAGTGCAATATAAAAAAATGCAAATAATTGTTCTGTGGACCACCAAAATTTTCTCGTGGACCACCAGTTGGTGACCCCTGTCTTAGACAATAAACTAGAGGCAATGATTCCTGCTTGGATTCCTTCCTAAGGAAGAAATTTCCTGATGAGAGAACAATTAGCCGGTGGAACTGCTTGCCTTCGGAAGTTGTGGATGCTTCAACACTGGAGGCTTTTAAGAAGAGACTGGATAGCCATTTGTCTGAAATGGTATAGCGTAGCCAGCTTGAGCAGGAGGCTGGACTAGAAGATCTCCCAGTCCCTTTCACTTCTGATGATGTTCTATGTTCTAATCAGGCAGAGTGGATGCATTTCAGGTCCTTTTGATTAAACAATGTTATCTCATGGGACCCAAGAAGTTGGCTTTCTCAGTTGGCAGTCCAGGAATGACTTCTCTCTGTATTGGTCCAATATTGCTCATATCTTAATGACTTTCCCCAAAAAAACCTCCACCTATTAAAAATCTGGTTGTTCTCCCAGGCCTTGAGAGAGGGAAGTTGTGGCCTTGTGTGGCTTTGGTGCTATGGGTGTTGAGTTAGCCTTCAAATTGGTTGCGTGTTTTCTTTGGACATATGTTGCTTTTACTCTTTTAATTGTGAACCTCCCAGAGTCATTGAAAAGTTGGGCAGCCTCAAAAGCAAAATAAATCAATAGCAAACCTTACATTGATGCCCTGCTGGCTCGCTTAGGAATAAATTTTACCAGCTTCAAAATGAAAACAACTCTCTCTTGTAGGTCATTTCAGTTACTTGCAAGTAGATTAAGTTGGCAGCTCGCAACTTGTTACTCCAAAGCTCTGCTGGAAATTCCAGCAGGTATCTTTCCTTCATCACCTTCATCCTCACCTTCACCTCTTCCTCTGGGTGGTTGTCATACTCATCACTGCTCTTTGTTATTTTCTTGTTCTTCATCTTCTGACATTCTCAAGGTCTGCCAAGAACTTAGAGATACTGAGTTTTAGCCCCTAATGATTTTTCATCTCCAAGCTGTTCCAATTTTTTTTTTGGCAGGAATGATGATGCTTTTTGTGTAAAGAAGCATTCCCCCCCTCCCCCCAGTGGTCTCAAACTCATGCCAAAAGAAGTTAACAATTTCTTGTGTGATTTTTTGTTGTTGTTCCTTTCCAGGTATTGGCTGACAAACAAAGTATACATCAAGCGCCCAACAACCGGTTTATTGATGTACACCCTGGCGACTCGCTTCTGCAACCAGATTTACCTCTACGGTTTCTGGCCATTTCCCCAAGGTCCAGACCAAAACCCCGTTAAGTACCACTACTATGACAGCCTGAAATATGGCTACATGTCCCAGGCCAGTCCTCATACCATGCCTTTGGAATTCAAAGCGTTAAAGCTCCTGCACCACCAAGGAGCCTTAAAACTCACAGTTGGGCCTTGCAACGGAACCACGTAAAAAAATAAAAAAAAAGAGGCTTCTGGCAAGCCACTTTCCTGGAGGCTGTGCCCCATGGGAGGATTGGGGAGGGGAGGCTGGGAGGAGTGGTAGATGGAGAGGTGGGTTTTCTTGATTTGGGAGAAGAGCACAGAATTGGCCGCTGGGGCTCTGCATTGAAGTGGAGCCAACGTTTGGTGCAAGGACCAGAAAAGCTGGGAAAGAACCTCTAAGAGAAGATGGCCTTTGCCCTTCCCAGGCCTGGAAGCCACTGTGATGTGTATGGATACTTTAGTGTGACAACTCAGTGTTAGGCCAGATGTTGTGCGTGGTCTAGAATTGGTAGGTAGGGCCCGTTTGGCTAAGAAAGCCGGGCATTTCCCAGTTCGTGTTGTGTTCTTGGCTTAGTGGATGTAGGGGGTAGAGATTAATCCTTAGAACTGCTGTTTTTTCGAGCAGGGAGGGAAAAGAGAGCAGAGACACTGCAGGTCAGTTCTCAGAAAGCTACTGGTCAAGGAGAGGTTAACTATGGAACTTTTTTCAACTGGGCCACCAGCTGTGCCCATTCCGGAAAAACCACAGAGCAACAAAAGCCAACTCAGGATCCTCAGACACAAGAGGATCGGCGTTTCTGGCATTTCCACTGGAAGAGAAAATATCAGCCAGCATTCATCGGATGTTTATTTTTATTTTTATTTTTCAAAAGGATAAAAGAAAGACAGAAGTGGGCTTAAAGGGGAGCATCGTTTTTTTTGTTTCCTGCTGTGGTTTTCCTCTTCCTTGGTAGAGAAGCCCCTTTCAGCGGTGCTAAATAAGCGACGCCAGTCTGGAGCATCCATCGATGCGGCATCGAAAGAGACAAGAGGGCAGCCCTCATTGTATAAACAATGGCCATTTCCTTTTTTTTTTTTTTAACATGCTCTGCCTCGGTGCGACGTGAAGGAAAGAATTGACATTCGGGGTTTTCGATTTGTAAAAGCAAATTCGCAGGCGGGTTATTTTTTTCCTTTTCCTTTTTTTCTTTTTGTTCCAACTGTTTTATTGTGCTTTAGCAGATTTGTTAATAAACCCAGTTTCAAGTCACTATAGCCATCCGTGCCTTCGTTATTTGAGGCTCACCTTCCACAAACAGCAGATGAGAAATTGGTCGGAAGTTGGAATGGTACCCCATCTAGTGACAGATTCCTTGTTTGTTTCATCACACTTGGCCAACTCAAGTCATCCCTGCTCAGAAAAGCTTGCGGATCTAGAAGAATATTTTACATACTGTGCAGGAGTGAAGTGATCTTTAATAAAACACAGTGAATAGGGAAGGGAAGTTTAATCCATCTTTCTGAACCGCGGTGCCACAGTGGTTAGAATGCAGTACTACAGGCTACTTCTACTGATCACCGGTTGCCAACAGTTTGGCAGTTCGAATCTCACCAGGCTCTAGGTTGTCTCAGCTTTCCATCCTTTGAGGTGGGTAAAATGAAGAGCCAGATTGTTGGGGGCAAGAGGCTGACTCTGTAAACCGCTTAGAGAGGGCTGTAAAAGCACTGGGAAGAGATATATACCTCTTAGTCTAAGTGCTAGTGCTATTACTTCCTTCCTTCCTTCCTTGCATCCTCCTTTCCTCCCTCCCTCCCTCCCTGTCTTTTCCTTCCATTCCTCCTTGGTCCCTCTTTTCCTTCCTCTTTTCCTTCCTTCCTTCCTTCCTTCCTTCCTTCCTTCCTTCCTTCCTTCCTTCCTTCCTTCCTTCCCTCCCACTGGTTAGAATGCAGTATTGCAGGCTATTTCTACTGACTGCCACCAGTTCTATTCTTGATCCTGACTGGCTCAAAGTTGACTCACCCTTCCATCCTTCTGAGGTGGGTAAAATGAGGACCCAGATTGTTGGGGGTAAGAGGCTGACTCTGTAAACCCCTTAGAGAGGGCTGTAAAGCATTGTGAAGCGGTATATAAGTCTAAGTGCTATTGCTTCCTTCCTTCCTTCCTTCCTTCCTTCCTTCCTTCCTTCCTTCCTTCCTTCCTTCCTTCCTTCCTTCCTTCCTTCCTTCCTTCCTGTATTGCAAACTAACTCTGCCCACTGACAAGAGTTCGAGCCTGACTAGCTCAAGATTGACTCCGCCTTCCATCCTTCCGAGGTGGGTAAATTGAGGACCCAGATTGTTGGGAGCAAGAGGCTGACTCTGTAAACCCCTTAGAGAGGGCTGTAAAAGCACTGTGAAGTGGTATATAAGTCTAAGTGCTATTGCTATTAATTATAGATTGGCGGATTAATATCTAGGGGATGCCAGTATCTAAGGGGCTGCCACAAAGAAGAGGGGGACATTTTCCAAAGCACTGAGGGCAGAACAAGAACCGATGGGTGGAAACTAATCAAGGAGAGAACCAACGTAGAACTAAGGAGAAATTTCCTGGCAGTTAGAACAACTGATCAGTGGAATGGCTTGCCTTCTAAAGTTGTGGGTGCTCCAACACTGGAAGTTTTTAAGAAGAGATTGGATAATCATTTGTATGGAATGGTGTAGGTATGGGATGCTTGAGCAGAGGGTTGGCCTACAAAACCTCCAAGATCCCTTCCATCCTTCCATCCTTGTTATTCTGTTATCCTGCCCCATCTTCAGTTCCTCTCCTTTCCCCAGAAAACTGTCATGGACCACTTAACAGGGTTGGCGTTTTGGTGACACAACATTCCTCTGGAAAAATAAGAAATCTGTGTCCTAAAAATGTGGTTGGACCACCTTGCCTCTCGTCCTTGGTCCTTGATTATGTAGGCTGGGACTGATGGAATTGGAATCCAATGATATTACAGTGCTGGAGGGAGGGGTAATACATTCTTTGGTTCTGATGGTGGATGATAACACCACCACCCCCAGAAAAAAGGACCATGAGCTAAAGGATGGAGTAGAATGAGACATTTCAGAAGGTGTCATCATGGACAGAGGAACATATGAAGCCAACGGGATCAAATTTCCTTATTGCCTTCAACTGAAAAGAGCTTTGCAAGGCATAAGGTACCATATTTTTTGGAGTATAAAATGCACTCCCCCCCTTCAAAAGAGGGTGAAAATTTGGGTGTGTCTTATACACCGAATGTAGTCAAAAATGCAAGGCACAGAGGAGGCAATGGTCTGTAGCAATCCCTGCAGCCTGGAACAGCTGATTGGGGGTATTCCGGGAGGTTGATTCACCTGCCAATCAGCTGCTTGTGCTGAATCAGGCTGCAATAATGTGTTGAAATTAACCTGACTGTTAGGCTGTTATTTGCTGCAAGGACTGTCAGAGTTTGCAACAGCAAGCAAAACACAAGCAGAGGAGAGGAGTTTCAGTTTCAGTTTTAGTTTCAGAGATCAGCACAGCATGAAGCTTTAGAACAATTGAGCTAAGCCAGGCCCAGGCTCCTTGCTGTCTCCTTCCTTGTTGCTCACACAGCAAATACTGTTTCAGTTTCCTAACAGTCTCACACACTGACAGGGCACTAGCCAGATGAATACCGATGGATGCTGGTAGGCAGAGACAGAATATTTTTTTCTTATGCGCCTTATACTCTGAAGCACCTTATACTCCGAAAAATATGGTAGTTATTTTCTCTTGAACAAGAATGAATAAGAAGTGTCCCTAACTATCCTTCTTGTTCATATTTCCAACATAAATTTGAAGTACCTGCATACATTCCGGATATTTTTTCTAGTGTCATAAACCAATCGTACAGGTTAAAAAAAATCCTTAAGAGTATAATATAAGGTAAATTTCAATTATAGCAATCACACATTCCCATTGGTCCTATCAACTGCAGGAAATCAGGAGGCAAGGCAGTTGAAATGAATGCAGGTTTATGGCATGCTAAGCCTCTCTACAAGAATCAGAAACTCTAATGGTCAAAGCAAGTTGGCGATAGATAAGAGTCAATGGACTTCAAGAGGGCCTGGATCTCTTGTGAATGTGAAGGGACTCGAGACTGTTGATGTGCTTGACTCTTCCCTTGGGTTCAGCCTGGTCATCTACGATTCCATCTATATGTTATAATCAACATTCTTAATCGACTCAATGCTTGTACACAATTCTATTTCAAATTCTGCCCTATTTTGTTCAATACCATGAATTCTTTTATCTACTTTAAATCTTATAACCGCTAGTAAGAAAACCACCGACAACTCTATCCCTCTGCCATCAGTTGTTTTCTTGATAATACTTTATATTTCCCTTGGGTCTTCCGTAGTTTTTCCTGGTGTGATGAATCTTCCTGAAAGATAAAGATAGATGAGATACTAAGTTTCATCTTTAGTGATATAGATTTTTATGGGCTTTATCTCCCCAAACAGTGGAATGGGGGAGATATACAGTATTTCCCTGAAAATAAAACCCTGTCTTATATTTTTTTGAACCCTGAAATAAGCGCTTGGCTTTATTGCTATGCGCTCAAAAGCCCAATTGGGCTTGTTATTAGGGGATGTCTTATTCTGGGGAAAATAGGACACATCAAATCTCCTTCCTAAGCCCCACAATGACATTCCTAGTACAAGAATAATGTCTTGATTTAGAAAAGGCTCTAGAGCTTGAATTTGTTGTGAATGGTTGAAGGGCTTCCTAATCTTGGCTAATAGATGCCTTTCTAACCATCTGTTAGGGATATCTCTTTCTGATGCAGCTGTGTTCCTCTCATCCAAAACCCATAGTTGAGATTGTCTTTGGATTTTTTTTGTTCTGAACCAGAGTAGACAGTTTCCCTCTTCTCCTGACACAAGCCTTGTTATTTGCATGATTAATACAAACGTGATGAAAACACAACCGGGTGCCGGCTAGGCAGCTCCATTTGGCATCTTACCTCAATCTTTCCCCGGACACTTTGGTTCGTTCTGTGTGACCGATGTCACCAGGGGTGAACTTCAAAAATTTTAGCAAGGAGTTCTCTAGCCAGTTGCTGGGTGGGCATGATCATGGTGGGCGTGGCCTAGTCGGCCTCCTGCACCACGGTGAAGCGGGCGTTTTTGTCCTTCCCGTGCCCCGGAGGTTTTCCTTGAGCCTCTGCAGGCACCCTGCATCCAAAATGGGATGCGTGGAGATTCCTGGGAGGGGCGGGTTGGGGTGGGAAGGGCCAATCAGGAGTGGGATTTGGGGGTTCTCTGAACTACACAGAATCTTAACTAGAGGTTCTTCTGAACCCCTGCAAACCCCCTGCATGTCACCTTCAGGAGGGAAACAACAATGCCCAGATCACTAAAGAAAGCCATAACATCAAGAGGACTTTGGAAGGTGGTGTCAACTCGCAAAACATCCCTGGCGCGCTCTCGAGTTGCCATAGGCCAGGGGGAAATGGGAAAGACAGATGCACATTCCATGCTTATCTCTCTCAAGGCTGTATCCCAGGGTTACCCACAGCAGCCGGAGGGGAGTGACCTCTACAACCCTCAAAATTGCTCCATTGGCGAATGTGATTGATGACACACCCTGGGGGGAGGGGGGAAACAGGGTCATAATTGGGGCATAAATTACATAGGGTCAGAGCTGGTTTACTAGGGAATGTGCCGACATAAACTCCTAATAAATAACTGGATTTCTTTTGAAGCTTGGCTCAAGGCTCAAGATTTAATTAGGGTGTCCGTCGGAACCCTGACAGTTGGTATCTCAACCATGGCCATTTGCAGGTATGTGGACTTCAAATCCCAGAATGCAGCCACCAGCACAGCCATTGATGAAATTTTGGGAGTTGGAGTCTACACAACGGGGCGTGGCCAAGTTTGGGAAACCCTGGTCTAGTAACATCTGCCTGTAAGAATGATTCTGGTCTTTCTCTAGTGACCGTTAAGGTAAAGGATTCCCTTGTCTAGTCGTGTCAGATTCTAAGGGTCAGGGTTCATCTCTGTTTCTTAGCCAAAGAAGCCAGCATTGTTCAAAGACACTTCCGTGGTCATGTGGCCAACATGACTATACGCCGAGGTGCACAGAATGCTATTACCTTCCCATGGAAGTTGTACCTATTTATCTACTTGCATTGGCAGGTTTCAAATTATTAGGTAGGCAGGAGCTGGGGCAAGAATGGGAGTTCACTCCCTGACACAGCTCTCCGGTCTTGAACCCAGGCTGTCCGCTTTCCAGTTGACCAGTTCAGTGTCTTTAACCACTGAGACATCATGCCCCCTCTAGTGATCATAATGATGCTTTAATAATGGAGGTAGAGCAGGAGCTCTTTGGTTGACAAGACAAGTACCAAACTCACTAGAGAAACTATAGACCAGATGTCTTCAAAGGGACCTGGCTGCCAGTTGGGACTTGCATTTCTACATACATCTGACATATGTGATGTTCCAAAAATGCTGGGCAGCGCATATATTTACAGCTTCCGGCAGATGGCAAAACCTGCTGCTCTCACCATCTGTTAAAATTTGCCTTCTTCCCAGCACACATTCAGAGGAGAGATTGATGGATGAGGTTCCTGCTGTATTTTCGTTTGCCCCATCGTGAACTGTTAGATCAGCACCATTCGGCAGCTCTGCTAACAAAGTGGCATGTAGACCAGCTATGCAGCTACACAGACAGCTACACAGACAGAACAAATTTACACTGACCTATCTTATATTATTTGCAGACTGGAGACAAATATCTTCAAATGGCTGTCTGGATGTGGCCTAATTTTCTATACTTGGACTCCTTTGCTTTGCTTTGCTTTGCTTTCCTCCTCCTTCCCTTCCCCTTCCTTTCGTTTCCTTCCCTCCCCTTCCCTTTCCTCCTCCTCTCCTTCCCTTTCTCCTTTCCCTTCCTTTCCTTTCCATCCTTCCCTTCTCCTCCCCCTCCCTCTTCCCCTTCCCCCTCCTTTCCTTTCCTTCCCTTCCTTCCCTTCCCTTCCCTTTCTTCTCCTCTCCTCTCCTCCCCTCCTCCCCTCCTCCCCTTCCTTCCCCTCCTTTCCCCTCTTCCTTTCCCTCCCTCCCTCTCTTTCTTCAATGGAAGCTTATCCAACATAGAATTAAAGAGAAATTTCATGATAGTGAGAATGGTATAGGGCCGTGATGGCGAACCTATGGCACGCATGCCCAAAGTGGCACGCGACGCCATGTTGCCTGGCACACGCGACCTTGCCTGCTTGTCTTCCTGGTTTTTGGTGTGCATGCGTGCACGATGATCAGCTGTCCTTTGCGTGCAGAAAACCAGTGTGCACATGCTCGTCGGCCAGCTGATTGTTGCGGTGTGCATGCATGCCAGGACCCGGAAGTTTGGCTTTTCCCTTCACGCGCGTGGCAGTGCCAAAAGCCAGCCTGTGCATGCCTGCTAGACAGTTGATCAGCACGCACACATGTGTGCTAGAACCTGGAAGTTCAGCTTTTCCGAAGTGCGGCCCCAACGAGCGTGCATGCGCACACAATGTATTCATGCTACCTTTTGGGCACTTGGTGCTAAAGAGGTTCGCCATCACTGGTATAGGTTCACTTGCTTAAGCAGGTGGTTGGATTAGAACCCTTCCAAGTTCCCTCCCAACTCTTTTATTCTATATTCTGACAAGCTAGGCTTCCAGAGTAGGCTTATCTTAATTGGTTCAACAATTTCCTGGATTTGCACAACATACTGACCCAGAAGTATGCGAACAGGTGTGGGATTTAAGCAAATTTCTAAACCCCACAAAAGAACTAACCCTGGTTAAAATTGATCAGATTCAACTGGAACGAATACAGCTGCTCGGTTTTTAACTACCGTAAGTCATCTGAGTTCATTGCACAAATGCAACCACAAGGTTGTTTGCTAACCTGATTAAATGTGCTGTGGGAAGCCTGCAATTACGTTGTTGTTTTTCCCATTCATTTAACTGCTTACATGACTACATTTTACCAGCTCTGCAATTCAGTTCAGCTCAGTAAATTATCACACACACACACACACACACACACACAAATCTGCTTCAGATTCACCCGCACTCGTATGCAGACTACCCAATCGCTAGATACCATTTCAGATTTGGAAAACACATGTGTGAGTTGATTTAATCACTTACTCTCCAAACATTGTTGGACAGTGGAAGGGAGGGGGCACAATGGCTCAGTGGTTAAAGACGCTGAGCTTGACAGCACAGGTTTGAGACCCGTGCGATAGGGTGAGCTCTCGCTCTTGTCTCAGCTCCTGCCCACCTAGCAGTTTGAAAGCATGCAAATGCAAGTAGATTATGTCAGACTTGCCCCAACTAGGTCCTTTAAGAAAGAGAGACTCTCAATTCCATTTATAGCAAAAGATAAACTTTTTTACTGAAAGCCAAGTGGATAACAATAAAGCAGAGCCAGAATTGGAATTTAGGCGCCAAAGTTCCCTGGTTAACTTTTCTCCCATCCTATTCCTCCCCTTCCAAGCCTCCCATTGTCCAATTAGATTTGAATTAATGGTTTTGGAAACATTCTCAGCAATGGCGGCCTAGCTGGGGAGCCACTGCATTCCACTCCAGGGATTTTGACCTTGGGTGGGTGAGATGATGTCTCTAGAAGGCACAAGATGGTCTCTGGAAGATATGATGAGCAGTTAGCGTTTCCCCTCCCAACAGCTTCCTCTCTTCCCGTAGTTTATGGCATACTGGCAGTTAGCAATGTGAAGCTGAGGAGTACGATGGCAGCTCTGACAGATTAATAGGTACCATTTCGGTGGGAAGGGAGCAGCATTCTGTGCACCTTGGCGAATAGTCATGATGGCTACATGATCACAGAAGCATCTTCGGACAACTCTGGCTCCCTTGGCTAAGAAATGGAGATGAGCAGGGTTTATTTATTTTATTTTTTATTTTATTTTATTTATTTCATCAAGCATGTATTTTATGACAGATACAAATGTAAACATAATTATAAATACATGAAAAGGATACGAATAAAAGAAAACATTAGGACAGGGATGGTAGGCACGCTGGTGTACTTATGCACATCCCTTACAGACCTCTTAGGAATGGGGTGGGGTTTACAGTAGACAGTCTAAGGTTAAAGTTTTGGGGATTTGGGGAAGAAACTACAGAGTCAGGTAGTGTATTCCAGGCATTGATCCCTCTGTTACTGAAGTCGTATTTTCTGCAGTCTAGTTTGGATTGGTTTACCATGAGTTTGTATCTATTGTGTGCTCTTGTATTGTTTTGGTTAAAGCTGAAGTATTCATGGTGCCCTAGAGCTGGACATGACTGGACCATAAAGAGCCGAGGTGGCTCAGTGGTTAGAGTGCAGCACTGCAGCTTACTTCAGCTGACTGCTAGCTGCAGTTCAGCAGTTCAAATCTGACCAGTTTAAGGTTGACTCAGTCTTCCATCCTTCTGAGGATAAAATGAGGATCCAGATGGCTGGAGACAATATGCTGACTCTGTAAACTGCTTAGAGAGGGCTGTAAAAGCACTATGAAGCAGTATATAAGTGCTATTCCTTCCTTCCTTCCCTCCTTCCTTCCTTCCCAGTGGTTAGAATACAGTATTGCAAACTAACTCTGCCCACTGCCAGGAGTTTGAGCCTGCAGCTCAGCAGTTCAAATCTGACCGGCTTAAGTTTATGACTCAACCTTCCATCCTTCTGAGGTGGGTAAAATGAGGGTCCAGATGGTTGGAGACAATATGCTGATTCTGTAAACCACTTAGAGAGTGCTGTAAAAGCACTATGAAGCGGTATATAAGTCTAAGTGCTATTGCTATTACATAGGGGAGAGCAATGAATCATCTTAGAGCGGTGTCAAAGTTTCTTGCAACTTCAAAGCATCACCATAGCATGCTATCTGTACAGACCATCAAGTCACATATGCCAATGCAGCTAGAAAAATAGGATAGAAGCAGAGTGTCATGATTCCAAGTAATGATTCCAATCAATTCTGGACTCTGAGGCTGTAGCTTTTTTTCAAAGATCTCCTTTATTGGGTACATCATATCGGCATGTTCGGGTGTGAATCCAACTCTAAATATTTCCTGCGGTTTGGCATAATTAAAAGAATAGATAATTCCCCACCCACCCCAGTGTCACAGATCATGTTGTCCAACCAGATAAGCGGCAGACTTCTCAGCTGCTTCCTCCTGTTCTTACGAGCGCTCATTGGGATGACTTTGGTTCCCACAAGCCCTATCAGTGTTATGTCTGGCACATTAGAAGAAAACATTTCACACTCCCCTCTCCCCCCATATGCATGGCAACTAAGAAACGAAGAAAATGAGAATACGGCTTTCACTAAAGTCGTTTTGAGAGTTGACACAGAATAAATAAACAAATGTAGAGCAGCACTACCAATTCAGAAGAAATTCTCGGAAACGGGGCAAGCATTTACCCAAGAAATTCATCAATTGTGGCTCAGCTCCAACATCGAGCTCAAAAAAAAAAAAAAAAGTTGCTACCCTTGGTAAGATTTCTCTGGAACTGCTACCATTTTGAATCATGTTATGGACGCAGGCCAAAACCTATTCCGTGGCAGGAAGCTTCTAAATCTGAGAACTTGATATTGCTTCTGGCATCTTAGTGACTTTTGCTAAAGTAGTTGAGATCTTGGGTGCGAGATGGACCACCAAGTTGTGAACTGTTTTTGTTTTGTTTTTTTATTGAAAAAGTTTTACAATACAATTTTAATCCCCAATTCCCCCCAGCAATCCCCCCTCCCCTCCACCACCCCATCCCTTTCCCCCCCTTCCCTCCCCCCCCCAGGCTTCCGTTACTAACAAAATATCAATCTTATATATCAATCAATATTAAACAAAGAGTATAGGTGAGATCCAGATAAAATATCATAGATTTTAACAATAAGTAAAGTAAAATTAATCCAAAATATTTACTAAACGTAAATAAAATAAAGTTAATCTATCAAATATATATCAGGCTAAATCATATATGCACATTTAACCCTCAATCAACCATAAATCATTTATAAAAACTTGACAGTTGTGAACTGTTGATGCATCTCACTGTTATCTCAAACCGGAAGCAATTCTTTTTTGTGTGTGTGTAATCCAACCAATTGAAATGCCAAATGAAAGCCCGCAATAACAACCAATAGATTTGTTCTACTTTCTCTGATCATTCTGTTACTGACAAGAGCTGAACTTCGGCTGACCTTCTTTATCATTTACTCAGAGTTGACTGCTGTAACTGTGTAAAGGGAAACATCAGTAAAGTGTAAGACTGGGAAAAACTTTTACGTAAGAGAGACAGCTTTGAAAAGACAGCAAGCGAAGGAAGGGAGACCATCTGAGGGAAGGGCGCTATGTACAATAGTGGCCAAAATTGTGGAAACGTTTTAGGAAAAGTGTATTTTCTAAAACTAGCTAATAACATCACTTTTTTTGGGGGGGGGGAATAGTACCCTCAAATTATATATCAATGGAAAGATAATTGAATTAAGAATGTAATGCAATAACTTTTATGAACGATTTGCTATTAGAATAGCAGTTACAGTATAAAGAAGAACAGTAGAAAAAACAAGATATACACAAATTATCACCATAGAAAAAGTGAGATATACAAAAATGATCACCATGTCAGTTAATACTTACTATACTCTTACTAAATGGTAACTTTTAGCATGAATTACAGCCTTACAACGTCTTCCCGTGGAGTGAACCAAGTCTTTTAGTTCTGAAGCTGTTATAATGTGAAACCAAGATTGAAGGATTACTTCTATTAACTGGGTTTTATTGCTGGGTCGCTTCTGACTAACAAGTTTCTTTAGTCGGCTCCATAGATTTTCAATTGGGTGAAGGTCTGGGCTATTCCCAGGGCCATTCCTGCAGGGAATAGGATTATCTTGAAACTCAAAAAAAAAAAAAGTTGTGTTATTAGCCTTCAAACTTCAAAAATACACTTTCCCCACAATTTTGGCCACTACTGTATAAAAGTTGGTTCTCAGAATTTGTCTAGCTCCATTGCAATACGAAGCAATGTTGGGGTTCCCATAAGCCTCAGAGCATCCAAAATTCTTCTCTTGAATACACAGTAACAGAATTGGGAGAAATATTGGAAAGTCTCCCAGTCCAACCCTCGACTCAACCTTAGGCGTTTTCAGAAGGAGAGGGATATGAAGTAACTTTGGTTGCTTGTGTCAAAAATTGCCGTACTTTTCGGAGTATAAGACGCACTTCCCCCATCCCCCTAAAAGAGGGTGGAAATGTTGGTGCGTCTTATACACCAAATACAGCCATTTTTGGCCTCCTGAAACCCCACCCCGTGTCCCATTTTTGCAAAAAATGGGCCGATTTTTCACAAAAACGGGATGCACAAAGGACCTGGGAGGCCTGCAGAGTGCTGCTGGGGACTGGGGAGAGCAAAAATGGGATGCCTGAGGTGTTCCGGAGGCCAAAAATGAGCCTGGTTTTTTTCCCCAAAAATGGGATGCGCAGAGGGTTTAGGAGGCCTACAGAATTCTCTTGGGGGCTGGGGAGGGCAAAACTATTTTTTTTCTTGTTTTCTTCTTCAAAATCTTGGTGCATTTTATACTCCGGCATGTCTTATTGTCCAAAAAATACGGTAACTTATCTTGATGTTAGCAGCTCACTGTCAGTTCCAGTTTTTCCAATGCATGAATGAGCACCAGAATGCAGTACTGTTTGGAAGCAAGTCAGCTCACCAACTGTCGTTGGGACTGATCTTCTCCAGAAGATGGCAGGTTGGGAAATATCTCAAGGCTGGTCTTGTTGAGAGAATGGGACAAAAGGGATATTGATTGCTGCTTGGATGGGATTCCACACAAGTTGTGTGTTCCATTGCGAACATCTGTAATAACACCCTGAATAACCAGCAGATTTTTTTTTATGTAATGCGGGACTGTCTCTCTCTCTCTGACTTCCTGCTAACTTCTGACATCCTCATTATCTCCTGCTGGCAAAGGCTGAAAGAGGCCCCCTGCTACTCCCTGGATGCTCTCCAAATTGCCAGACACCTCAACCACTTCTTTGTTGCTGGTGCTGTGTAAACACTTAACCGTGAGAGGGAAACGCTGGGGTGGCTTTTTCAATATTTGCAAAGGGCATCTCCCCCCCCCCCCATTATAGGAATTATAGGGACATGTTGCTGGGAATTGTGGAATTCCTGTTATATAAGGAACTCTTGAAATGGGATAAGAAAGAGTGTTCCTTCCTTCCTTCCTTCCTTCCTTCCTTCCTTCCTTCCTTCCTTCCTTCCTTCCTTCCTTCCTTCCTTCCTTCCTTCCTTCCTTCCTTCCTTCCTTCCTTCTGTAGGAGGAAATATCCTTCTGGGTTCTGCTCCAAGTGGTGAAAAAGACACTGGAAAGATGGAGACTGCTTGGAAAGATGGTTTAATGGTGGACAGGATCACATGGCTTGAGTTCCTGAACAGAAAAAAGGGCAGATACAGAGAATTTCCGGGTTTTATGCCCTCTCTGGCTTTGAACTTCCTGGGGCCCAGAAAAAGTATCCTAATTGGTTGTCAGGCTCCCAGGAGATGGGGGTCTTAGCTAGCCTTGCTGGCTGATGTAATCTTTCCAGGTGCCATGTGGTGAGTTTCTCTCTAGATGGGACACATTGTGTTAGTTTCTGTTGCTATTGAGTTGCAAATGTCCTTTGACAAAGGATTGGGTTTCTGCCTCTGGCCCATTAACATAGGGTGTGGGGGCAGGAAGGTGGGAGCTGCTTTGTCTGTAAAACATGCTTCTCCATTTCTCATCCAGGGAAATATAATATTCTGCCTTTTTTAATATTTCCCAAAATATTTCATTCTTTTAGGAAAGGGGTGGGTGCTAACTTCCTACACTTCCTTCCTTCCTTCCTTCCTTCCTTCCTTCCTTCCTTCCTTCCTTCCTTCCTTCCTTCCTTCCTTCCTTCCTGCTTCCCTCCCTCCCTCCCTCCCTTCTTCCTCCCCTCTCTCCCTTCCTCCCTCTCTCCCTCCCTTCCCCAGCCTGTTTTCTCTGAATGGGGATGCACCTCCTGAAAACATATGCATCTATGAAAACACCTGTACCAGGGGTGGGTTCTACTTACCTTTACTACCGGTTCGCATCGTGCCCATGCATGCGCTCTTCTGCACATACACAGATGGCCTATGATGACGTCCAGGTCAGTGGGTGGAGCCTCCTGCCAGTTTTATTACTGGTTCTTGCAAACCATTCCAAACCAGGGGGCAACCCACCATTGACATGTACACATAAGCCAACTGTGATCTCCTAGCCACTTTACCCCTGTTTTTCTACCGCTACTACTGCAAGAGTATTGGTAGGAGTAACCTGTGGCCCCCACACTTTCATAGCTATTAAATATGTATGTATCCATGTATCAGTATAGAAGCGGGTATAGATTTTAGTTTGGGCAGGAAATGAAGCCACATATGAGCACACGCCACAGGTAACTCATGTCCATACATTTACTGAAGGTCCTGTTCCTTTTCCAGGCATTTAAATGTAGCTTTAGGAAAAATGAATAAAATTACTTCTTCCACAAGCTTCGCTCTGCTTTTTTTCCCCCTTTCCCTCTTGTATCACTACAGAAGGGGTCCCTAACCCCCGGGCCATGGTCCACTACCAGGCTGTTTCCTATTTGGAACTGGGCCACACAAGCAGGCTGGTGCACACGCACAAAGGAGCCTGGGTAGCGTAGGGGAGTAATGCCTCCTACAAAGGCAGCATTTAAGATCCAGCTGCTGCAATTACTTGTGAGTTCAATCCCAGGCAGGCTCAAGGTCGACTCAGCCTTCCATCCTTTATAAGGTGGATAAATTGAGGACCCAGTTTGTTGGGGGCAAGAAGCTGACTTTGTATAAATATAAATATACAAAAGTATGAAGGCTATTGCTTAACGCATTGTAAGCCGCCCTGAGTCTCCGGAGAAGGGCGGCATATAAATCAAATTAAAACAAAAACAAAAACATGTGAACAGCTGAAGTTGTACGAGTGGTGGGCCGGTGTGTTTACACATGCACACAAAGCTCAAGTCACACAACTCAAGCTGCATGCACGCGAGCACCAAGTCATCACTCATGCAACCTGGTTCCCCCTTTCTGTCCCCGACAGCCGGGCCGCCAAGCCACAATGATTGGGGACTGTACTCTGCAGGATACACTAGCTCTGCATTTTTTCTTCCAAATCTTCCTATCCAGAAGTAGACATGCATCTTCCATTTTATTATTTTATTGGCTCCTTTACTTTAGAAGATACATCCATTGATTGAGGTTTCCTCCAACTTTTCCGCTTTTCTTCTCCCATTTCTCTGGCCGCACAGAAGCAGGACTTCCACTAGAAAGCTCGAGTTTCTACTGTCTTCACGGTCACCACTTTTTCCCAATCAAGGCTGGTGTGAGTGATGGGCAGCTGTCTCCGAAAATACTTTATGTAGCTGCTGTTCATGTGGTCATACTCTTCCATTATTTTACTCTGGATCTCGTTTTCCATTTTTTCCACCAGCTTGGCAAAATCCTTTGCCGTCTGGGCTTCATCGGTGACCAGCAGTGTCTCCTCAGCCTCCTTGACCGCTGTCAGGTGTATGTTGCCATCTTCAAAGTAGTGTGCCTGGATCGTGATGACCCCGATCACCTGCGTGGATGTAGAGGCAGGAGCTAGAGCAAATGTCCATTCTGATTTCCACAAGCCATTCCAGAAGGCAGAAGGTTTGTATCGGTGGCTTTCAATGCAAGCCACAAAAATCTTCCGCATAGCTGTGTCCTTGACAAAGACACTACAAAGCCCATCAGGATAATGGTTGTCAACGTAAAATTTCAGGGCCTCGTGGAGGGCTCTCCTCCATAGTTCTCCTTTCTTGTCCTCTTCGGGATGAGCCTGGAAATCATTTGGTATTCTCCGCATGTGGTCATACTTGAAGGAGACCTGGTTCTGTGGATCCAGGAAGTAGTTCTCTTCTAGCTCATTGTGTCGAGTCAAGAGGACCTCGCATTTCTTGGTTCGGAGTGGTGTGAAATGGTCCTTGTTGTACACAGCACAGAGACTGGGTGCTTCTTCACACATCATATGATCATCTTCTACCAGCATGCGTAAGTCACTGAAGGCCTCATTAAATTCTCCGGGTGGGATTTGTTTTAAGAGTCTATGTATTATTTGGGCTTTTTCTGTCTTGGTTTGGGGATGGTCTACAGATAGTAGCTCTGTACACATCTTGGCCTAGTTTGCAAGGGATGGATCTTGGAATTGTGAACACAGTTGACCTACAGATGAAAAGGACCCAAAACATTAACTTAATATCAGTGAGGACAATAGGTTTTGACTTTACTCTGAGAGCTCATTAAATCAAGAAAACTAGATGGTTCAGGTCATCCCCGTTCAGAAGACTGAATTAATAGAGGTATGTTGGTGTGATTTAGCTCTACAACCATCTCTACTTCCCCTAGAATGGGCTAATCTGAGAGGGTAGGGTAGGGTAGGGTAGGGTAGGGTAGAGTGGAATAGAATAGAATAGAATAGAATAGAATAGAATAGAATAGAATAGAATAGAATAGAATAGAATAGAATAGAACAGAACAGAACAGAACAGAACAGAACAGAACAGAACAGAACAGAACAGAACAGAACAGAACAGAATAGAATAGAATAGAATTCTTTATTGGCCAAGTGGGATTGGACACACAAGGAATTTGTCTTTGGTGCATAGGCTCTCAGTGTACATAAAAAGAAAAGATACATTCGTCAAGAATCATAAGATACAACACTTAATGATAGTCATAGGGTACAAATAAGCAATCAGGAAACAACCAATATCCATATCAATTGTAAGGATACAAGCAACAAAGTTATAGTCATGCAGTCATAAGTGGGAGGAGATGGGTGATAGGATAGAATAGAAAAGAATAGAAAACGGAGTTGGGAGGGACCTTTGAGGTCTTCTAGTCCAACCCTCTGCTTAGGCAGGAAACCCTAAGGACTATTTAAAGGACAGTTTGGGTATTTCAGAAGAGACTGGACAGCCACTTGTCTGGAATGATGTAAGAGTGTTTTGCTTGAGCAGGGAGTTGAACTCGAAGATCTCCCAGATCCCTTGCAACTCTGTTACTCTGAAATTTGAAAATCCTTTTAATCTGAATCGCAATATTATAACACAGCAGAGATGACAGGTGAAAAAAGCTTGGAGCACCCCGGGAAGTTGAAGGCAACTATATGCCTCTCTTGGTGTCCACAAGGATCCCTTCTTTTTCTATTAGATCCATTTACTTTTCCAAACAAAACAAAACAAAACAAAAGCTAAAGCTATGTGTTGCTAGACAAAGCAACATCTTCTGGCATGAACTACTTGTCTAAGAATGCTTCTGGGCTGTGATGAAGACCCCAGAGGCAGCCTTAGAAGATAGAAATGGTATATATGGCCTCAAGGGAGTGTTTACTTTAAAAGCATGCCTTCTTTCAAGAAAAACCAATTAACTGCCAACTATAGAAACACAGGATATCGTAGGAAGCTGGAGGAGAGAAGTTCTGCAAGTTCTCCTCCTGGCAGATGGTTCATTGGAGGTTGGCCATTCAAACCAAGGCAGCCATTTTGTGAGAGTGCCCACAACAAGCTTCAAAATTTCAACAGTGTCCATCAAATGGTTACTATTACTCTGGCATTGTGCGAGGTGAAACCTTCACTTGGTCTTTTGGATGGAGTAGATTCCGAAAAGGGCTTAAATTTAGGTCGACGCCAGCTTCATAAGTCATGAGGAATGAAACCATCCTATTCTACTCTGGGTCTCCTTTCAGGTATTTTTCAAGGTTCCTTAGTTCTTCTTCTTCTTACCCAACTCTTTTCTAGCAAAGAGAAGAACTAGGGGAGACATGATAGCAGTGTTCCAATGTTTGTGGGGGCTGCCACAAAGATGAGGGGATCAAACTATTTTCCAAAGCACCAGAAGGCAAGACAAGAAGTAATGGATGGAAACTAATCAAGGAAAGACGCTTCCTAGAACTAAGGAGAAATTTCCTGACAGTGAAAACTATCAACCAGTGGAACCAATTGCCTTCAGAGGTTGTGGGTGCTAGCGGTTTTCAAGAAGAAGGGAAATATAAAGGGAAATGTCTCCCACCAGGGCCATGGAAAGGAAGGAGGGTTATGGGGATAAACTTCACTTTCCCTGGGACTTTAGAGCATTGTTTGCAATACCTCACTATAAATATTTCACGCTGTCCAGTGGTGGGTTTCAGATTCTTTTACTACTGGTTCTGTGGACGTGGCTTGGTAGGCATGGCAGGGGAAGGATACTGTAAAATCTCCATTCCCACCCCACTCCAGCGAAAGGTTACTGCAAAGTCCCCTTTTCCTTCCAATCAACTGGGACTCGGGAGGCAGAGAATAGATGGGGGCAGGGTCAGTCAGAATTTTTACTACCGGTTCTCCAAACTATTCAAAGTTTCCGCTTCCGGTTCTCCAGAACTGGTCAGAACCTGCTGAAACCCACATCTGAGACAGTCATTGTCTGAAATGGTAGAGCAGGGGGTTGGACTAGAAGACCTCCAAAGTCCCTTCCAATTCTGTTATTCTATGTTCCAACCCCTTATTTGCAGTGGAGGGATCCTCCCGGTTTAACAACCGGTTCGGTGATTGCGCGATTTGCACATGTGTGCGTGCCTGACACACACTAGGCACGCACGTGCAGTTTGAAGAAATCTTCACTTCCTGGTTTCTTCGGAGGAGTAACACAGCTGATTCGCGTGGCAATCTGCTCCACCGCATGAATCAGCTGAGAAAATAAAGGTTGGAAAATAGCGCGGGCGGGCTGGTGGGCCCATCTGTACACCAGGACAAACCAGTTCACTCCCAGCTGATTGTTGGAGTTACCGGTTTTCCTGAACCGGTCCGAACCAGTAGAATCCCACCCCTGCTTATTTGGCTTTTGTTGTTTGAAGTCTGACCTGGGACATGTAACTTCCTGGTTCCAACAGAAGTCCAAGAGAACTTGCTTGCTCTCATTTGATTGCTCCACTGGACTTTGGTTTTCAATCTTGGGTATTCTATGTTTCCTGGCAACCAGGAAATTCCAGTTGGATTCTGACTATTGAGCTGCAAATCAGCTTCAATTCTCCCTCAGTGTGTGTGTGTGTGTGTGTGTGTGTGTGTGTATCTCCCAGAATTCCCCCAAATGATTCCTTAAGGATCAGAGGCAAACTTTGTCCTTAAATAATGGGGATTGATTTCAAACTGATCTGAAGGCAAAGCAACAAATAAAAAGCATTCTGGGTTTCCAGTAGGCTTAGCACATATATTTTTGGTTGCACTCCTTGATTTCTTAATTTGTTTTTAACACTTCCTAAAATTCAACACTTGGATGGGGCCCTAATATGGACCTCTCTAAGGAAATTTGTTCTAAAGCTTTTTTTAAACAAGCTTTTGATATGCAAAGTTGGCAAGGCCGGAGGACTTTATGCTGTCTCCTTTGATGGCTACCATTTAGTTTACTTCTGAATAGGTTTCATATGTGCATTTTTTGCTTTCAGAGATACTTATGTTCTGTCGGGCATTTCTCAGAATAAAAGAAGAAAGTCAATTCCCCAGGAGGAGACTTCTTCCGAATTCATTGACAATTGCGATGAATATAATGAATAAATTTTTGGTGGCACAGGCAAGGGGTATGGTAATGTGGAAGAAATTGTTTCTCCTCTAAAAAAGAAGCATCTATTTTTTCTATCCATTAGGGTGCTAAAAAAAACCAGAGTGGAAGAGTGCAGAAAGCTGAGACAGAAATGGTGGTGATGATGATAAGACAGTCTAGTTTAATTGTTTGTAATTGGAGAACAAATCTCAAAAACCAGACTGTCTCATTCCAAGTCCTAAAGATTGAATTCTAGCATCCAGATTATTAAAAGATAACCCCTTGGTGCAATCTATTCCTGGCAGACACGTCTACCACCACCAACTGCATTACAATTTGCACAGGTGAACTTCCAATGAGCCTTTAAAAGCAATTCCATGAAAATTGCATTTCCTTCCTTCCTTCCTTCCTTCCTTCCTTCCTTCCTTCCTTCCTTCCTTCCTTCCTTCCTTCCTTCCTAACTTATAATAGACAAACTTCAGACACCTTCTAGAAACAGGAAAGTCTATATTTAAATTGAGAGAGGAAAACATAAGGAAAGGGATCTAGTTTTCTTCTTGATTGCATATAGTAGGTCATGGAAAGGGAAATAAGTTCTCATTTTCCAAACATTTATATTCCAGCATATTATATATTATGCAAAGCAAATCATATTAGGAAATTGTTTGCAGCAATAGCACACAAGAACTCTCCTGTTTCTAGAACCTGGATGATGTGAAATTTGAGAATGTCACTGAACTTTCTAGATAGACAAAAATTTTAATCTGGCTGTTACCAACACTCTGAGAAATGTTTATAGTCTTCCACACAAATCAGGTATATTAGTGATATAGATAGGTTAGAGAGATAGTTGACGATAGCTAGCTAGATGATAGCTAGCTAGCTAGCTAGCTAGCTAGCTAGCTAGCTAGCTAGCTAGCTAGCTAGCTAGCTAGCTAGATAGATAGATAGATAGATAGATAGATAGATAGATAGATAGATGACAGATAGCTAGATAGATGAGAGATAGAAGACAGAGAAGATATATAGATAAATAGATTGATAGGTAGATATTGATTAAATGATAGACATAGATAGATGATAGATAGAGAGATAGAGATAGAGATAGAGATAGAGATAGAGATAGAGATAGAGATAGAGATAGAGATAGAGATAGAGATAGAGATAGACAGATAGACAGACAGACAGACAGACAGACACAAGAAGAGATATTTTGGGTAATGTGATGCAATATGTTAGTTGGCCTAGAATTTATGCATTTCTTGGGTTCTCAGTGCCTTGATTATGAGGAAGAGATTTTTTCTTAAAAAAATCATTTAAAAAATGACAATTTCATCATACCGAACTTTAGCAAAATGCCATCCATATTATAAATCCCAAAAATCTGACATTGGTCCATTATGTAAGCCGCAGGTTGGTAAGCTATGACAATTTATCTCGGGACAAGTAATTTTGCAGATTCCATGCTGAACTGAAATGTAATTAGAGATGGACAGAGAACAAGACGAGGGTATGGGAACAAAAATCGTGGTTTGACCACAGGCTAAATTAATTCCAATATCCCTCATTACTCCTTCTTGTGTGGGAAATAATTAAGAAAAAGATAGAAGACACCATCATTTGTGTGTTTTAAGGTGAAACAGATCAAGGTAACGCTAGCTTTTCTGTAAGTCCTTCTTCTGTTACAGTTCTCTTGAGGAGGTCATTAAAGTCAGGGTTCCCCCCCCCCAAATTGGACTAGCCTCTCATACTTTATTAAAGTCAACATATTCCTAAATTGGATTGACCTCTTCTACTTCAATGGCCACAGAGGAGGCAATGCAAATGTATTGACCCAGAGAATGGTCAAAGATAATTCTTTTTGACAGAGACTTTCATCAGTGCACCTTAAGTTTCTTAGCCAAGAAAATCTGACATCCTGCCGGAAGTTTGCATATTTCTCTAAAAAACCGATCTCTGAAAACTGACATCCTGCCAGAAGTTTGTGTATATCTCTAAAAAATCTACTCTCTGCCAGCTTCTGCGTTATGATTCTTCAAGCTTTTCTTCTGCGGAACCTGTCTCAGCTTTGCCCCCTTATTCTTAGGACCATGGAAAAATTCATTTCAAATTCTTTCTGAGGTGTTTTGGGATTTAGAACTTTGCTGGAGGTCAAACACAGTAAAATACTGTCGCGCACTTATAGAATAACAGAATTGGAAGGGAACTTGGAGGTCTTCTAGTCCAACCCCCTGCTTAGGCAGGAAACCCTACACCACTTCAGACAAATGGTTATCCAACATCTTCTTAAAAACTTCCAGTGTTGGAGCATTCACAACCTCTGCAGGCAAGTTGTTCCACTGGTTAATTGTTCTCACCGTTAGGAAATTTCTCCTTAGTTGTGGGGTGCCACAAGGGTTGGTCCTCTTGCCCCTTCTGGTCAACATTTATGTGAAGCCACTGGCTGAGATCATCCGGGTTTCAGGGTGAAGTACCACCAGTACACTGACAACACCCAGTTGTACATTTCCACCCTGGACCACCCCAACGATGCCCTTGAAGTGATGTCCTGGTGCCTGGAGGCCATGCAGATCTGGATGGGGAGAAACAGACTCAGGCCAAAACCATGAAATGGAAACCTTGCTCCGGCATCGAGACCCATAAAAAGAGGGCAGCCCTCCAATTTATGTGGTGGCTGCTCTCTTGAATTTTCTTTTCTCCTACAGATACCCTCATGTGCTTAGTTATTCCATTACCGTCTTCCATCATTGATATCTTCAGGACCATGTATTAGAAGCTCTAAACCAAAGGATTAAGGTTATTGATATTCAGTTAGACTTGACAGTTCTTCCTAAGTTGTTGTTGTTGTTGTTGTTGTTGTTGTTGTTGTTGTTGTTGTTATTCCAGACTGGTCCAATTTCAGTGGTGCTTATAATTCATTGATCCCAGTCAGTTACAGCTTTCTTTGTTCTTTTCTCCACTCCCTTGCTTCGCCTGACTAGTCTTCTACATCCGTTTTTTGAGCTGCACGGGTTGCCAGTTTGCTTCCTGGTGCAATTCAAGGGGCTGGCATGACCTACCAAGTCCTACAGGGCAGAGGGCCTGTTTAGTTGAAGAGCTGCCTGTTTCCCATATCATCTGCCTGGCTGATTCGATCTGACAAGGTTGGCAGGCGCCTTCTAGATTCTTTCGATCCAACAACATTATCTGTGGCAACCCTGGAATCAGGGCTTCATCTGCCTTTTGGAATGAATTGTGGATCTAGAACAGGGGTCTCCAACCTTGGCAACTTTAAGACTTGTGGACTTAAAATTTTGCTGGCTGAGGAATTCTGGGAGTTGGAATGAATTGTGATCTAGAACAGGGGTCTCTAACTGTTGTGGCCTACCAGCAGCCAGTGGAGCTGGTGGCAGACACAGACAGTGAGGAGGTTGGGGAGGAACATGGGCCAGTCCTGGAGTCTGGGGAAGGCTCTGATGAGGGCTCTGTGTCGGAGGCAGAGAGGGGGCCAGGGCCATCTGACAATTATCAACTGCCTTCGGAGTCTGATATCAGTGTGGCAGAAGAGCAGCTGGAGCCTGTTCCCAATGTGCGCATGTGCAGATCTGCCAGGGGAAGAGAATAGCTAAGGAACAAGGGCCGACTCAGGAGTAAAGGCACAGGTGGACGGTGAATGGTCCCTCCCATAGGGAATAAAGAGGAGAAAAAGAGGTGGGGAGTTTGCAATTAGTTCAATTCATGAGGATGAAGATCTGTTCCTGACTTCTTGCCAAGTAACTGCTTGCTACAGCGTGGCGTTTGGAAGATATCGGCCTGGCAACTCTCCAAGCCTGATAAAGGTCTGTAGCTGTGAAATCTCATGAAAGACTGTTTGCCGGGACTTTGCTAGAGAGGAATTTCCCTTTAAACTAAATAAAAGGGGTTTTATCGGAATGAGGAGTTGGCTTCTTGATCTTGGGAGGCCTAGTGCAGGAGGCTGAGTAGGACATGTCCCCATGGCCATGCCCACCCATCAACTGGGCAGAGAACCAGTTGCTAAAATTTTTCAATCCCACCTCTGACTGATAACCTTAAATAAATTTATACCAGCTGGTTCTATTTCTACTTTCCGATACCTGTGGTTCTGTTACTTTAAGTGTGCCCAAATTAAGCTGATATACTGATGTGTGTCTGTCAGTGCTGGGTTCCTCCTGGTTTGACCCGGTTCGGCCGAGCCGGTAATGGTGATGTTATGAGGTCACCGAACCGGTTCTCTTTATCCAGGAACTGGGCCCTCCCGCCTGCCCGTGTTATTCCTACCTTTTATTTCTTCTTTTTTAGCCCAGCTGATAGGTGCAGCAGAGTGAGTTGGCGCACCTCAGCTGGGCAGATTTGTAACATGCTTGCGTGGAGTGCAAGTTTGGCATACGTGCAAGCAAAGCGAGCATTTGCACAGTGATCACGCATGAAGCACGTGCACAAAGAGAACCGGTAGTAAAGCCGGTTAGAACCCACCACTGGTGTGTGTATGTATGTGTGTGTGTGTGTATAAATAAATGTGTAACTGACTAAGGATATGCCTAATTAATTTTGTGAGTAATACTTTCCTGCACACATGTTATTTGTTTATAGTATCAAATTTTATTATGTGCTTGTTCACTGACCACAACGAAGGTTTTGTTCTATTTAGGGCCAGGCCTCCCATGAAGCAGAAGGAAACAAACTTCCTTGGGGGGCAAACTGAGATGCATGGTGAATTGAGTTAAGGCAGTGTTTTTCAACCTTGGCCACTTATAGATGAGTGTAGACTTCAGTTCCCAGAATTCCTCAGCCAGATTTCTGAGAGAAGAAGTCCACGCATCTACATGTTGCTGTGGTTGAGAAACAAGGGGTTAAAGCAGGGATCTCCAAACTTGGCAACTTTGAGACTTGTGGACTTCAACTCCCAGAATTCCTCATCCTGCAATGGTGGTTGAGGAATTGTAGGTGTTATGGAAGTTGGGTTAAATGTTAAGGAGAAGATATTCCCAACCAACCACTGCAAGAGTAGATTACTTTCCGCATGCAACAATGATGGGAACAAGGCATGTGGATCAACTTACAAGCTCTTAGTAGGGAACATTTTGGTACAGAGAACACATGGAAATGGCCCCTTCTCCTCCATCAAATAATGTATCTCGTTCAACTGCTTTTACTCTACTCATTTTAAATTATGGTATCCAGCAAATGATTTCTCTTCTGTTTTCCTTCAACCAAGGTATTCCAAAGAGCAGGAACAAATAATAATAATAATAATAATAAAAATCAAATGTGACAGAAGTGGGTTTTAACTAGTGGATTCTAAAAATTGAGAATTTTAAATTTCAACTTCTACTTTCAACTTCTACTCTTTTTTTCTTGAATATTTTCCAGCTGATTGCCAAATCAAAAGGGTGAACAGTTAGTGGCCTCTAAGCCAGCAATGCAGAGCCCATAGAATCATCTACAATTGCTAAGTGATTCTTGGATTCAAGCAGTCTGTGCTGGGGGTCAGAGCCAAATGTGTCATCAGCTTAGAATCCTTACATTGACACAAACGAGCGAAGTCCAACCCCTGATGAATTCCGTTGACTCTTATCTGATGCCAGTTTAGCATTGAACTTTAGCCGACTACATTCTTGTGTATAAAAAGTAAAGGTAAAGGTTCCCCTCGCACATATGTCCTAGTCATTCCCGACTCTAGGGGGCGGTGTTCATCTCCATCAAAGTCGAAGAGCCAGCGCTGTCCGAAGACGTCTCCGTGGTCATGTGGCCGGCATGACTAAATGCCAAAGGTGCACGGAACACTTTTCCCTTCCCACCAAAGCAGGAGTGGGTTCTACTTACTTTTACTACTGGTTGTGCAACGGGAGCACTCACATGCACACGCTTCTGTGAATGTGTGTGCTTCTGCGCATGCAGAGATCATACCTTATGACGTCCAGGCAGGTGGGTGGAGCCTCCTGCCACTTTTACTATCAGTTCTCAAGAACCAGACAGAAATGGGAGCAATCCACCACTGGTCCCTACTTTTCTACTTGCATTTTTTATGTGCTTTTGAACTGCTAGGTTGGCAGAAGCTGGGACAAGTAATGGGAGTTCACCCCATTATATGGCACTCGGGATTCGAACCGCTGAACTTCCAACCTTTCGATCGACAAGCTCAGCGTCTTAGCCACTGAGCCACAACATCCCTTATTGTGCATAGCCTTGAATAAATCTTCTCTGCTGCAGCTTAAAATACGGTCCTGATTCTTTGGGTATTGACAGCAATCTCTTTGGTTCCATCCAGAGGTGGGTTTCAGCAGGTTCTGACCAGTTCTGAAGAACTGGTAGCAGAAATTTTGAGTAGATCGGAGAACCGGTAGTAAAGATTCTGACTGGCCCCGCCCCCATCTATTCTCTGCCTCCCAAGTCCCAGCTGATTGGGAGGAAATGGGGATTTTGCAGTATCCTTCCGCTGGAGTGGGGTGGGAATGGAGATTTTACAGTATCCTTCCCCTGCCATGCCCACCAAGCCACGTCCACAGAACCAGTAGTTACAAAATTGGAAACCCACCACTGGTTCCATCCAAAACTGGAGAAATTAGTCCTTTGCTTCTCATAGTACCATGATGGAGGTGCACGGAGCTCTGGGGAAATTATACCAGAAGAGAAGAGCTATGAGAAACAAAAAAACAAAAAAAAACCCTTCAGTGTAGATCGTGCTTCAAATGGAATTAGCAGAGGGATTACTGTGTAAGCAATGGAAAGCTGCATATTTGTGCTCTTTTTTTTTAAAAAAGAGGGAATTTATTTAACAACAACAACAACAAAGCCACGCAACTGTGAAGATGAATTAATGTTAGCCAATGGGGACCGTTGAATTTAGAGCAAATCTTAAACAGCAGGAACCAAAGGAGCTGCACAACAGGGGAAATGAATAATTGACAAATATGGGCATAAACTGCGATGGGAGCTAAGAGCGACGTGGCCTTCCCCACTATCCTTCTACGAAAGTGGTTTCTCCCAAGTTAAAAAACCCTAACTTCAATTAGGTGTATTAAAGTGTAATTAATTCAAGCTCAGGGGAAGAGTTCCAGCATCAAATATAAAGGAAATGAAGGATAAGGAAGGATATCTGAGCATGTCAAGATTTGTCTTTGGAAGCTTCTTGCTGTTATGACCCAGGTGGTCAAGGCAAGGCAGATCCCTAAGGTAAAAGTAAAGGTTCCCTTCGCACATATGTGCTACTCGTTCCTAACTCTGGGGGGCAGTACTCATCTCCGTTTCAAAGCCGAAGAGCCAGCGCTGTCCGAAGACGTCTCCGTGGTCATGTGGCTGGCATGACTCAACGCCAAAGGTGCACGGAACGCTGTTCCCTTCCCACCAAAGGTGGCCCCTATTTTTCTACTTGCATTTTTTACCTGCTTTCAAACTGCTAGGTTGGCAGAAGCTGGGACAAGGAACAGGAGCTCACCCCGTCACGCAGCACTAGGGATTCAAACCGCTGAACTGCCGACCTTTCGATCATCAAGCTCAGCATCTTAGCCACTGAGCCACCACATCCCTAAAATCTCTATCAGACATATATCTATCAAGACTCAGATCTGAGTCTGAGCCACCACATCCTGCAGGTTTTTAGAGAGATCTTTATTTCTCTCAACAAATGTTGCAGCCAACAGCCCTCTAACAACCGGTAAGGCTTCATCCCCATCCTACCCTGAAGGCAGCCACCCTCAATCTCCCAAACTACAGCCCCAGTTGTACAAAGACAACCCACATAGTAGGAGTACGCTCACAGGGCAAGGTCCTGTTTTGACCTAGGCATTCCCAAACCATGAAGCAGAATCGTTATCCCGACTAAAATTCCTTTTTATTAAGTTACTGTGAATTCTTCTCACTCACATCCAGCGAAGTCTTTCAAGGGAGAATTTACAGTCACAGACCTTATCTGGCTTGGAGAGCTGCCAGGCCGATACCTTCAAAACTTGGCAAGGAGTCTTGGAGAGTCACAAACCAATTAGGCGAACTAATTGTCTCCTGCAAACTCCCCTCCCCTTTCGCTCCTCTTTTATTCCCTCTGGGAGGGGCCATTCATCATCCACCTGTAGCCTTACTCCCAAGTCGACCCTTGTTCTTTAGCTGTTCCCTTCGTCTGGCAACTCTGCGCACGCTAGATTTAGATTTAGATTTAGATTTTATTGAATTTATATACCGCCCTACTCCCGAAGGACTCAGGGCAGTGTACAGCCATAAAATAAAACATATAAATACAAAATTTAAAATAGACTAAAACGAATTAAATAATTTGGCTGAAAATTTAAAATTCCAATAATATAAAACAAATTAAAATTCCCATTTAAAGGGGGGAAAGACTAGGAACAGGCTCCATCTGTTCATCTGCCTCACTCTTGTCTGACTCTGAAGGCAGCTGATAACTGGGATCTGGCCCTGGCTCCCTCTCTGCCTCTGATGCAGAGCCCTCATCAGAGCCCTCCCCAGACTCCAGGACTGGCTCATGTTCCTCCCCAACCTCCTCACTGTCCGAATCTGCTGCCTTCTCCTCTGGCAGGCGACAACAGGTCTAGGGTCCCAAGTCCCATCCACAAGGCAGGGTCCAGGCACAAGACAAGGGCAGTCCTCAGAACAAGAAACAAGTCCCAGGCAAGAAGCAGTTCCAAAGGCACAGTGAAGCAAAGGCCAAATGCCAAGCCACCAGAGAAGGGCCAGGTCTTTCCTTCCATCCTTTTCTTTCCATTTCCCTACAAAGTAGAGTATATTTTCCAGGTATCGTCTCTTTCTGAAAGGAAATTTCTGTTGGATGTGGGCAGAACAGAGGTGGGTTTCAGCAGGTTCTGACCAGTTCTGGAGAACTGGTAGCGGAAATTTGAGTAGCTTGGAGAACCAGTAAATACCATCTCTGGCTGGCCCCGCCCCCATCTATTCTCTGCCTCCCGAGTCCCAGCTGATCAGGAGAAAAATGGGGATTTTGCAGTAACCTCCCCCTGCCACGCCCACCATGCCGCACCCACAGTACCAGTAGTAAAAAAAAATTGAATCCCACCTCTGGGGCAGAAGGCAAGTTATTGCCCTCACTGAATTTCTAGCCTCTTTATTCTGACACACACTCTTGACCTGAGCCAAAGTGAACTGGGTTGCAGAAATTTCCGATTTCTCTTCTCCTGGAACAACACACATTTTTCCAGATACAAAAGTCAACCCACCATTTCCTCGAGATTAACACATTCTTTGCTCTCTCTCTTTTTTTTTTTTCTCTCCAAAGGTTAAAACTGTAATTCTTTGCATTCCTATCGTTTTTATCCTTCCTTTTAGACCAGATGGTTTTATTGTGTTAAGCGTTTTGTGTCCAACTGCTTCTCCTGAAAATTCTTTTTATTGTTCCTTTTATTGTGCTTATCAGGGTCCCTTGGGGAGGAAGATGGGAGGTGGTGTAATCTGTAGAGAAATGATGCACAAAACACACTCCTTCTCTCATCTTGGATTAGGGACCCAGTAAATGGCAAAGTTGCCCATTACGTGTCCCAAACCAAACTCACTTTAAGTTGAAGGGCAATGAGGTTGCCATTGTTTGGAACTGTGTGTCTCATTGTGACACCAAAGACACAATACAGTCCCCAAGTTTCTTTCTACTTGCAAGTTTATTGTCTTTATTCTCAAAACCTACAAAATTATTTGTTTCCTCCAACTTCCTTCATTTTCAGTTCGTGCAAACTGAGTGCCACGTTTTGGAACCTGTCCATCAGAAAGGGTCTTCCCTTCCCTATTGCAGGTTTCAAACTGTCATTTTTTTTAATGCATCTCTTTTAAAATAAGATCCAGAGAGATTTCCTTTCTCCTCTACCCTCTGTCCTGCTGATACATTAGCCACCCAGGGGCTCAGAAACTGAGCAAGATGGAAACATGGTTGGAATTTGAATGGGAAATACGTAGATGCCAGTCTGAGGAACTGGGAAACTCTATGCAATGGTGGCAAATACCTGTAGTTTAGGTGTAGGAGGTTTTATTCTCCTAGTGTCAGGTTCCAAGTAACACCCCCAACGAAAGAAAACTCCAAGGTTTGAGTTTCCTCAAAGTTCCATTTTATTGTTGTTTTTGTTAGTTGCGAAGTCGTGTCCGACCCATTGTGACGCCATGGACAACGTTCCTCCAGGCCTTCCTGTCCTCTACCATCCTCTGGAGTCCATTTAAGCTCACGCTGACTGCTTCAATGACTCCATCCAGCCACCTTGTTCTCTGTCATCCCCTTCTTCTTTTGACCTCAATGTTTCCCAGCATTAGGCTCTTCTCCATTTTATTAGAGATGTTATATTGGCACATCTGGGAAAACCCGGATCTGAAAGCTTCCAGGTTTTCCCTACCCAAAAGAAAGTCCAAGTCCCTGCCCAGCACCCACATGTCCATCACATGGTCCAATCACTACACCGTCCCAACTGGAAATGCCTCCCAAGTGCAGGGCAATATGTCCTTGACTCTCTGAGAAAGGAATGTTATTGTGACTATATATCACCCTGGCTCCATACAATCCTCCCCCCGCCCCCAGTTTCCCCCAGTAGTAAATGTGGCAGGCCTGAAGATCCAATGACAAACATGGTTTCCAGGCCTGACACTGAGCTTGATTTCCAAATGTTTCCTTACCAGGGTAGGTAACATCTTCAGTGGAGTTTAGGGGATGTCCGTGTTCTTCTGCTTATAAAGGCTTCACAAGGTCAACAAGTCTTGTGATGGGGAGGTCACATCAGGTGAGGCTCTTGTGATGGGTCAGGTGTGGTTGTGTCAAGTGAAGGTCTTGTGATGGGTCGGGGTGGGCAGGAGTGGGTTCTACTTACTTTTACTACCAGTTCGCAGCGGGATTGCGGGCGTGTGCTTGCTTCACTTGCAGACATGTAAGCGAAGCATGCACAGAAACTGGAGCATGCACAGATCGCTGATGATGACATCCAGGACAGTGGGCGGGGCCTTCCACCAGGTTTACTACTGGTTCTTGCAAACCGGTCCGAACTGGGAGCAACCCACCACTGTGTGTGGCTTATATCAGGTGAGGGTCTTGTAATAGGTTTTGTGATGGGGAGGTCATGTCAGATGAGGGTCACATCAGGTGAGGGTCTTGTGATGGGTGTGGGTTACATCAGCTGAGGGTCTTGTAATAGGTCTTGTGATGGGGAGGTCGTGTCAGGTGAGGGTTGCTGGAAAAGTATCTCGGAAGAAAGCAATCGTAAACCATTGGAAAGAAAACTGGAGCTTGGTGACTCACATGGGTTGGAAGTTAGAAAGCCCATGTTCAAGACCCAAGTGCTGCTGTGTGGTGGGGTGAGCTCCAGTCACCCGCTCCAGCTCCTTGACAGGGACATGAAAGAAGCCTTCACAGTCATCTCCTGGGCAATGGTGATATCACCAGCTAATCCTTTCAAGGTGGAAGCACCTTCAACTGTTCCTCCCATGCAAACGGAAGGGGGCAAGAGAACTGCATGGATGAGCTTGACTTGAATGTTCCTTTCTTGTTTCTTTTTGGGTTCTGGATTTAGATATCAGTGTCTTTGTTTTCCAGGGTTTCTGAGACGCTTCCGTTCCAAATAACTTTGAGCGATTGTCAGCCCTTCCAGATAAGCCAGACAGGAAACACACTAGATGAACGGATTCTACTTTATTATAAGGCTACATTTGCAGAGCCTTGCAGGTGGGAAAGTGCAAATTTTCCCACAACACTTCTGAATGCTTGATCTGTTGTGGGGAGGGGGGAAGGATGCCCTTCCCAAGTTTCTTTCTCTGATCACTAAACCACTGGGTGCTAATGGTAAAGGTTTCCCTCATGCATATGTGCTAGTCATTCCTGATTCTAGGGGGCGGTGCTCATCTCCATTTCAAAGCCAAAGAGCCAGCGCTGTCTCTGTGGTCATGTGGCCAGCATGACTAAATGCCAAAGGTGCACAGAATGCTGTTATCTTCCCACCAAAGGTGGTCCCTATTTTTCTACTTGCATTTTTTACATGCTTTCGAGCTGCTAGGTTGGCAGAAACTGGGACAAGTAATGGGAACTCACCCCGTTACACAGCACAAGGGATTCGAACCGCTGAACTGCTGACCTTTTGATGAACAATGTCAGCGTTTTAGCCACTGAGCCACTGCGTCCCACTGGGTACTTCTCTCCCTCTTTATCTGATTGTTTCCAAAGTGGCATCTCTTCCCCTCGTTCTCCCAAGGTCATTCATTCATTCTATTACCGCAGTGTACATCCCAACCTCTGTATGTCAAGTATAATAAAAATAAGCATATAAATCCTATTAGAACGAGAGATAGCCAGCGCTGGGAACATTAATTGAAGGAATCAATCCGGCCAACACTAAAAAGAAACCACAATCACTGCTAGGAGGGACGAGTTCACAATGTTCTAATCTCTCAAAGCTGGATAGAAAAACCAAGTTTCAAAGACTTTCTGTAAATCCAAGATGGTTAAATCAAAAAAAAAAAAGTCAAAAAGAAAGGAAAAAAAGGAGAGAAAGAAAAAGAAAAAGTCTCGAAAGTCTTGACTGCCAACAAAATAGATTGCCCTCAAAACCAATGGGCAACCAGTGTAACAGATCCCTGGTGTTATATGGGAAATCCCATCCATCTATAACTACTTAGAATAGAATAACAGAGTTGAAAGGGCCCTTATCGGTCATCTAGTCCAACCCCTGCTCAAGCAGGAGAATCTACACCATTTCTGACAGATAACAGTCCAGTCTCTTCTTGAAAGCTTCCTTGAAGGGTGCAATGGCTCAGTGGTTAAAGACGTTGGACAAGCTTGGGTTTAAGACCTGAGCACTACGTGATGGGGTGAGCTCCTGTTCCTTGCACCAGCTCCAGCCCTGCCTAGCAGTTTGAAAACAAGCAAATGTGAGTAGATAAATAGGTATAGAGGAGATAAATAGCTCCTCTATACCTATACCTATACCGAGCCTGTGTAGCATAGGGGGCTAATGCCTCCTACTAAAGGCAGCAATTAACACCAGCTGCCTGTAATTTCTGTGAGTTCAATCCTAGACAGGCTCAGGGTCGACTCAGCCTTCCATCCTTTATAAGGTGGGTAAATTGAGGACCCAGTTTGTGGGGGCAATAAGCTGACTTTGTATAAATATACAAAAGTATGAAGGCTATTGCTTAATGCATTGTAAGCCGCCCTGAGTCTCCGGAGAAGGGCGGCATATAAATCAAATTTTTTTAAAAAAATACGAAGAACAATTGTGGGAATTGGATATGGCTAGTCTAGGGAAAAGAAGGACTAGGGGTGACATGATAGCAGTGTTCCAATATTTGACGGGTTGCCACAAAGAAGAGGGGGGGCAGGGGTCAAATTCAGTTACCTTCTCTACCGGTTCACAAAAATATGCACGCCATGCATGCGCCGAGGCTTAAAAATCATTGCAAAAAAGCGACATCATGATATCCGCGTGGGTGGGCGGAGCCTCCCACAGCCGCCGCTACTGGTTTGCCTGAGCCGTATAGAACTGACTGGATTTCACCCCTGAGTGGGGGTGGGGTGGGGTGTCAACTTATTTTCCAAAGCACCAGAAGGCAAGACAGGAGTGGGATTTTGGGGTTATCCGAACTGCACAGAATCTTAGCTGGAGGTTCTCCCGAATCCCTGCGAACTCCTGAACTGGATCCCTTGGCCAAAAAGCGGGGATGAGCCCCATGCCAGGAGTGGCTTCTACTTACGTTTACTACCGGTTCACAATGGGAGCGTGCATGCTTCTCTGCCTGCGCAGATCACCCATGATGATGTCATGGCGAGTGGGCGGAGCCTCCCACCAGTTTTACTACCGGTTCTATAGAACCGGACTGAACCGGGGACAACCCACCACTGCCCTGTGCCCTAGAATTGACACGACTGGACAAGAAATCCTTCCTCCGTATATCATTACTTGGAATGCCAGATTGAAGAGCAGCTGTTGCAACCTCAGAGCTCCACTTTTCTTCATTTCTGCCACCGCGGGAACCGTTGCTCTCTGAGCAGAACAAGGAGGGATGATAAATTCTTCGCTTGGCAGGGCTTCATTAATAAGTAATCCAAAGCATTTATAAATAAAAAGAGGCATTTAGACTATTCCCTGCTCCCTGAGTTATGAGAGGAGCAATTAAGGAGAAAGGCTTTAAAATGAGATGAACCTGCTGAATCAAAGATGCTTCAGAAAGTGTGGGGGGGTGGGGTGGAATTGCCACTGGGACTTTGATGCAGAGAGATTGTTGCCAAGGTTTGGCTTTTCCTGCAGCTTGCCAGCAAAGGCCGAATGGACAATCATTTGTTCATAAAAATGGGTGCATTCAAATGCAGCCGTGGGAGACGGCAGGATTGGAATAGATTCTATCCTAGTTATTGCCGTCTCCAGTGTGGCTTCCCGATCAAGAGGAATCAATCTTCACATGGGTTGGGTTCATGCGGCGTCCTTGACCAGATTAAACAATGATCTAATGGGGTTGCCTTCACACCTGTTAAGGTGGATGAACTTTATGCCAGGTTTTCTGTGGCACAGAGTAAGATGCAAAGGATCCCTTTTGGTTAATGCTCGATAAATGGTGTGAATGCAAAAGAGCAATAGCACTTAGACTTATATAACGCTTCACAGTGCTTTACAGCCCTCTCTAAGCAGTTTACAGAGTCAGCATAAGGAGGAGGAGGAGGAGGAGGAGGAGGAGGAGGAGGAGGAGGAAGAAGAAGAAGAAGAAGAAGAAGAAGAAGAAGAAGAAGAAGAAGAAGAAGAAGAAGAAGAAGAAGAAGAAGAAGAAGAAGAAGAAGAAGAAGAAGAAGAAGAAGAAGAAGAAATAGCATTTAGACATATATCGCTTCATAATGCTTTACAGTCCTCTCTAAGCAGCTTACAAAGTCAGGAGGAGGCTGAGGAGGAGGAGGAGGAGGAGGAGGAGGAGGAGGAGGAGGAGGAGGAGGAGAGAAGAAGAAGAAGAAGAAGAAGAAGAAGAAGAAGAAGAAGAAGAAGAAGAAGAAGAAGAAGAAGAAGAAGAAGAAGAAGAAGAAGAAGAAATAATAATAGCATTTGGAGGAGGAGGAGGAGGAGGAGGAGAGGAGGAGGAGACTGAGGAGGAGGAGGAGGAGAAGGAGAAGGAGAAGGAGAAGGAGAAGGAGAAGGAGAAGGAGAAGGAGAAGGAGAAGGAGAAGGAGGAGAAGGAGAAGAAGAAGAAGAAGAAGAAGAAGAAGAAGAAGAAGAAGAAGAAGAAGAAGAAGAAGAAGAAGAAGAAGAAGAAGAAGAAGAAGAAGAAGAAGAAGAAGAAGAAGAAGCATTTAGACTTGTATATCGCTTCATAACGCTTTACAGCCCTCTCTAAGCTGTTTCAGAGTCAGGAGGAGAAGGAGAAGGAGAAGGAGAAGGAGAAGGAGAAGGAGAAGGAGAAGGAGAAGGAGAAGGAGAAGGAGAAGGAGAAATAGCATTTAGACTTATATATCGCTTTACAATACTTTACAGCCCTCTCTAAGCGGTTTACAGAGTCAGCATCTTGTCCCCAACAATTCGGGTCCTCATTTTACCGACCTTGGAAAGACGAAAGGCTGAGTCAACCTTGAACCGGTCAGGATCAAACTCCTGGCTGTGGGCAGAGTTAGCCTGCATTCTAACCACTGCGCCACCATGGCTCAGAAAAGATTAAATGTATAAAATCAGTAAACAAATTAAGAGTGTTTTGTGTGAACACAATTAGTCAATAAGCACGGGTGAAAAACGGCTTTTGATTTCAGTGCCTTCTTGCCTGTTTTTTGCACTTTTAAATTATTACTCAGATGAAGATTCAGCTTTTGAACGGTCTTTCCCTGAATTTTACTGGTGATTTTTTTTTTAAAAAAAAAATCCATGTTAAGGAAAGTTCTGAGCATAAAATTTTCCACAAACATGATGTTTTTCCAAAGTCAAGCTTATATGGAAAAAGAGAAAGCTGAACGAAAGTGAAATGGACAGGTCTACCCTCCGAAAAAATGAGAAGTAATGCAGCTGCACTGATTACTTTCAAGGCCTTTGGATGATAAGCAGAGTCAACACTTGGTTAACTGCATCCTGTCAACCCCGTATTAAGATGTTCTCGCTCACTGAAGCCTGAGAATATTGACTGTCATTTGCTAGTTGTGAAAGATGGTGGCGTGGCTGAAGAAAAGAACAGAAGGAAGATTACACAGAAACTCTCAAGAGACAGAAGGCAAATGCATTGGCAGCTAATCTCATAAATTGCAAGCCAATTGAAGTGGAGAAAAATCCTTGGGAAAGCATTTGAAATCATTCAAAGGGATTCCGCCTTCGTGCACTCACAGACAATGAGGCTGGGAAATTACGCTTGTGTTGTGGTCCACCAGCAGCCTGCGGAGCTGACAGTGGAGTCGGACAGTGAGGAGGCTGAGGAAGAACACGGGGAAGGCCCGGATGAAGGCTCTGCATCGGAGGCAGAGATGGGGTCAGGGCCATTGGGGAGTGATGTGTGGACTCCGGAGCCTCCACAGGCTGACATCAGAGAGGCAGAGGAACAGGAGGAGCCTGTTCCTAGTGCACGCATGAGAAGAGCTGCCAGAAGGCAAGAGCAGCTAAAGCAAAAAGGACGACTCGGGAGTAGGGCCAAAAGATGATTGGCCAGTGGTGAAATCTAAAATTTGTTACTACCGATTCTGTGGGCATGGCTTGGTGGTGGTGGTAATGTGACTGGGTGGACGTGGCCAAATTTTTTTTTTTTACTTTTAAAACCATTTTTTCTACAACTTCTTCGGCGAAGAGGTTGTTAAAAAAATGCTTTCAAAAGGCTCTGCCGATGAGGCAACTCAGCTTGGATCGTCAGAGGCATTTAAAAGAAAAAACCCTTCATTCATTCATTCATTCAACCCTTTTTCATTCATTCATTCAACCCTTTTTCATTCATTCATTCATTCATTCATTCATTCATTCATTCATTCATTCATTCATTCATTCATTCATTCTGACTGCCCATCTCACAAGAACTGACTCTGGACAGCATACACTTAGTTTATTTACTAAGTAAATAAACACATCAAAGACATAATGATGATGATGAAGAAGAAGAAGAGGAAGAGGAAGAAAAAGAAAAAAAGAAGAAGAGGAAGAGGAAGATTAGTAGTAGTGCTAAAAAGGTAATATTCACAGTGTAGTGGCATTACAAGCAACAACAAACAACAATTTTTCATCTTCCAGGGTTGTACAAATATTGACAAGTGTATCTTTGTCTACTAATTGAGAAAACCTATATAATTGTGTGGGGGGGAGGGGGGAAGTGCATAATAATTGAAAAAGTGTATAATTGAATTTAGAATGCTAAAGAAAGAAAGAAGAACTAGATAGATGCAGCATTTAGCTTCACTTTTGCAAAATTTCCATGAGCGGCTCTAACTCCGATGCAAGCCAAGCAGGACGAGGGCCGCTGACCCATTCCAGCTGTGCCTGCTGGATTTATTGCGGACTGCGAGTCCTACATTGGCTGCCGTGGCAGGAGAAGGTAATTTAGGAGAGCTGCAAGGCACGGTGGCTGCCTTTTGCTTCATCAGCAGAACTGCTTTTGGCAATTCTTGCCTGCGTTAAGGAGTAAGAAATGAAGATGTCAAGACTCAGGAAGGTCCAGCCAGATTGAAATGGCCAAGGATGTTCTCCTTTTTCAACCGTCGGACGTAAAGGTAGTCCTTGACTTTTGCTTAACCAAAGTTTTATTTATTTATGTATGATGTATAAGATACAGAAATACAAAATAAAATAATCTGTAGAGATTCTCAGTCATCCAAATCATGGCTGTCCCAAAGAAAGAGCCTGGTGGCGCAGCAGCTTAAGCAGCAGCTTAGGTGCTGTTTAAGTGACACCAGCTGCCTGCAATTACTGCAAGTTCGAATCTCACCAGACTCAAGGTTGACTCAGCCTTCCATCCTTTCAAAGATAGGTAAAATGAGGACCCGGATTGTGGGGGCAATAAGCTGACTTTGTATTAAAAAAAACACCGCTTGGGGGGGGGCGAAAGCCCTACTAAGCAGGTATATACAAAAGTATGAAGGCTATTGCTTAACGCATTGTAAGCCGCCCTGAGTCTCTGGAGAAGGGCGGGATATAAATTAATTTTTTTTAAAAAAGGTTTTTTTTTCAGGAGGCAACTGGACTTTCTGGTTTTTCTCTCTTGAAGACATTTTGTTTCTCATCCAAGAAGCTTCTTCAGCTCTGACAGGATAGTGGGATAGTCCTCCAAACTGCCCCCCCCCAAAAAAAACCTCCAGTTGCCTCCTGAAAAAGGACCTTTGGACAAGCATGACCTGGATGACTGAGAATCATTTTTGTAACATGTCACAGTAACAGAGTTGGAAAGGACCCCAGGACACTGCGACCGTCATAAATGTGAACCATTTGCGAAACATCTGAATTTTGATCATGTGACCGTGGGGATGTTGCAACGGTGGTAAGTCTGAAAAACAGTCATAAGTCACTTTTTTCAATGCTGTTGTAGCTTTGTAAATTGTAAGTTGAGGACTACCTGTGGTATAAACTAGCCATTTCCATAAGAACAAGGTAATCCTCGACTTATGACCACAACTGAGCCTAAAATTTATGTCGCTAAATGAGACATTTCTTAAGGGAATGTTCAACGTTGCCCTATTTTAGCAACTTTCTTGCTAGAGTTGTTAAGTGAATCACTGTCGTTGTTAAGGTACTAACATGGTTGCTAAGTGAATCTGGCTTCCCCGATGTCAGAAGGTCACAAGAGGGGATCACATGATCGCAGGATGCTGCAGCCATCATAAATATGATGCAGTGATTTCTAACGTTGGCATGATGACATCATGAGATGAATGACATCACTCCTCTCCCTTGCAGATGCCATAATCAGGGGTGGGATTTAGCCAGTTCGGACTAGTTCTGGTGAAGGGGATTCTAATTTTACATCTGGTTTGCTGAACTGGTAGTTGCAAGGACTGGCTGCCCCTCCCCCTCCCAGGAGTCTCCAAGTGGCCCATTTTAGATGCCAGGTAAGTGCAGCACCCATGTGGAGGCTCTGGGAGGGCAAAAAAAATGGGCCTTCTGGCCCAGAGGTTAGTTTCAGCAGGTTCTGACCAGTTCTGGAGAATCAGTAGAGGAAATTTTGAGTATTTCGGAGAACCGGTATTAAAAATTCTGACTGGCCCCGCCCCCATCTATTCTCTACCTCCCAAGTCCCAGCTGATCGGGAGGAAGTGGGGATTTTGCAGTAACCTTCCTCTGCCATGCCCACCAAGCCACACCCATCAAGCCATGCCACGCCCACCAAGCCACACCCACAGAACCGGTAGTAAAAAAATTTGAAACCCACCATTGTTCTGGACATTCTGGAAGTCCAGAAACAGGCCCATTCCCGGCCTCCGGAGGGTCTCCGGAGCCCGGGGGAGGCTGTTTTCACGAAGGCTCAAGAAATGCCTTCAGAGTTTGGGGAGAGCAAAAACGCCCGCCCCTCCACTACCGTGATGTAGGAGGCTGAGTAGGCCATCCCCACCACGGCCATGCCCACCCAACAATTGGGCAGAGAACCAGTTGCTAAAATTTTTGAATCCCACCCCCGGCCATCATCATATTGCATAAACAGAGCCTATATCCTTAGCGAAACCTAAACTGACCATCTTCTTTCAAAAGTGGAGAATGTAGATCCTTGATGATTAAAATTAACCAAGCACAACAATTAGCTTAAGATCTTTGATTAATCTTAAACACCCCTAGGAATAGTTTTGCTTTTTTATGGCTTCCTGTAATCTTTAACTGATGAGATTAAAGTAACAATGGCATTTGAATAATGGAGCCTGAATAATAATGAGCTCTCATTAAGCTAAATATCATTAAACATGAGTTAGTGGATTGTTTTCAATATATCTTAAATTGGTTGGGCCATCATTTGGAATGTGGGGGGAAATTATACCCGCTCACAAGAATAATATATAGCTAATAGTTATAATAATATATACAGTAGTGGCCACAATTGTGGAAATCTTTTGGGAAAATTGTATTTTTGAGGTTTGATGGCTAATAACACAACTTTTTTTTTTAGAGTTCCAAGATAATCCTATTCCACTGGTGGAATGGTCTGGGAATAGCCCAAACCTTCACCCAATTGAAAATCTACGGAGCCGACTAAAGAAACTTGTTAGTCAGAAGTGACCCAGCAATAAAACCCAGTTAATAGAAATAATCATTCAGTCTTGGTTTCACATGATAACAGCTGCAAAACTAAAAGACTTGGTTTACTCCATGGGAAGAATTGTAAGGCTGTAATTCATGCTAAAGGTTACCCAGCTAAGTATTAACTGACATGGTGAACATTTTTGTATATCTCGTTTTTTCTACGTGTTTCACTTTATACTGTAACTGTTATTCTGATAGCAAATCCTTCCTAAAAGTTATTGCATTACATTCTTGATTCAATTATCTTTCCATTGATATGTAATTTTAGGGTACTACTCCAAAAAAAAAAAAAGTGGCGTTATTAGCTAGTTTTAGAAAATACACTTTTCCCAAAAGGTTTCCACAATTTTGGCCACGACTGTAGTTAATGTAGAACAGCTGACTTGAAAAGCAGCCGTGCCTTGAAATAACGGATTTTGTCAAAGTATTAATATCTATTTTTTATTCCTATAAAAGGGGAAAAAAGACAAACTGCTAAAAAGTACAAGGCAATACATACACACACAAACAAAAATAAGCAGGAAAGAATCTGGGTTGGTTGTGGGTTTTTGTTTTTTTTTAAATGAGGGATGTTTACATTTATGCCACCGCAATATTCCAAGTGTACTTTCGAAACAAGAACAAGTTCGATGAAATTCAGACCTGGTAAGGAAACATGTCTATGATTTCTTCAGTTGTGGCAAAGCATGTATTGGTGATCCAACTATTCTTGTAGGTAGATCTTACTTTATGCCTTAGAAGAGAGCCATCCAGTGCCATGCATGGATTTCACTTCCCAGAATTCTCAGCAGTAACTTCTTAGCTAAGAATTCTGGGAGATGCCCAGGTTGGGGAAGTCTGGTAAACTGCTGTTAGAATCCAGACTGTTTAACAAATGATTATTAAAACAAGGTATGATTTAGTGCAGCATGGAGCCAATCTCTGCTTCTCTGAAATTTAAAAAAAAAACTTTCAAATTAAGACTCAGGAGGGGCTATTCTCCTCCCCTTTTTAAATCTCACTGTCTCACGAATGAGGGGAAAATGCCCATGTATGTATCAAAGATATTTGTATCAAAGACATGGCTCACTTACAAGGTTAATTTGCTCTTTTTTTTTCTTTTTACAACCCCATAGTCCCTTAATTTGGATGGAGCTGAGAATTTACTGACCGGATGCCCTTCCTGACACCTATGTGGAGTTTGCAGCAGATATTTCTTTTCCTTTGCACTCTAGAAGAGAAACATCTGCCGCTACCTAGGATTGAACTCTCAACCTTCTGAATGGGAAGCAAGAGTCTTCACCACTAGGCTACCCACACCATTCATAAAGTAAAATTGCTTTAATTGTCTGAAATAGGCTTTGCATTAAGGAAGGAGCTATCTAGAAGCCAGTGAACTACATTTCCCAGAAGCCCCACGTAGCACAACCAAGAAAAATAGAAGCTGGGAGCTGTGGTTCTGCTACTCTGTTTTCAGGATTCATTAAAACAGGCATGCACTCAGAAACCATGCTTGAAGGAGTGAGCTAGCCTCAGGAATTGCAAAACAAATGAGCAACGTTCCTTGCTGTTTTCCTTCCCTGACTAAATGGTCTCTAGTTGTGTCCAGGGATGGGCTTCAAAAATTTTAGCAAGGGGTTCTCTACCCAGTTACTGGATGGGTGTGACCATGGTGGGTGTGGCCTAGTCAGCCTCCTGCACCACAGCATTTTTGCCCTCCCCAGGCTCCGGAGGCTTTCCTTGAGCCTCCGGGAGGGCGAAATCGGCCTCCCCAGGCATCGGATGCCTCAGAAGGCCGTTTCTGGCCTTCCCGAACTTCTGTTAGGCCTGTATTTTACCTTCCGTGAGCCTCCGTGTGTGCCCTGCACTTACCTGCATCAAAAATGGCCCTCATGGGGACTCCTGGGAGGAGAGGGGAGGGGCCAGCCAGGAGTGGAATTTGGGGGTTCTCTGAACTACACAGAATCTTAGCTTAGAGGTTCTGCCGAACCCCTGTGAACCCCCAGCAGCCCACCCCTGGTTGTGTCGCCTTTCACATCCCATAATTCCTAGGGAGCAGAGCTATAAGGCTAAAAAGGGCAGCAGCCTAAGGAAATATTTCTTGGAGAACAGTTGCTAAATGCAGCTAATTCTGTTACTGAAATTCAGAAATGTTTTTATGGGCAGGTATGAAATCCAGCCACTTGAGCAATAAAGATCCGCTTGCAAAGGACGAAGCAGATGGGGAAACGGATGCTAGCCACCAAATTGAGTAATAAAAGAGCTAACCTTGAAACTTCAGGGTTTTTTTCCCCCCCACGGGAAATAAAAACATTGGTGGAAAGACATAGATTCAATGGGGATCAACGAGAATGAGCCGCGTTCTCAGTGACAGAGAGATATCTGGGTTATTGCTGGAGGCGGATCGCACACAATTGCTTTTTAAGAAAGTCAGCGTGCAAAACCACGAGTGCTTCCAAAATTGATCCATAAGAGTTTTTGTGAACCAATAAAAAAGGAAACATCTGGGTCAGGGGCCTGCAACCTTAAACACTCAAAGAGCCATTTGGACCCATTTCCCACAGAAAAGAAAACACCGGGAGCCACAAAACCTGGGTGGGTGTGGCCAACTTGATGTCACTCACTTCTACCAGTCACATGATCCCCTCCCCAAACACACTTACCCAGCCGGTCATTAGGGCAGAGAACCAGTTGTTAAAAAACACTGGGAACCACAAAACCCTTTTGACATCTCTCTCTCTCCCCTCCCTCCCTCTCTCCCCCCTCTCCCCCTCCCTCTGTATCTCTCTCTGTCTCTGCCCTGGCCGCTTCTTCATCCCCCGCCATTGCCCTTACCTTCTCAGGCTAGTGACTGGTAGGGGAGGGCAAGGGGCGGGGCCAGCCAATGATGGGATCACCCAATGAGGAGCCACAGCAGAGGGCCCAAAGAGCCACATGTGGTTCCGGAGCTGTAGGTTGCTGACCCCTGGTCTGGGAGGAAGGATTTCAGAAACTTCAAGGATGATGCAAGACACATTGCAGGCTACCTTGCTATCACCTCTACTAAATTTCTGCCATTACTATTTTGCCTGCATGTTCTTCTTCCCTCCACGGAATTCAATGTGCACTAAAGAAAAGCAGAAACAGAAAATCCCAAGAGAAAAGAAGAACTTCCATGAATCCAGTATCTTTTTCCCCACTTGGAACTGAACCCAGACGGATATTTCTTCCAACACTATTTTGCACAGAAGCAGCAACTCAACTCTTCCAACCCTATTATTCTATGTTTTATATTCCTCATTACAGCCTTTAGCAGTAAGGTAAAGGTTTCTCCTGTCCAGTCATGTCCCACTCTAGGGGGTGGTACTCATGTCCATTTCTTGGCTAAAGGAGCCAGCGTTGTCCAAAGATCACGTGGCCATCATGAATTCTGTGCACCAAAGTACACAGAACGCTGCTACCTTCCCACTGAAGTGATACCTATTTATCTACTCATATTTGCATGCTTTTGAACTGCTAGGTGGGCAGGAGCTGTGGCGAGAAACGGAGCTCACCCCATTGCATGGTGCTCGGGTCTCGAACCTGGACTGTGTGATCTTTCCAGCTGACAAGCTCGGCATCTTTAACCGCTGAGCCATTGCATCCCCTTTTAAGAATAGCCACTTGTTAAAGGCAGAGACCCTGGAAAGTGTGCAGAGAAGAGCAACAAAGATGATAAAGGAGGAGGCTAAATCGTATGATGAATAGTTGAGGGAACTAGGTATGTCTAACCTATCAAAAAGAAGGACTAGAGGGAACATGATACTGTCTTCCTATACTTTAAGGGTTCATAAATGAAGGCAAATATACATGTCCCAGGGTAATGTTGTAAGATCCAATCTATACTCTGCCAGAAAGAAGTTCCCTGAATGTGGGCTCCAGCATGAGTCTGAAAGCTCAGTAGGGGTGGGATTCTACTGGTTTGGACCGGTTCAGTTGAACCGGTAGCACTGATGATCAGCTGACAGCGAACCAGTTTGCTCTGACGATCAGTGGGGACGCCCACCCTCCCCTGCGCTTTACTTACCTTTATCTTTGCAGCAGAATGGATTGTCGCGCCTCAGCTGTTTTAATTCCCTAGCACTAACGCGGAAGGTAATATTTAGTTGAACTGTGCACGCACGCGCAGGGAAGTGCGCGATCACCGAACCGGTTGTTAAACTGGAAGGATCCCACCACTGCTCGGAAGACAAAACTCTGGTCCCAGTGACCAATCCAGCTTGGATCCTGCAATTTTAAAGGCTTTCACAGAGAAGATGGGATGGACTTACTGTATTTTCTAAGGCACCGGAGGGCAGGACAAGAAGCAAATGGCTATAAGCTTGTTAAAAGAGAAATCCAACCCTAGAAGTAAGGAGAAATTTTCTGACGTTGCGAACAATTAATCAACGGATTAAGCTTTTTTCCTGAAGTTGTAGATGCTCCATCACTGGAGATTTTCAAAAATAGATTGGACAACCATTTGACCAACAAAGTGTAAGGCTGTGATGGCGAACGTATGGCACGTGTGCCACAGGTGGCACATGGAGCCATATCGGTGGGCACACGAGTGTTGCTGTAGCTCAGCTCCAGTGCGCATGTGTGCTCCGGACAGCTGATTTTCGAGCCTTCCAAGCCCACCGGAAGTTGGGAAACAGGCCGTTTCCAGCCTGCAGAGGGCTTCTGGAAGGCCTCTGGGAAGGAAGCATTTTCACCCTCCCCAGGGTCCTAGAAAGCCTCTGGACCTGGGGAGAGTGAAAAACGGGTCTTCCGGTCCCATCGGAAGTCGGGAAACGGGCTGTTTCTGGCCTCCAGAGGGACTTCAGGGGGATGGGGTAGGCCGTTTTCGTGCCCCCACTTTCAGGTTCCAAAAAAGCCTCTAGCGCCTGGGGAGGTTGAAAAACAGGCCTACCATGCCATCTCGTGCCAAAAGCATGGGAAGCACGGGGTGGGATCACATTGAATTATGAGTGTGGGTACACATACGTGAGCCCCCCCCCCCGCCACGCTCCCCACGCTTTTGGCACGCGGCAGCAAAAAGGTTAACCATCACTGGTATAAAGTCTCGTGCCTTGACCAGAAGACTTTAGACTAGAAGACTTCCAAGGTCTCTTTCAGCCCTATGATTCTAAGTTCTGAGGTTAAATGGGCCGTTTCATCAGTGGTGCTAAAGAAGCGTTTAAAGGGGGGTGGGGGAAAACCCCACCACCTACTTTGTCTTATATTTATTTGTTAGATATAATTAAAAGGGGGAAAAAAACCACCCCAAAGAAAGGTTCAAACCAAGATGGAGTGATTGGCGCCACCGAAGACACTTGATATGCGGAAGTTCAGCAGTCCTAATTGCCAGTCAGATTTTAAAAAAAAGGGAAAGAAAGCAACACACCAATATTTCTTGAGAGAAAATAGGCTGGGAAATTTTCTTTTGGAGAGAACAGATGGGACTAGTCTGGCATGAAGGCAAAACCTGTTCTTCCGATTCAGTCATCCGATTGCTAATTGCCTTGAGATGAAAAAAAATGATGAGAGGCTATAGAAAGCAAAATAGTGCGTATGAAAAAAAAAAACAGTTCTCCCTGCGAGGGTGGGAGGTACAGGGGATTTAAAAAAAAATCCTCTCTTCTAAAATTGACTATTGCATTTTGTTTTCTCCTGCTATCAGAATTCACCTTCCGGTGGAAAAAAAAACACAAAGTTTGCAAGAAACTCCCTGTAAAAACTTACTGTAAATTAACACAGCAGCGCACCGGTCCTCATGATTACCAAGGCATGAGAGCTATCTACTGAAAGGGTTACCCATCAAAATTCTCCTCCCCCTCCAACACAAGTATGGACACACAACCTTGCTAAGCAATTTCAGCACAACCGATACGGGTTCCAAATTGCAAACAAGAAGAGCAAAGATTTTAGCCAACTCAGAACCGATCCCAGAACGCAATCAGAATCCATCTGTCTCCTTTTAATATTTTGAGCAAAGAATGTCTTGGCCACTTCTGAATTGTCGAATTCTCAGTTCTCTAATTTGCTGGTGGCATCTGAAGCTAGGGTAAATCAGAAGGATTGTCTTTAGAATGAAAAAGAAGTTCAGAAAGAAGCAGTCCATCAGTTCGTCAAGTCATTTATCAAGGAACGTGACAGCCGTATTTATTAGGAATGGGACAAGGGCCAAATGTCAAATCCGACATCCACTCTTTTCTGTTTAAAAGAGTAGTGGATCAAAATGTCATGGTGATTCTCCATCTCTCAAAGTTCTTGCATCATTTTCTACATGAGACAACGTTCCCGAGAAGTGCAGTCCAAGGACCTCACCTGAGGAAAACAAGAGAAAAGAGATACGGCCAAATTAGCATCATTTAGAAGATGCAACAGCATCGAACTGAGAAAGATTTTCAAGTTAGCAAGCCACCCATCATAATTAAGAATTAGAACTGAGCTATGCAAATCCCCTCCAGGGCTAACCCAAACTACTTTTGTGTCAACTGAATAGAGAGAAAGTCTACTGGAGAACACAGCTAAACTGTTCACACCTAAAGAGAAATACCTCCAACTTTGTATGACTTGCTTGGCTCCAAGCAATTTTTTTTTTTCTGTTCAGGGAGATGGGTTTATCCAGGGGTGAAATCCAGCAGGTTCTGACAGGTTCTGGAGAACCGGTAGTGGAAATTTTGAGTAGTTTGGAAAACCGGCAAATGCCACCTCTGGCTGGCCCCAGAGTGGGGTGGGAATGGAGTTTTTGCAATATCATCGCCCCAGGAGTGGGGAGGAAATGGGTATTTTGGAGTATCTTTCCCCCCAGGAGTGGGGAGGGAATGGGGATTTTGCAATATCCTTCCTCCAGGAGTGGGGTGGGAATGGAGATTTTGCAGTATTCTTCCCTCAAGAGTAGGGAGGGAATAGAGATTTTGCAATATCCTTCCCCTGAAGTGGGAAGGGAATGGGGATTTTGCAATATCCTTCCCCTGCCACGTCCACCAAGCCACGCTTCCCCTGGGTTCCAGAGGCCCTGCAGAGGCCAGAAACGAGCCCATTTTTGGACTTCTAGAACTTCCAGGAGGCCCATTTTTGCACTCCCAGAGCCTCCGCGTGGGCGCTGCACTGCACCTAGCATCCAAAGCAGGCCACGTGGAAACTCCTGGGAGGGGCGGGTCAGGGTGGGTGGAGCCAGCCAGTCCTTGCAACTACCAATTCGGCAAACCAGATGTAAAATCAGCATCCACTTTGCCGGACCCAGTCTGAACCAACTGAATCCCACCCCTGCCTATACCATTTCAGACAAATGATTGTCCAATCTCTTCTTAAAAACCTCCCGTGATGGAGCACCCACAACTTCTGGAGGTAAGACATTTCAAGTCATTGACTAACCAAGGTCAACCTTGCCTACCTTTCTGGGCCAGAAGTGCAACCAGATGCACAACAGATGTGGGTGCCGTCAGTCAAACAATGTCGGCTGGCGGCTCCCAGAGGGAGAGCGTTCTCTGTGGGAGCGCTGACCCTCTGGAATGGTTTGCCCACCGAGCTTAGGACAGCTCTCGACCTCCTCTTCTTCCTCCGCGAACGGAAAACGTGGCTTTTCCATCAAATGGACTGATCTGTTGAGGAGGAGGTTTTTACATTGTAATAATTTTAATTAATTTTAATTGGATTTTAATTTATACTTGATTCATATTGTCAAATTTTTATCTTGTAAGCCGCCCTGAGTCCTTCGGGAGAAGGGAGGCATATAAATCTCAATAAAGTAATAAAAAATTAAAAAAAATAAGCGGGTGCCACCTCTTGCTTAAACTCGCCAATTCTTTATATGGGGGTTATATTCCTTCAATATACCCTTCATCTCTCTGTCATGGGAATGGCCATCTGGTGGGTGGACAGCCAAGTAATGCATGCTTCAGGTGCTTAGGAAGGTCACCCACTGTCAGACCTTGTGACAAGTGGCATATCTCAAAGAAGAAACAGCATGGGGCAGATGTGTAAGTACGCTCATGTTGCCTTCCCGAATAGAAGTGGATTCCCCCCTCCCCCCAATGCCTAGATTTCCTGTCTTTCTCTTCTGGCAGTCCTCAAGGGAGAAGATATATACGCTTAAAAGCATGCCTTAAAAATACTAAAATCCATAAACAATCAGCAATTCAAAGGTGGCCAAAGATGCAGATTTTTCTTCTACTCAAAGTATATGTGTCAACTTCGAAACGGACCAGGCCTGCCACAGGAACCTTGACAGTATGAGGAGCAATGTATAAAATATTCAACAAAACTTTTCTTATGCCTATAAAAGATATAAAGGATATATAAAGGGATCTGGGTATCCTAGTGGACAATCCCTTGAATATGAGCCAGTAGTGTGCTGCAGCTACCTGAAAAGATAAATCAAGATTATGTGAAGATTATAATGCCCCAGTAAGACCACACTGCTGGAGAAGACTCCTGTGAGTCCCTTGGACTGCAAGGCGATCCAACCGATCAGTCCTAGAGGAGATCAACCCTGACTGCTCTTTAGAAGGCCAATTACTGAAGAGGAAACTCAAATACTTTGGCCACCTAATGAGAAGGAAGGACTCATTGGAGAAGAGCCTAATGTTGGGAAAGATTGTGGGCAAAAGAAGAAGGGGACGACAGAGAACGAGGTGGTTGGATGGAGTCACTGAAGCAGTCGGCGTGAGCTTAAATGGACTCCAGAGGATGGTAGAGGACAGGAAGGCCTGGAGGAATGTTGTCCATGGGGTCGGATATGACTTCGCAACTAACAACAACAAAGACCACACTTGGAATATTGCACTCAGTTTTGGTTGCCACAATATAAAAAAGATGTTGAGATTCTAAAAAGATTTCAGAGAAAAGCAACGAAGATCATTAGGGACTTGAAACTAAAAAATATGAAGAACGGTTGCTGGGATTGGGCACGTCTAGTCTAATGAAAAGAAGGACTGGCTGACATGAGAGCAATCTTCCTATATTTGAGGGGCTGCCACAAAGAAGAGGAGGGGGTCAATCTATTCTCCAAAGCACCTGAAAGCAGGACAAGAAACAATGGATGGAAACTTATCAAGGAGAGAATTAACCTAAAAAGATGAAATTTCTTGGCAATGAGAACGGTTCATCAGTGGAACGGCTTGCCTTCAGAAGTTGTAACTGCTCCATCACTGGATGTTCTTTAGAAGAGATTGGACAACCATTTGATATATATAACTGATCCTACCCTGATGTCCACATGGGGCCCTACAGTGGAATCAGATTCAAAGGGCACCTCCTTAATGAAGCTGTGTCTTTCCTGGGGATCATAGAATAGCCCCAAAATGAAGCACCTCCAGAAATCTCTAGGCTTGTGTATCCATCCTTCTTTCTCCTTACCTATATTTTATATCAAACACTGTGGCATCTTCATCTTCATCATCCTCTTCATTTAAGGGAGCCATTTCCACCCGTTCTGCTGGAGTCGTGATAATGTCATATTTGCGGGGTTTTTTATTCCTTCTCTTAGACCTAAAACGGGAAAAAGAAAAGATTTTAGATATTGCATGATACCGATGTCTGTTCAGAAAGATTGCAACCATTTCTTCAATACGACCGAGGCAGGGGTGGGCTGCTGGGGGTTCAGGAGAATCTCTAGCTAAGATTCTGTATAGTTTGGAGAACCCCCGAATCCCACTCCTGGCTGGCCTCACCCACTCCTCCCCTCCCAGGAGTTCCCACATGGCCTGTTTTAGATGCAGGTAAGTTCAAGGCTTGTGCGGAGGCTCGGGGAGGACGAAAAACAAGCCTATCGGAAGTTCGGGAAGGCCGGAAATAGGCCTCTGGAGCCTGGGGAGGACAAAAATGTCCATTCCCCCTCCCCCACCCCGCTGTGGTGCAGAAGGCTGATTAGGCCATGCCCACCATAGCTCCGGCCACCCAGCAACTGGGCAGAGAACCCCTTGCTAAAATGTTTTCACCCCTCCCCTGCACCAAGGAGCTCCAAACTAATCAACAACTACTCGGTTAAACATGATACTTGGGGTGGGGCAAGGAGAAGAATCACAGACTTCAACTTTAGGACTTTTTGGCTTAAAACCATATGATTTATTCACTAAAACATTTTGTTCACACCCAAAATAATAAAGAAGAATATTCTCTTCTTTATCAACTTGTGATCCTAGAAGGGGTCAATCGTTTCATTTCCAAGCTGGCAATTCTAAGAAGCTCTCTTAAAACAGCAAGTTGGAACACAAAACATTTGTTGGGTTTGTCCTAACACACTGTTGATAAAGCAGATGGGCTGGTTTTTCCCAACATTCTGTAAGCCAAAACTAATCAAAGTTATCCAAGCTTGTCGTGTTGTGTGCATGCAACTCCTAAGTTAGATGACTCATTAAATGCATTACAATATCAGCACATAGCCATTGCCCATTTTACATTCTGTTATCTAAACAGCAGCTTAAGAGGAATAATTTTCCTCCCATTTCCTTGACACCTAACATCAAAAACGTCATCAAAAAAAAGCACAACAAAGAATGTTCTTTCTGCGCCAACTCAGGAAGCTCAAACTGCCCGAGGAGCTGCTGATTCTGTTCTATAGAGGAACTGTTGAGTCTGTCATCTGCACCTCTATAACTGTCTGGTTTGGTTCTGCAACAAGACAGACACAGACTTCAGAGGATAATTAGAACTGCAGAAAAAACAATGGCTACCAACCTGCCTTCCATGGAGGACCTGTATACTGCACGAGTCAAAAGGGGACTGTGAAAATATCTATAGACCCCTCGCATCCTGGACATAAACTGTTTCAATTCCTACCCTCAAAATGATGCTATAGAGCACTGCACACCAGAACAACTAGACACAAGAACATTTTTTTCCCAAATGCCATCACTCTGCTAAACAAATAATTCCCTCAACGCTGTCGAACTATTTACCGAGTCTGCACTACTATTAATCTTCTCATCGTTCCTATCACCCATCTCCTCCCATTTATGACTGTATGACTGTAACTGTGTTGCTTGTATCCTTAAGATTTATATTGTTTCCTAATATGATTTTATTGTTTATTGGTACCCTATGACTATCACTAAGTGTTGTGCCTTGTGATTTCTGATTAATGTATCTTTTCTTTTTATGTACACAGAGATCATATGCACCAAAGACAAATTCCTTGTGTGTCCAATCACACTTGGCCAATAAAGAATTCTATTCTGTTCTGTTCTGTTCGGCTCTGCTCTGCTCTGCTCTATTCTACTCTACTCTACTCTACATCCAGTATCTCTGGAACAGTATCTCATTCAGCTCAGGAATTTAGCTCTTGGAATTCCTATTTGTGACTATTAAGAGTAAAATCTATTTTATGAGACTAATCAAAAGCGTGTGTCTTTATTTTTCTGGAGAATAAAGCCACGATTGCTGGGAGAAATATGTATATGTGTTCTGCCCTGTCCGAATCCTGCCCACCCCAAAAAACCCCTGGAGCATTCACATTACATCAGTTTAGGAATGAAATTGCCAGTGATTAAACAGCTTGTACTCTATCGGTTCAACTGTCATTTGAATGAGCTTGTTAGATGCGAACCGCCTAATGAGCTATTAAAAACCAATACAGGCTAGCAGGTGTTTAGAAAATGTTCTCAAGATTACGCTATTTATTTCAGAAAACATCCTGGCTTTCTAGTTCAAGTTTCCCCATCAATAACATTAATTAAAATCACCCCTCTGTGCCTTTATTATAGATTTATTTGACATCCGCTCAGTTTTGCATTGCTCTGGCTGACGAGTGACAGGCCTCCTTATCACAAAGCTTTATACCTCTTGAAAGAAAACAATGCTTTCTCTACTTCAATCTCCCCCAGAGGCAGGGTCACAAACCCTTTCCTGGTGTCTGGGACCCTCGGTTCTCTCTGAGTTTGGTGGATTTCTTTGTAGACGTTAGAATACCAAACTTGGTAATCTCATTAGTGCTTGAGGGGAGTAGGTGGCTGCTCTTATTTTATACGTTAATGGTTGTCCTGTCAGTGTTGGTGGGCGTATGCTTACTGGCTCCTTTCTTGATGGGCTTCATTGTGCCTTGCATATTCTCTCCAAATATAAAGGTAAAGGTTCCCCTTGCACATATGTGCTACCCATTCCCAACTCCAGGGGGCGGTGCTTATCTCCATTTCACAGCTGAAGAGCCAGCACTGTCCGAAGATGTCTCTGTGGTCATGTGGCCGGCGTGACTCAACGCCAAAGGCACATGGAACGCTGTTACCTTCCCACCAAGGGTGGCCCCTATTTTTCTACTTGCATTTCTTTTTATGTGCTTTCGAACTACTAGGTTGGCAGAAGCTGGGACAAGTAACGTTTTCTGTCCCCCTTCCCCACACAGGCAAACACACAACCAGGCACACCTGCCAAGATTTTATTAAGCAATCAGACTAGATACCCTTGCAGATAAGAGTTTTGGCACTAAACTGTGAAATGCCTGCCAAGTCAGTTTTCACTCACAGTCAGCAAGAGAGAGAGTTTCTCCTCAGTCAGCAAGAGAGAGAGTTTCTCCTCAGTCCCAGTCAGTAGCAAAAAGTAATCCACGAAGCAAGAATTGGCCAGGGTCCAATCCAGATTTCAAGTAATGCGATGTGACTCTCAGGTTTTTAACCCTGACCGTCACAAAGCCTGAAGAGCAATCACACCCACTTTTATTCCTTGTGAGGTTGGCTCAGCTCAATGTCTGGCCCTCCCACGCTTCTTTCGTTGCTGCGCACGCTTCTCTCTCCGACGCTGCCTGGGATCAAGCCAGGATTCATTATCCTCGCTCCCTATCTGTTGTTGTTTCGATATGCTTTCCTCCTGGCATATCCCAGGCTGTTCCTCTTGGCCTTCGGGTGGAACCTGAGGCATTGCCAGAGGGGAAAGTCCTGGAGAGGGAGGCCTTATCAGTTCCTCCCCATCACCTTCTGAGTCCTCTTCCTCTGTTAGGACAGGCTCGGAAGTTGGGGTCACAACATAACAGGACCTCCCCCATTACGCGGCACTAGAGATTCGAACTGCTGAACTGCCAACCTTTCGATCGACAAGCTCAGCATCTTAGCCACTGAGCCACCACAATATAGGAGTTGCTTAATAAGATAAGGTAAAGAGTTCCCCTGTCCAGTTATGTCTGATTCTAGGGGGTGATGCTAGCAACCACATAGCCTGTGTATTTCAGGCTCCCTTGGCTGAGAGGTTCTTAGCCCACAACTTACAAACACTGAAGTCAAACCCACCATTTTTCCATTCCTGCACTTTTAAAAGGTGTTTTTAAGAGGGCTCAGTAATTCTATACTTGTGATGGCGCACCTCTGGCACACGGAATTCTCTCTGTCGGCACGCATGCCCTCGCCAACTGCTTTTTTGGCTTCCGGCGTGTGCATTTGCATTGGCCAGCTGGTCTTTGCACGCGCCTGATCGCATGCATGCGATTGCATGCATGCATGTGCTGGGAAGCCAAACACCCAGGTGGCTGCTGTGCGCATGCACACTGGCCAGCAGGTCTTCAGGTTTTTGGCACGCACGCACCGATTCCGGTTTGGTGCCAAAAAGGTTCACCATCACTGTTCTATACCATCTCCTCTTTCTTACCTCCTCTTTGGCGTTTTTCCATGTTCAATTTCGCTAAGAGATTTTAACTTTTTTATTTATTTAAGGTATGGCATCTATAGAGGTCAGGCAATCACTGATATACAAATTTTGTTTAAATAAAGCATCAGCAGAGGTAGGTAGGTAGGTAGGTAGGTAGGTAGGTAGGTAGGTAGATAGATAGATAGATAGATAGATAGATAGATAGATAGATAGATAGATAGATAGACAGACAGACAGACAGACAGACAGACAGACAGACAGACAGACAAGATAGATAACAGATAGCAGTGGTGAAATCCAAATTTTTTTACTACCGGTTCTGTAGGCGTGGCTTGGTGGGCATGGCAGGGGAAGGATACTGTAAAATCCCCATTCCCTCCCCATTCCTGGGGGAAGGATACTGCAAAATTTCCATTCCCACCCCATTCTGTGGCCAGCCAGAGGTGGTATTTGCTGGTTCTATGAACTACTCAAAATTTCCGCTACCGGTTCTCCGAACTGCTCAAAAATTCTGCTAGCAGTTCTCCAGAACTTGTCAGAACCTGCTGGATTTCATCCCTGATAGATAGATGATGATAGATAGATAGATAGATAGATAGATAGATAGATAGATAGATAGATAGATAGATAGATAGATAGATAGATAGATGATAGATAGATAGATAGATAGATAGATAGATAGATAGATAGATAGATAGATAGATAGATAGATAGATAGATAGAGGCAGGCAGGCAGGCAGGCAGGCAGGCAGGCAGGCAGGCAGGCAGGCAGGCAGGCAGGCAGGCAGGCAGGCAGGCAGGCAGGCAGGCACGCCAGCAGGCAAGAGATAATAAATTAAATTAAAATAAAACCATAATAAAATGACCATGATATGGATCCACAGAATTACAATGAAATAGATGTTATAATTCTATATCTAAGGAAGTGAACCATATCACTGCTTCTGGTTTGGCCACAGTGAGGTCATCTCAGGTACTCTGAAATTTCCTGAGGAGACATTCTTAAACTCCCTGATCTTAACTGACCCTGTATTATACGCAGTTTCACAATTCCTTATAGTCAACTGCACCAGGTGAAGCATGAACTGTCAAGCTTTGAGTTTTCTCTGCTTTGCACACACCATCTTCCGCTACTAAAGTGAGCATTACTGTGGCTTTGCTGTTCTATTCAGCAGCACAAAGGGCTCTCAAGGTCCATTGTAAAAGTTCCTCCTGGGGAAAAAAGTGGGTTTTGGAGGAAAAGAAGATCTCCAAAGAGATTGGTGATCCAAGTATCCTTGTTCTGATGAATTACTGAATCATTCCTGGGATGCATGGATCCTTTCTTTTTGCCCCTTGCATGCTCCAGTGAAAAATCTAACCAGAATTGATATTGATTAACAGAGTTGGAAGGGACCTTGTAGGACATCTAGTTCCAACCCCTTCCTCAAGCAGGAGACCTTGCCTCATTTCTGACTGACGGCAGTCCAGTCTCTTCTTGAAAGCTTCCAGGGATGAAGCTCTCACAACTTCCAAAGGCGACTTCTGTCCCATGGGTTGATTGTTCTCACTGTCAAAAAGTTTCTCCTTATTTCCAGGTTGAATCGCTCCTTGGTCAGTTTCCATCCATTGTTCCTTGTCTGGCCTTCGGGTGCTTTGGAGAATAGCTTGACCCCCTTCCTCCTCTCTGTGTCAGCCCCTCAAGTATTGGAAGACTGCTCTCATGTCCACCCTGCTCCTTCTCTTCACCGTGTGTTCATCGTGTGTTTTAGTCTCCAGTCTCCTAATCATCCTGGTTGCTCTTCTCTACACTCTCTCTAGAGTCTCAACATCTTTTTTATAGTGTGGTGACTAAAACTGGATGCAGGATTCTAGTTGTGGTCTTACTAAGGCTTTATAGAATGGTATTAGTACCTCACTTGATCTTGATTGTATCCCTCTCTTAATGCAATTTAGGATTAGCTTTTTTGGCTGCCGCCACTCACTGTTGGCTCATACTTAATTGGTTGTCCACTAAGACTCCAAGATCCCTCTCACAGTTACTGCTACTAAACCTGGCTTCACCCAGTCTATATGTGTACTTTTGGTTTTTTTTTTGCCTAAGTGTAAGATTTTCCTTTTCTCTACATTGCATCTCATTTTATTTATTTATTAGTTCAATTTGTTCAATTAGTTCGAGTGGCTGTGGCTGCCGGCATCCCGATATAGCCAGCTGACACCATCGCTGGTTATTGGGGGTGAATCATTGGCCCCCACGGAAAGGGTTCGCAACTTGGGCATCCTCCTGGATTCATGGCTGTCTTTAGAGGATCACACGACAGCCGTGGCCAGGGGGGCTTTCTATCAGGTTCGCCTGATACGCCAGCTGCGGCCCTTTCTAGATCGGGACTCCCTACGCACGGTCACTCATGCTCTTGTCACTTCCCGTCTGGACTACTGCAATGCTCTCTACATGGGGCTCCCCTTGGGGTGCACCCGGAGGCTCCAACTGGTGCAGAATGCGGCCGCGCGGGGGATTATGGGAGCGATGGGGCGCTCCCACGTGACACCTCTCCTGCGTGAGTTGCATTGGTTGCCGGTGGACTTTCGGGTGTGTTTCAAGGTGTTGGTAATCACCTTTAAAGCGCTCCATGGCTTAGGGCCAGGGTACTTACGGGACCGCCTTCTGCCACCAATTGCCTCCCACCGGCCGGTTCGCTCCCACAGAGAGGGCCTCATCAGGGTGCCGTCAGCCAGACAATGCAGGCTGGCGACCCCCAGGGGGAGAGCGTTCTCTGTGGTAGCCCCCACCCTCTGGAATGATCTGCCTCCAGAGTTAAGAACCATCTCCGACCTCCCGACTTTCCAGTGGGCTTTAAAAACTCATCTTTTTCAGCTTGCCGGCTTAGCCTGATTCCTGTAAATATTTTATCATTTTAGAGTTTTTTATTATCTTTTAAATGAATTAGTTTTAATTTATGGCCATCTATATTTGTTCTTTTACAAAATTTTAACTTTTGTGTGCTTGTTTTTAATCGGCTGTGCACCGCCCTGAGTCCGTAAGGAGAAGGGCGGTATATAAATCTAAATAAATAAATAAATAAATATATGCTGCCCTCCTCCAAAAACTCAGGTCGGCTTACAATGCACTTATAGCAATAGCCTTCATTCTTTTGTATATACCCGCTTAGTAGGGCTTTTGGCCCCTCCAAGCGGTGTTTTATTTTTTTAATACAAAGTCAGCTTGTTGACTCCACAATCCGGGTCCTCAATTTACCTACAACAGAAGGATAGAAGGCTGAGTCAACCTTGAGCCTGGTGAGATTTGAACTCGCACTAATTGCAGGCAGCTGGCAGCTAAGTGCTACTTTAAAGTACTTAGTCTGGTGCACCACCAAGGCTCCTTTTTGTTGGATAGGATGGTGAACTTATGGCACGCATGCCACAGGTGGCACGCAGCACCCTCTCTGTGGGCACGCAAGCCGTCGCCCCAGTTCAGCTCCATCGAGCATGTGTGCGCACCTCCCACTAGCCAGTGGGTCTCTGCTCTGCATACACAGGGAGGTGGGGGGGGCGTGCATGCATATGTGGGGGGGGGCACATGCAGTGGGTGCACACACATGCATGGGATGGAGGGCGTGTGCAAGACTGCATGTGCATAGGGGTGAGGTGTGGCGCATGGGCGAGTCCATGTGTGCATTGCATTTTGAGGGTTCAGGCACACATACACATTCACGCCAGGGGTGGGTTCTAAAATTTTTCACTACCAGTTCTGTGGGCATGGCTTATTTTGTGGGCGTGGCTTGGGGGGGGTAATGTGACTGGGTGGGCGTGGCCAACTTTTTTTAAAAAAAACTTTTAAAAGCATTTTTTCTACAACCTTAAGAGGTTGCAGAAAAAAATGCTTTTAGAAGCCTTCTGATGATCAGGTAAGTCAGCTGGGATCGCCAGAGGCTTTTAAAAGGGTTTTTTTTTTCTTACAACCTCTTCGGCTGAAGAGGTTGCAGAAAAAATGTTTTCAGAAGCCTCTGAAGATCCCAGTTGAGCCGTGTGATCATCAGAGGCTTTTTAAAAAAAACTTTTAAAAGCATTTTTTCAGCCGAAGAGATTGTAAAAAAAAAATGCTTTTAAAAGTTCAAAAAAAGAGCCTCTGATGAGGTGGGCAGGGTAAGCGAGCAGCAATCCGGCTGTGGACCGGTTCGGGGGCGTGGCCAGCCAGTGTTATTACCGGTTCTCTGAAGTACTAATTTTTTTTACTATCGGTTCTTACGAACCAGGAGCAACCCACCACTGATTCGTGCACATACACTTTGGGCACTCAGTCCAGAAAAGGTTCACCATCATGGTTCTAGGGTATTGACCAGTGATGGGTTTCAATTTTTTTTACTACCAGTTCTGTGGGTGTGGCTTGGTGGGCCTGGCATGGCTTGGTGGGCATGGCAGGGGAAGAATACTGCAAAATCTCCATTCCCACCCCACTCCAGGGAAAGGTTACTGCAAAATCCCCATTTCCTCCCAATCAGCTGGGACTTGGAAGGCAGAGAATAGATGGGGGTGGGGCCAGTCAGAATTTTTACCGCTGGTTCTCTGAACTACTAAAAATGTCCGCTACCGATTCTCCAGAATTGTCGGAACCTGCTGAATACCACCTCTGGCATTGACTATTCCAGCCAGCTTAGTATCATCTGCAAATTTGGTAAGTTCCCTTTCTACTCCCTCCTAGCCAACATCTGGAAGAACACATTTGGAAGATCTAATGCTGTAGAAGCTGAGCCGGTAGAAACTGGAACTACTTTCAATTGCAGACAATATTAATCTCACGTGGCTTTTTTGTTTAAAGTGGAGATGTGAAAAGACTCCTGTTGATCTTTTTTATGGACATTATTACTCATGCAACCTTTGTTCTGGGTTTATTTAAACATCTGGCACTTGGCACCTGTGGCTTGCATTCATGAATTGCAAATATTGACTCAACTTAACCCGAGTAGATTTAGCAGTTCTGTGCAAGCTTCCAGAAAGTCACCACCAAGGAATCAGTTGAATACACCCCCTTTTATGTTTACTTTTGTGGTGGCTTAACAATCCACTTTTGAAGGACATGAATCATGGGCTTCTACAAACTAGTTTCTCCAGGTAGTTATATGCATAGAGCAAGTCCCAAGTTTGCTTTATTTCCTGCCAATTCACTATCATCATCATCATCATCATCATTTTTAATGACCCCCATAATTCCTTACAGGATGGGGTCTGGGCAACTGAATGGAGATGAGTGTTTACTGCTCAGATGCCCTTCCTGTTGCAAGTACGGAGTTTTGTTCAGCAGATATACTCTCAGTGTGCCCAGAGAGAGAAATAATTGCCTCTACCTAGCCTCGAACTCACAGCCTCCTGATTGTGAGGCGAGAGCTCCCTCTCTAGGCCACCGCACCATACCACCCTGCCAATCCACTAGGGTGGGATTAATAGGGTGGGATAGTTACAGTACACTGGTAAGACTGTACTTCGAATACTGCTTCGAGGTTTTGGTCCCCACCAGTGGTGAAATCCAATTTTTTTTACTACCGGTTCTATGGGTGTGGCTTGGTGGGTGTGGCAGGGGAAGGATATTGCAAAATCTCTATTCCCACCCCACTCCAGAGAAAGGATACAGCAAAATCTCCATTCCCACCCCACTCTGGAGCCAGCCAGCCAGAGGTGATATTTGCCAGTTCTCCGAACTACTCAAAATTTCCGCTACCGGTTCTCCAGAACCTGTCAAATCTGCTGGATTTCACCCCTGGTCCCCACGATACAAATAAGATTTTGAGACTCTAGAAAGAGAGCAGAGAACAGCAGCAGCAATGATAATAGATCTGGAGATGAATGAATGGTTGAGGGAAACAGGTATGTCCTGTCTAACAAAGAGAGAGGTGACATGATAGCAGTCTTCCAATATCTAAGAGGCTGCCAAAAGGTCAACTTATTCTCCAAAGCACCTGAAAGCAGGGTAAGGAGCGATGGAAATGAATCAAGTTCCTCCTAGAACAGTGGTTCTCAACCTGTGGGTCGTGACCCCTTTGGGGGTCGAACGACCCTTTCACAGGAGTCGCCTAAGACCATTGGAAAACACACATTTTCAATGGCTTTAGGAATAATTTTATGGTTGGGGGTCACCACAACATGAGGAACTGTATTAAAGGGTCGTGGCATTAGGAAGGTTGAGGCCCACTGTCCTAGAACTAAGGAGGAATTTCTATTGATCAGTGGAACGACTGAAGCTGTGGGTACTCCATCACTGAAGATTTTTAAGTAGAGGTTGTAGAACCCTTTGTCTGAAATGGTACAGTGGCGGATTGGACTAGAAGACCTCCAAGGCAGTGGTGAAATTCAATTTTTTTTACTACTGGTTCTGTGGCCGTGGCTTGGTGGGCGTGGCAGGGGAAGGATACTGCAAAATCTCCATTCCCACCCCACTCCAGGGGAAGGATACTGCAAAATTCCCATTTCCTCCCCACTCCTGGGGGGAAGGATACTGCAAAATCCCCATTCCCTCCCCACCCCAGGGGAAGGATACTGCAAAATCCCCATTCCCTTCCCACTCCAGGGGAAAGATATTGCAAAATCTCCATTCCCACCCCACTCTGGGGTCAGCCAGAGGTGGTATTTGCTGGTTTTCTGAATTTCTCAAAATTTCCGCTACCGGTTCTCCAGAACCACCTGGATTTCACCCCTCTTCCAAGGTCCCTTCCAGTTCTGTTATTTTGTTATTCTGATGGTTTCTGATGGAAGCGAGTTTCCATCTTTCCTAATATCCTTGCTCCTCTGCCTTTAATAAGGTGTGGACGAGTCAGATTTGCTGGGTAAGGAAAGGTTTATCCAAGTGCCATTCTGACAGCTTTACTTGCTAAATGCTTGTCTCAGACTTACGTTTTAAGGTGGGGCAAGGTAGCTAGTCAAAAGTTGGAAGGAAGTTGTTTCAAAGAAAACAAAACTAACAAGCTCAAACAGAGCTGGGTCTCTTGTTTTCATCCTATGCTTCCACATCTACAGGTTATCCTGTCCCAAGGACTAAAGGACTCCTCCTCCAACTAGCTGGAAACAATGGGGATTGTATCACGGCCACTGGGCAGTTCCTAAAGCCCACCCACCACCCACTTCCTGCACTAGAAAGGCAAGCAATCCTTTTGGACCAGCGGGCAGAAAAAAAACTTGGGAGTATCATGCAACGTGTTGGCCCTGAAGGACACGCTCCCATTTGTAAGATAACAAAGTCTGGAAGTTGACCTTCATTGTCAGCTGTAGCATTCACTCCCCAACCCCTCACTGGCCCTGTGCTCTCCCTTTGTTCTTTGTTTTCTTTTCTTTTTTTTTAAGGGGCCGGCTCTGCTTCCAAGACTAACGCTGAGCCTTAGTTACTTCACCATTTTCGAAAAAAGCCATCTGGGTTTAATTGGGTCTACATGAATTTTTAGAAATCTTAATCATCGTCATCTTCTTCTTCTACTACTACTATTACTACTGTTCATTCTCCTCCTCCTCCTCCTCTTCTTCTATTACTACTGCTCATTCTCCTCCTCCTCCTCTTCTTCCTCTTCTTCTCATTCTTCTCCTTCTCTTCTCCTCCTCCTCCTCTTCTTCCTCTTCTCATTCTTCTCCTTCTCTTCTTCTTCTCCTCCTCCTTCTCATTCTTCTCCTTTGCCTTCTCCTCCTTTTCCTTCTTTTCTTCTCCTCCTCCTCCTAGTTCTTCTCCTCCTAGGTCTTCTCCTCCTCTTCCTCCTCCTCCTCCTCATTCTCCTCCTCCTCCTCCTCCTTCTCCTCCTCCTCCTCGTTCTTCTCCTCCTTCTTGTTCTTCTCTTGTTCTTCTTTTCCTCCTCCTCCCATAAATAAGCCAAACTGCTAGGAAGCCTATGCGCATGCAGCTGGAATCTTTCCAATAAGACGAAGACCATGCAATCCAAAGCATGGAAATGGTTTTTCATTTGCTTCATTTTAAAATGCAATCGAGGCCGTTGGCAGGAGAGCTGTGAACCAACCCTCCGCCACTCCAGCTCCTTGGTGAAGGCACGCTGCCGTCACACGGGAAGCAGCTGAGTTTCCTCATCTGATCGTTGGTTTCAACCGGTTAGTTCTGCAGGCTTATCTTGAGGCGGAGATCTGTTTTAGAGTCAAGCAGCCTAAATGCTGGCTGGAGAATTCTGGGAGTCCGCGCATGTTCAAGTTGCCAAAGTTGGCAAACAGTGCTTTAGACTGTAAGCTCCTGGGGGCAAGAATCTCTCTTTCCATTGTCAAGGGCAGGGTGCTAGGCTGGGACACTTCTGCCTCAGTTGCTCTAGTCTCCCTCAAACAGGACTAGAATCTAACTGCTAAGGGTGCAAACCAAGATTACAGACTCACGTATACTCTCCTTTCCAAATCTGCAGGGTGTTCCCTAAGGACACCCAAAGTGGCCGTTGGATGGGGATTTTTTTTTTTAAGAGGGAAATACTGGCAGCAGACTGCTGTTCAACTGAGTTTCATTTTGATTTAAATTCATGTTACAGTAAATATAGATTTCATCCTAGAACCACCCCCATTGCTTAGTTAGGTGTTTGATTTATACCGTATGGTTTTTCATTCAGCAGATAAAGGCAGCATACAAAGTATGAGCCTCGGTGGTGCAGTGGTTTGAGTGCAGTACTGCAGGCTACTTCTGCTGCCTGCCGGCTGCCTGCAATTTAGCAATTCGATTCTCACCAGGCTCAAGGTTGGACTCAGCCTTCCATCCTTCCGAGGTGGGTAAAAGGAGGACCCAGATTGTTGGGGGCAATATGCTGACTCTGTAAACCATTTAGAGGGGGTTGTAAAGTACTGTAAAGCGGTATATAAGTGCTATTGCTATTGCTATTCTGCCCTCCCATTTGAACCCAGAACCACCAAGCTGGGAGGCAGGCTAGGCTGGGAGAGAGGGACTGGGTCAAACAGTAAGCATCCATAGCTGAGGATAGGATTGGACTGAGATCTCACTGGTACAGATACAACACCTGAACCCCTAACACACAGAAGCTCTTTCTCAAATTTGGAACCTGCCTTAAAATCAAGCACAGTGCTGAGTTTGATTGAGCCAATTTATAAGGCTGATGAAATCAATTTATCAATGTTGTGCAGTTCCAATGATGCTAGGTATTTTTAAAAAGGTGAACTCAGAATGTAGAATAACAGAATTGGAAGGGACCTGAGAAGTCCAATAGCAATAGCAATAGCATTTAGACTTATATACCGCTTGACAGTGCCTTCCAGCCCTCTCTAAGCGGTTTACAGAGCCCCCAACAATCTGGGTCCTCATTTTACCCACCTCGGAAGGATGGAAGGCTGAGTCCACCTTGAGCCTGGTGAGAATCAAACTGCCCAATTGCAGTCAGCCAGCAGTCAGCAGAAGTAGCCTGCAGTACTGCACTCTAACCACTGCACCACTGGGGTTCAAGCCCCTGCTCAAGCAGGAGACCCTATACAGGTAGTCCTTGAGTTATGACCACAATGCAGTCCAAAATGTAGGTTCCTAAATAAAACATTTGTTATGGCTTTTCTTGCCAGAGTTGTTAAGTGAATCACTGAATTTGTTAAGTTAGTAACATGGTTGTTAAGTGAATCTGGATTCCCCCATTGACTTAGCTTGTCGGGAGGTCACAAAAGGGGATTACATGATCCTGAGACACTGCGACCGTCATAAGTATGAACCAGTTGCCAAGCATCTGAATTTTGATCATGTGACTATGGGGATGCTGCGATGGTCGTAAGCGTGAAAAAATGGCGATAAGTCACTTTTTTCAGTGCCGTGGGAACTTTGAACAATCACCGAATGAACTATTGTAAGTTGAGGACTATCTGTACTATTTCAGCAAATGGCTGTCCAATCTCTAACCCACAACTTCTGGACATGAGCCGTTCTACTGATTCATTGTTCTAACTGTCAGGAAATTTCTCCTTATTTCGAGGTTGGTTGATTCGTTTCCTTGATTCATTTCCATCCATTGCTTCTTGTTCTGCTTTCGGAACCTCTCGATAACGGCGCCCGAAGAAGCTGCGCGCAGAAGCTGTGAGAGAAACGCAGGAGGGCTGCTGTTCTTCCGATTTTGCAAATGCTTTTTTTTTATTTGCTTCATTTTAAAATGCAATCAAGGCGGTTGGCAGGAAAGCTATGAACCAACCCCCCACCCCCACCATGCCACTCCAGCTGCTCAGTGAAGGCGCACCGTCACCTGGGAAGCAGCTGAGTTTCCTCATCTTAGTTACTAGTTACGTAGCTACTCATCTTAGTTACTTCACCATTTTCTATGAAAGTCACCTGGGTTTAAGTGGGTCTACAGGAATTTTTGAAAATTTTAATTTCCTCCTCTTCCTCCTCCTTCCAGCTCTGTAAACTGTTTAGAGAGGGCTGTACAGCACTGTGAAGCGATATGTAAATCTAAGTAGTTGTTGTTGTTGTTGCTCTTCTTCTTCTTCCTCCTCTTCCTCTTCCTCTTTTTCGTCTTCGTCTTTTCATTCTTCTTTTTCTTCTCCTCCTCTTCCTTTTCTCCTTGTTCTCCTTCTCCTTTTCTCCTTCTTCTTGTTCTTCTCCTTCTTCTTCTCTTTCTTCTTCTTCTTCTTCTCCTTCTCCTTCTCCTCCTTCTTTTTCTTCTTCTCCTCCACCTCCTTCCTCTTCTTCTTCTAGTTCTTGTTTTTCTTCTCTTCCTCCTCCTTCTCCTTTTCTCCTTCTTGTTCTCCTTCTCCTCCTTCTTTTTCTTCTCGTTCTCCTACTTCTTCTTTTCTTCTTCTTCTCCTTTTTCTTCCTCTTCTTCCTCTCCACCTCCTCCTCCTCCCATAAATAAGCCAAACTGCTAGGAAGCCTATGCGCATGCAGTTGGAATCTCGCCAGTAAGACGAAGACCATGCAATCCAAAGCATGGAAATGGTTTTTCGTTTGCTTCATTTTAAAATGCAATCGAGGCCGTTGGCAGGAGAGCTGTGAACCAACCCTCCGCCACTCCAGCCGCTTGGCGAAGGCACGCTGCCGTCACACGGGAAGCAGCTGAGTTTCCTCATCTGATCGTTGGCTTCAACCGGTTAGTTCTGCAGGCTTATCTTGAGGCGGAGATCTATTTTTAGTCAAGCAGCCTAAAGGAGAAAAAGGATCGATGCTCAACCACCCATTCAAGCACCGATCCAAAAATGAGTCCTCTCTCGGAGGCCGGCTGGCAGCAGCATCTCTTGGAGAGATAAAATCCAGAGCTTGAGGTTTGCAGAATAAACCTTTCAGGGGGAGCCCCACGATGCTAAAATTAGTATCCCCTCCTAATTAATGCAAAGGTTTCTAGGATCCTGAAAATGCGGGATGGTGCTAGTTTTTGCCCAGGGACAAAATGAGAACAGATTAACAGAGTTGGAAGGGACTTTATAGGTCATCTAGTCTGACCCCCACCCCCCACCCAAGCAGGAGACCCTACATCATTTCTGACAGATGACAGTCCAGCCTCCTCTTGAAAGCCTCCAGTGATGAAGCTCTCACAATCTCTGAAGGCAACTTCTGTTCTATTGGTTGATTGTTCCCACTGTCAAGAAATTTCTCTTTATTTCCAGGTTGAATCTCTCCTTGTTCAGTTTCTATCCATTATTCCTTGTCGGGTGCTTTGGAGAATAGCTTGACCCACTCCTCTCTGTGGCAGCCCCTCAAGTATTGGAAGACTGCTATCCTGCCTCCCCTGGTCCTTCTCTTCACTAGACTAGCCATGTCCAGTTCCTGCAACAGTTCATCGTATATTTTAGCCTCCAGACCCCTCATCATCTTGCTTGCTCTTACAACAACTGACTTACAACAGTTTGTTTAATGACAGTTCAAAGTTGTAACGGCCCTGAAATAAAGTGACTTTCACATTTATGATCATGGCTGCAACCCCAGGGTCACATGATCGAAATTTATTTATTTATTTTTATCTTATTTTATTAGTCATATTTCTATGCCGCCCACTCTCCGAGGACTCTGGGCGGCTTACACCAAAGACAGTATACTAAATAGCGTATTGCCCCCAACAATCTGGGTCCTCATTTTACCCACCTCGGAAGGATGGAAGGTTGAGTCAACCTTGAGCTGGTGAGATTTGATCCGCTGATCTGCTGAACTGGCAGTCAGCTGAAGTAGCTGCAGTACTGCACTCTTAACCACTGAGCCATCTCGGCTCTTAGATGCTTGGCAACAGACTCATCGATATGACGCTTGCAGTGTCCCTCAAATACTGGAACACTGCTATCGTGTCTCCCCTGGTCCTTCTCTTCGCTAGACTAGCCATGCCCTTTAACTGTTCTTCAAATGAGAAGCTGGTTAGAAGATGCTTCAAACAAAGCTAGAGCAGGAAAACGAGGTAGGCTTTGGTTGTTTCTAACTGTTTAGTCGTGTCCGACTCTTGGTGACATTGTGAGCAAGTGCTCTCCATGCAACCCTGTAAAGCAGGGGTCACCAACCTTTCGGACCTCAGGGACCACTAAATTCATAATTTTAAATCCCGTGGACCACTAATATGATTTGCCTAATGACCACCTAGGTGGCCATGGCTAGGTGGTCATGTGACTGGGTGGGCGTGGTCAACTCAATGTCACCCACATCAAGGGGCGCCTCGCCGGCCTCGACTTGCCCCTCTCCACCCAGTCACTCCTCGCCTCCCCACCCGGGCTCCTTAGAGCCCCAACAGGAAGCAGTTGTTGGAGCTAAGCAGCCACCATGAGAAAGAGTTGGCAAAACAGCTCAGTTCAAAGTGGATCTGACAGAGAAGGAGGCTCAGCAGAAGCACCTCACTGAGGACTAGGAGCATAGGCTTTCCAAGCAGAGGAAAGACCTGCGGGAGTGCAAGGCCAGGTACCGGCGCCTGGAGGCTCAGCAGGCTGAGATGGTCAGCCAGTTCCAGGCCATAATGCAGTCCCACTGGAACAAGGCCCTCCGGCTCCTCCCCACCAGCGGCGCTTCCCACCTGCCTTTGCCCAGGAGGCTGAAGCAGACTCCAAGTCGGAATTCCCCCCCCCCACTGACCCACACAAGAAAACCCTGAAGTGGGAGACTCTCTGCAGCAACACAAATGTTCATTGCATGCCCAGGGACGTAGTTTGAGGACCCCTGATTTAGTGCAATATAAAAAATGCAAATAGTTTTTCTGCGGACCACCAAAATTTTCTCGTGGACCACCAGTTGGTGACCACTGCTGTAAAGCACAGTTTCTTTCAATAGTTGTATAGTATGTTCAACTTTGCATCAGATTTGATGTTATCACACCAGCGTGTTCTTCGTTTGCCCCTTCTCTTTGTCCACTAGCACCACATTCCTAGCACCACTGCCTTTTCCAATGAAATCGAACCAGGCAGGAGAGGGGATAAAATGCTACCAGTGGGAACGACAAAGGCAGAATATGCTTATTAAAATATCCCAAGCTGTTCTACAAACTTGACCATCAAAAGAAGCAGAAAGATATGAAAATAATACTGTTTTTTTTTTTAAGCCTCAGGCAAAACGAACAACAAACACGACCAAGAAGTATTGGCTACTATAGCGGAAAGATTTTAAAGATGCTGGCGAAAGACAGAAAGAGAAGAGAAAGTCCTTCTACAACCTTGATAACCAAATGGATTACTTTAAACCGGACAAATATTTTCAGTGTGTCGACTTTGCTGGGTGACTTTTACTGTGTAGAAAAAATTGAAGGAAAGAGTACAAATTAAAGAATGGAATGGAATGGAATGGAATGGAATGGAATGGAATGGAATGGAATGGAGTGGAATGGAGTGGAGTGGAGTGGAGTGGTGTGAAGTAGAGTAGAGTAGAGTAGAGTAGAGTAGAGTAGAGTAGAGTAGAGTAGAGTAGAGTAGAGTAGAGTAGAGTAGAGTAGAAGAATAGAATAGAATAGAATAGAATAGAATAGAATAGAATAGAATAGAATAGAATAGAATAGAATAGAATAGAATAGAATAGAATAGAATAGAATAGAATAGAATAGAATAGAATAGAATAGAATAGAATAACAGAGTTGGAAGGGACCTTGGAGGTCTTCTAGTCCAACCCCCTGCTTAGGCAGGAAACCCTACACCACCTCAGACAAATGGTCATCCAACCTCTTCTTAAAAATTTCCACTGTTGAAGCATTCACAACCTCTGGAGGCAAGTTGTTCCACTGGTTAATTGTTCTAACTGTCAGGAAATTTTTCCTTAATTCTAGGTTGCTTCTCTCCTTGATTAGATTCCACCCATTGCTTCTTGTTCTACCCTCAGGTGCTTTGGAGAAGAGCTTGAGTCCCTCTTCTTTGTGTCAACCCCTGAGATATTGGAACATTGCTATCATGTCTCCCCTAGTCCTTCTTTTCAAAAGACTAGACATACCCAATTCCTGCAACCGTTCTTCATATGTTTTAGCCTCCAGTCCCCTAATCATCTTGGTTGCTCTTCTCTGCACTCTTTCCAGAGTCTCAACATCTTTTTTTTTACATCGTGGCGACCAAAACTGGATGCAGTATTTCAAAGTGTGGCCTTGCTTGAAGAAAGGCAGAATATGCTTCTATTACACCATACACAAATAAATAAGCTGCTATATAGGTAGTCCTTAAGTTACGACTATTCCTTTAGCAACTGTTTGAAGTTGCAACAGGCCTAAAAAAAAAGGCGACTTACAATTGGTCTTCACACTTATAAACCATAACAACTCCATGGTCACATGACCAAAATACAGGCACTTGTATGTATAATGGTTGCAGCCGTCCTGGGGTCTACCAGATGGATCACTTCCCAGCTGGCTTCTGACAACCAAGTCAGAAGTGGGGGAAGCTGGATTCACTTAATAACAACGTACTTCATTTAACAACCTTGGCAAAAGTGTCGTAAAATTGGGCACAACTTACTTAACAATGGCCCTGCTTAACGGCAGAAACTCTGCTTCCAATTATGGTCAGAAGTCAAGGACTATCTGTATTTCAGTTTTCCATCCTGTCTCTCAATCATCCAGGTCACGGTGATCCCAAAGGTGTTTTTCCAAAAGAAAAGTGGACTTTTGGGTTTTGTTTTGTTTTTTGCCTTGAAAACATGTCGCTTCTCATCCGAGAAGCTTCTTCAGAGTTCTGACTGAAAGTAAAGAAGCTTCTTGGGATGAGAAGCGAAATATTTTCGAGGGAAACAACCTGAGAAAGTCCAGTTTCCTTTTGGAAAAGCTCCTTAGGGACTGTAGGGGAGTAAATGAATAGGGGTTCGGGAGAACCTCTAGCTAAGATTCTGTGCAGTTCGGAGAACCCTCAAATCCCATTCCTGGCTGGCCCCGCCCACCAAGCCCTGCCCCTCCCAGGAACCCCCACGTGGCCCACTTTGGATGGAGGTAAGTGCAGGGTTTGCATGGAGGCTCGGGGAGGGTGAAAAACGGGCCTACCGGAAGTTCGGGAAGGCCAGAGACAGGCCTGTTTCCAACCTCCAGAGGGCCTCCAGAGCCCGGGGAGGCCATTTTTGCCCTCCCGGAGGCTCGAGAAAAGCCTCCGGAGCCTGGGGAGGGCAAAAACACCCCCCTGCCGTGGTGCAGGAGGCTAACTAGGCCACGCCCACCATGGCCACGCCCACCCGGCAACTTGGCAGAGAATCCCTCGCTAAAATTTTTGAAGCCCACACCTGTATGTGCCCTTCCCTACCTTCCCGGGTCCTCTTTTTTGCTTTTCCCCAAATGGGGGCAAAAGAAAGAAAATTAGGCTAACTCCCTCCAAGAGAAACATATCTCCTTGCATAACTTGTGCCTGCAGTTCAGCCATCCGCCTTACGGATGAGCCGCCGCCAATTTTATTGGGAAATTGGGAAGAAGCCGTTTCTTTCAAAACGGAACCACAGAGTACTTGGAGGCCCAGACAGGTTGTTTTTTTTTTTGGCAAGAACTTAAGGAACCATGAAGGGATTATAACAATAATTAGTCATAGTAATCCAGCTAATCCTTGATTTATGACCACAATGGAGCCCAAAATTTCTCTTGTTAAGGGAGACATTTGTCCAGTGAGTTTCGACCCATTTTATCACCTTACTGGCCACAAGTGTGTTAAATGAATCATTGCACTTATTAAATTAGTAGCGCCATTGTTAAGTGAACGTGGCTTCTCCATCTGACTTTGAACCTGGTTTCCCCATCATGGACACGTGATCAAAATTCAGATGCTCGGCAACTGACTCGCATTTAAGACGGTCGCAGAAGGGGATCACGTGACCTGGAACACTGCGATCGTCATAAATGCGAGTCAGTTGTCGAGCGTCTGAATTTTGATCACGTATCCATGGGGCTGCTGCAGTGGTTGTAAGTATGAAAAAGGATCATAAGTCACTTTTTTCAGTGCCATTGTAACTTCAAATGGTCACTCAATGAACTGTTGTAAGTTGAGGACTACTTCTAATTAATGTCTGTCTGATAAAGGAGATGTCAGCTACAAAGAAGGTAATTTCTCCCCTATTATACCTCTCTTGTTATACCTAATGGAGGGGTCTGCAACCTTAAACACTCAAAGAGCCATTTGGACACATTTCCCACAGAAAAGAAAACACCGGGAGCCACAAAACCTGGGTGGGCGTGGCCAACTCCACCTCACTCACTTCCACCAGTCACATGACTCCCTCTCTGTATTTTTCTGTGTGTGTCTCTCTCTCTCCCCCTCTCTCTGTATCTCTCTGTCTCTGCCCCAGCCGCTTCTCCATCACCCGTTATCTTTTCAGGCCAGGCGCGGAGTCACTGGGAGAGGAGAGCGAGGGGCAGGTCCAGCCAGTGGTGGGATCACCCAACAGGGAGTCACAGTAGAGGGCCCAAAGAGCCACATGAGGCTCTGGAGCCACAGGTTGCTGACACCTGACTTAATGTATGCACAGTCTATGATTTGGGGTAGACATCCTGGCTAAGAATTCTGGGTTTTGTAGTCCCATATGTAAACAACGGCAGTTTATGGGGCTACAGAGAGTCATTGATTTACGACCGAAAGGAAGCCTGCCCATTATGGTCATAAGTCACGACAATTAAACCCGCCTGAACGACCCCATTTTATGACTGTTTTTTAGGTCTACCTCCATCCTAAAAATAGAACAAAACAAATCAACACACACACACACACCAACACTAACAACAACAAAGAACATAGAACAAAAAATAACAGGGTTGGAAGGGACTTTGAAGTTCTCTACTCCAATCTCCTGATGAAGCCAGAGACTTTATACCATTCTGGATAAAATGGCTGTCCAGCCTTTTCTTAAAAACCTCCAGTGATGTGTTACCTTGTCCTTTTTCCCCCTAGACCAGTGTTTCTCAACCTTGAAAGCTTGAAGATGGGTGGACTTCAACTCCCAGAATCCCCCAGCCAGCGCTGCTGGCTGGGGGAATCCTAGGAGTTGAAGTCCACCCATCTTCAAGCTTCCAAGGTTGAGAAACACTGCCCTAGACCAACCTGAGAAGTGAATGAATCCGAACGGGAAAAACAGGTTTGAAGAGAGGCTTTTCAACATGCTTATTTGACTTCTGCAAGGAAGCGGCCAGCTTATTATTCCTCTGGAAAATTTTCTGACCCCTAAATGCAAAAGCCAATTTCCGCTAAAGCTCTCCCCTATCAAAACCTTCTGTTCAGGAAAGAACCTACGAGAGATTTCCAGATATATTTCCAAAAGAGATCACCACAGGCTTCCTGTAAACAAGACATTTAATACCCCCAGAAGCCAGCCAAGGCTGATGTGACCTTTCCCATTCGTTATTACCTCTTCAAGCATCAGAGCCCTACGTCCGGGGTAGCCCACGCACTTTGCAGGAAGAAAGACACGCAAACAGCTCCTGATTCTAACACATTCACACCAGGAAATTAACACCCGGTTACGGAACCAACCCAATTTCTAGAGTTGAACCCCAATTATAAAGCTAATCAAAATATGAATAAACTAATTGAAACACAAAATAAACTAATCAAAAGCTTCGGGTGTTCAGAAAGGAACAAAGGAACAAGTAATTCACCTGGTTAAGCACGCTGTGTGAACCCTGAAACTTACATATATTGTAGTTCTCGACTTTAAACCATTCATTCATACATCTGTATCATCGTAGTTAAAATTAGGGGTGAAATCCTACAGGTTCTAACAGGTTCTGGAGAACCGGTAACGGAAATTTTTAGTAGTTTGGAGAACTGACAAATGCCACCTCTGGCTGGCCCCCGAGTGGGGTGGAAATGGAGATTTTGCAGTATCCTTCTCCTGGAGTGGGAAGGGAATGGGGATTTTGCAGTATCCTTCCCCTGGAGTGGGGAGGGAATGGAGATTTTGCAATATCCTTCCCCCAGGAGTGTGGAGGGAATGAGGATTTTGCAGTATCCTTCCCCTGGAATGGGGAGGGGATTGAGACTTTGCAGTATCCTTCCCCCTGGAGTGGGGAGGGAATAGAGATTTTGCAATATCCTTCCCCCAAGAGTGGGAAGGGAATGGAGATTTTGTAGTATCCTTCCCCCAGGAGTGTGGAGGGAATGAGGATTTTGCAGTATCCTTCCCCTGGAATGGGGAGGGGATGGAGACTTTGCAGTATCCTTCCCCCTGGAGTGGGAAGGGAATGGAGATTTTGTAGTATCCTTCTCCCAGGAGTGGGGAGGGAATGGGGATTTTGCAGTATCCTTCCCCTGCCATGCCCACCAAGCCACACCACACCCACCAAGCCATGCCCACAGAACCAGTAGTAAAAAAAATTTGGATTTCACCACTGGTTAAAATGGCCCTGGAAAAAGTGATTTCTGACAATTTTTCACACTAATGAGTGTTGCCGCATCCCCATGGTCACGTAATCAAATTTCAGATGCTTGCCAACTGACTCATATTTATTTTTATTATTATTATTATTATTATTTATTGGATTTATATACCGCCCTTCTCCTTGCGGACTCAGGGCGGTGTACAGCCAGATAAAAATACAGTGTACAAAAGTTAAAAGTCAATTAAAACCCATATAAACTTTGGCTGACTGTTAAGAATAATTTAAATATTAAAATACCACAACACTAGGACACTAAAAATTCAACGGGGATCAGGCTAGACCGGCAAGTTGGAAAAGATACGTTTTCAGGGCCCGACGGAACGTTCGGAGGTCAGGGATCGTTCTCAGTTCTGGAGGAAGATCATTCCAGAGGGTCGGGGCTGCCACAGAGAAGGCTCTCCCCCTGGGGGTCGCCAGCCGGCATTGTCTGGCTGACGGCACCCTGAGAAGGCCCTCTCTGTGGGAGCGAACCGGCCGGTGGGAGGCAACTGGCGGCAGAAGGCGGTCCCGTAAATACCCTGGTCCCAAGCCATGGAGCGCTTTAAAGGTGATCACCAACACCTTGAAACGCACCCGGAAGTCCACCGGCAACCAATGCAGCTCGCGCAGGAGAGGAGTCACATGGGAGCGCCCTGTCGCTCCCATAATTCCCCGCGCGGCCGCATTCTGCACCAGTTGGAGCCTCCGGGTGCACCCCAAGGGGAGCCCCATGTAGAGAGCATTACAGTAATCCAGGCGAGAGGTGACGAGCGCCTGAGTGACTGTGCGTAGGGAGTCCCGATCTAGAAAGGGCCGCAACTGGCGTATCAAGCGAACCTGATAAAAAGCCCCCCTGGCCACAGCTGTCGTGTGATCCTCTAAGGACAGCCGTGGGTCCAGGAGGACGCCCAAGTTGCGAACCCTTTCCGTGGGGGCCAAAGATTCACCCCCAATAACCAGCGATGGTGTCAGCTGGCTATATCGGGACGCCGGCAGCCACAGCCACTCGGTCTTGGAGGGGTTGAGTCGAAGCCTGTTTCTCCCCATCCAGACCCGCACGGCTTCAAGGCACTGGGACATCACTTCCACGGCATCGTTGGGGTGGTCTGGGGTGGAAATGTACAGCTGAGTATCGTCAGCGTACTGGTGGAACTCCACCCCAAAACCACGGATAATCTCGCCCAGCGGCTTTACATAAATGTTGAACAGGAGGGGCGAGAGGACCGACCCTTGCGGCACCCCACACATTAGGCGCCTCGGGGTCGACCGCTGCCCCCCTGTCAACACTGATTGCGACCGGTCGGAGAGGTAGGAGGAGAACCACCGTAAAACGGTGCCCCCCACCCCCAGTCCCTCCAACCGGCGCAACATGATACCATGGTCGATGGTATCAAAAGCCGCTGAGAGGTCTAACAGCACCAGGATAGAGGAGTACCCCCTACCCCGGGCCCTCCAGAGATCATCCACCAACGCGACCAATGCCGTTTCGGTGCTGTATCCAGACCTGAAGCCGGACTGGAGCGGGTCTAAATAGACAGCTTCATCCAGGTACCGAGGGAGCTGCCACGCAACCACACTCTCAACAACCTTCGCCAAAAAGGGAAGGTTGGAGACTGGACGATAATTAGCCAAAATAGCTGGGTCCAAGGAGGGCTTCTTGAGGAGGGGCCTCACCACCGCCTCCTTCAAGGCGGGCGGTAGGGCACCCTCACTCAAAGAAGCATTTATAATCTCCTGGAGCCAGCCTCGTGTAACCTCCCGGGAGGCCAGCACCAACCAGGAGGGACACGGGTCCAATAAACATGTGGTTGCGTTCAGTCTTCCCAGAGTCCTGTCCACGTCCTCGGGAGCCACAGGATCGAACTCAGCCCAGATAACACTCTCAAGACCTGGCCCAGTGTCACCTAGCTGGCTTTGAGCTCAAGGTGGAACTAGAACTCACCGTCACCTGATTTCTAGCCTAGTGCCTTAACCACAACACTACGCTGGCTCCAGCTACAAGGGATGAGTTTGTCAGGCAGTTGAATAGAGAAGAGGACTAAAAGCAAGGATTGGCTGATGGCAGACCAATCCTGAACTCAGCACTTGAAAAGTTAATCCTTCTTCCCATTTGCATCACCAACATCCTCCTAGAGCTGTAGTGGCGCAGTGGTTAGAGTGCAGTATTGCAGGCTATTTCTGCTGCCTGCCGGCTGCCTGCACTTTGGCAGTTCGAATCTCACCAGGCTCAAGGTTGACTTAGCCTTCCATCCTTCCCAGGTGGGTAAAAGGAGGACCCAGATTGTTGGGGGCAACAGGCTGACTCTATAAACTGCTTAGAGAGGGCTGCAAAGCACTGTGAAGCGGTATATAAGTCTAAGGCCTATTGCTATTGCTATCCATTTACTGCTCTGATTGCTCAGTTAAGATCAAGCAGCAAAAATCCTGAAGTGAGAAAATATACTGCTCAAAAAAATAAAGGGAACACAAGCAGAAGACATTCGAGATCTGAATGAATGAAATAGCCTTATTAAATTTGTATTGTATTGTATTGTATTTGTTACATACAGTAGTTTTGTGTTCCCTTTAGTTGTTTGAATAGTGTATAAACTACTGTATGTAACAAACAAAGTATTTAATAAGGCTATTTCATTCATTCAGATATCAGATGTCTTCTGCTTGTGTTCCCTTTAGTTTTTTGAGCAGTGTATTTCCTCCCCTACAGAAAAATATCCTGTTCAGAGGGGAAGTAAGGAAGTTTCCCACAGTCCTCTCCCTGAAAAGTCACATTTTTTAATGACTGCTGTGCCTGCGGTGGGGGAGGGCTCACACACTCCATTAGGGTTCACACTCCTGGGCAAAACAGCTCAGTTTTAATTCAGAAAGCCTCCGTTTAAATCTCACCCCCCTCACCATTAAACTGCTTTCAAGCCTCTTCGTAAGCAAGAAAGGGATCATAATATATAACGTGCCATTCGCTGGCAAGGTTTCGCCTCCTGAATTTTGCACAAGGGTGGGGAAGCCCTTCTCAAAAGAATCCTTAAGTATTTCCTATTTAGGCCAATGCCAACAGAACAAAGCAATGTTGAAAAGTCAGGCTAGGGAAAGCCATTGGCAAGGATCAGGTTGTCTTCTTAAGCAATTACTCTTTTAGATCCTCAAGCCTCTTACGTCAAGGAGATATACCGGCCTGCCTTAGAAGAATGCACAGCGTTCTTAGACATCTACAGTTGGGAATGCATGAAGAAAAATAATTCCCCTTATCATTCTTACAGCCAGATATGCCAGGTTGGCCTAAAGTGCAAAGAGGCAGGCTGAGAATATTCAAACCTTGTAGTTTGAAAACACAAACTAGGTTTAGCCCAGTGGTGAAATCCAACTTTTTTTAACTACTGGTTCTGTGGATGTGGTTTGGTGGGCATGATGTGGCTTGGTGGGCGTGCCAAGGGAAGGATACTGCAAAATCTCCATTCCCACCCCACTCCGGGGGGAAGGTTGCTGCAAAATCCCCATTCCCTCCGCACTCCTGGGGGAAGGATATTGCAAAATCTCCATTCCCACCTCACTCCAGGGGAAGGCTACTGCAAAATCCCCATTCCCTCCCCACACGGGGGGGGGGGAGGATATTGCAAAATCTCCATTCCCACCTCACTCCAGGGGAAGGCTACTGCAAAATCCCCCTTCGCTCTCCACTCTTGGGGAAAGGATATTGCAAAATCTCCATTCCCAGCCCACTCTGGGGCCAGCCAGAGGTGGAATTTGCCAGTTCTTTGAACTGCTCAAAATTTCCGCTACCGGTTCTCCAGAACCTGTTAGAACCTGCTGGATTTCACCCTTGGTTTAGCCCCTTATTTCTCCACCCGGAAGGCAGAGGTAACCTCCTGGCCTACCTTGTCAGATTGTGGTGGGGGTTTAGGAAGGGAAGGGGTGGGCGGTGCTTCTAACCCACCCACCCATCCACCCACTCAGCCCAAGCAGGGTGGAAATGCACCATCCCTTCACCTCCCCTTTTTGCGCAGGGAAAACTGCCAAAGGAGCCGGGTGGGTTAGAGGACTGGGGGAGGGAAAGGGCTTTAGGGGTCCAGGAGCGAAGGGTTGGCGGTGGGCAAGTGTGGGACCCTCACGCCCCTTCCTCCCGCCGCACCTGAGGACGCGGAACAGCAGGCAGGCCATCAGGCAGGCGCTGGCCGCGCAGGCTCCGATGACAGCGGCCTTGAGAGCCGGCAGATCGCGCAGCATCGCCAGGACCGGGTTGCGCTGGGCACCGCCGCCGCTGTGATTCCCGGCGGAGGGCGGCGGCGGAGGAGGAGGAGGCGGCGAAGCAACGACTTTCTGGGGGTCGCGGGAGTCGCCTTTGCCGGGGTTGCTGCTGCTGCTGCCGTTCTTGACCAGAAGGAGGGAGGCTGGCAGCGGTGCCAGGACGAGCAAGGCGGCGGGCAGGATGGCAAGCAGGAGGCAGGCTCGCTCCGCCGGCCGCATGGTGCCGGGGCAGGGCGGGCGCGCCCGCGAGACAGAGAGGATCGCGCGGGGCTCCTTCTCTTCCCACGCTGGGTTGCTCGCTCGCCCACCTGCCGAGCCCAGCCGGCGCTTCCCCGCTTCGCTCTCTCCTGCGCTCCCAGCCGGATCAGCCGAGCAAGCGAGCGAGCGGCGGGGGAGGAGCTGAGCTGGCAGCGGTGGGGAAGGGAAGGGAAGGGAAGGGAGAGGGAGGGAGGGAACGGTGGGTAGGCAGCAGCTGGCCCCGGGGCCGGGCCGCGGCAGGGAGGCTGGCGGTGACAGCTGCTCCGAAGGGAGCGCCTAGCTAGCCTCCGGGCCCGGCCAGAAAAGCCTTTGCGCTGCCCAGAAAGGAGGAGCTCGGGGTTGGAAGGAGCGCTCCTGGGCGCGGGTGTTTTCTTGCGGCTTCTGACGATGTTACTCAGTGTGGGTAATGAGACGCCTGCGAGAAAAGAAGCGGGCATCCAAGACCCCCCAGGCCTCCTCCCTTCCGCCCCAAAACCTCACCCCCTTCTACAACTGATGATGTTACTTAGTGTGGGTAATGAAACCTTTGCAAGAAAACGATCAAGGTCAGAGAGCCCCAAGGACCTCACAGTTGGCCTCCTCCTCCTCCTCCTCTTCTTTTTCTCCTCCTCCTCCTCCTTCTCCTCTCTTCTTCTTCTTCTTCTTCTTCTTCTTCTTCTTCTTCTTCTTCTTCTTCTTCTTCTTCTTCTTCTTCTTCTTCTTCTTCTTCTTCTTCTCCTCCTTCTCCTTCTTCTTCTCCTTCTCTTCCTCCTCCTCCCCCTCCTCCTCTTCTTCTTCTTTTTCTCCTCCTCCTCCTCTTCCTCTTCTTCTTCTTCTTCTTTTCCTCCTCCTCTTCTTTTTCTCCTCCTCCTCCTCTCTTCTTCTTCTCCTCCTTCTCCTTCTCCTCCTCCTTCTCTTCCTCCTCCTCCCCCTCTTCTTCTTCTTTTTCTCCTCTTCCTCCTCCTCCTCCTCTTCTTCTTCTACTCCTCCTCTTCTTCTTCTTTTTCTCCTCCTCCTCCCCCTCCTCCTCCTCTCCTCCTCCTCTTCTTCTTCTTCTCCTCCTCCTCCTCTTCCTCCTCCTCCTTCTCCTTTTTCTTCTTCTTTCCCTCCTCCTCCTCCTTCTCTTCTTCTTCTTCTCCTTCTCCTTCTTCTTCTCCTTCTCTTCCTCCTCCTCCCCCTCCTCTTCTTCTTCTTCTTTTTCTCCCCCCTCCTCCTCCTCCTCTTCTTCTTCTCCGCCTCCTCCTCCTCTTCTTTTTATCCTCCTCCTTCTCCTCCTTCTCCTCCTTCTCCTCCTTCTTCTCCTTCTCTTCCTCTTCCTCCCCCTCCTCCTCTTCTTCTTTTTCTCCTCCTCCTCCTCCTCTTCTTCTTCTTCTCCTCCTCCTCCCCCTCCCCCTCCTCCTCCTCTCTTCTCCTTCTCCTTTTTCTTCTTCTTCCCCTTCTCCTCCTCCTTCTCTTCTTCTTTTTCTTCTTCTTCTCCTCCTCCTCCTCTTTCTTCTTCTTCTTCTTTTTCCCCTCCTCCTCCTCCTCCTCTTCTTCTTTTTCTCCTCCTCCTCTTCTTTTTCTTCTACTCCTCTTCCTCGTCCTCCTCCTCCTCCTCCTCCTCCCTTCTGCCCCAAAACCTCACTCCTTTCTAGCACTGACAATGTTACCTAGTGTGAGTAATGAAACCTCTGCAAGAGAACAAGCACACTCATATACCAAAGTATTAGAACTAATAATAATAATTTTAAAAGGATGAGGTTTTTAACTTAATTTAACTAAATTTAAGCAAGAATGATTTGCATACCATGTCAAATACAATCACTAAGTTTGGCTTCTAAAGGAGGGCTTTGTTATTTTTTGTTATTTTTTATTTTACTTCCATCCAATTGTGTCCAATTCCTGGACAAGTAGTTGCAGTTTTCTTGGCAAGGTGTTCCAGAAGTGGTTGACCATTGAAACCAGGACCCTGGCTTCCAGTCCTGCCTTAGATAGGAAAGCTGACTGGGCCAGTCACTCTCTCTCAGCCCTAGGAAGCAGGAAATGGCAAACCACTTCCGAAAATATATATATGAGAAGAAGCTGCAGAGACTAGGCCAGGCATTTGTCAGGAGTCAAAAGCTGAATTAAATCAGTAAAATAAATAAGCAGATAAATAAAATAACAGAAATAAAATAAAATGAAATGAAATAATAAAACAAAATGAATAAAATAACAGAAATAAAATAAAATAATAAATAATAAAATATAATATAAAAAATAAAATAAAGTAATAAATAAAATAATAAATAATAAAATATAATATAAAAAATAAAATAAAGTAATAAATAAAATAATAAATAAAATAAAATAATAAAATAAAATAAAATAATAAAATAAAATAAAATAAAATAATAAAATAAAATAAAATAAAATAAAATAAAATAAAATAATAAAATAATAAAATAAAATAAAATAATAAAATAAAATAAAATAAAATAAAATAAAATAAAATAATAAAATAAAAATAGCAGAATACATGTAATCCTTGATTTATGACCACAATTGAGCCCAACATTTCTTGTTGCTAAGTGAGACAGTTGTTAAGTGAATTTTGCCCCATTTGATTTATTTTCTTGCCACGGTTGTTAAGTGAATCGCTGCAGTTAAGTGAGTAACCCGGTCGTTAAGTGAACCTGGCTTCCCCATGGACTTGGCATGTCAGCAGGTCGCAAAAAGGGGATCATGGGGCGCAGAGACAGTGCAACCAAGGAGCTAAGAACGGGGCACGTGTGCCGTTTGTTAAAGAAAAGCTGGAAGGGTGGCAGAATTCAATATTTTAAGAGGATGGCATGCACCCAGACAAGAAACCAGGAGCCTCACCAGGTCTCAGGAAATAGCCAAGGATGGGCAAACCAACCTTTGTTGGATAAATCACAGCTGGCTGGGTTTGAATAATACATGAAGTCAAAGCCAAATCCTTTGATCTCTGACCCAGTCTCTGTTCCTCTTGGGATAATCCTTTTACAATCCACTTGGAAGACTTAAAGTCTGGAAAGGGGAGAAAAGGAATCCATAGATGACAGAATAACATGGTTGGGAGGGACCTTAGAGGCCTTCTAGTCCAACCCCTGCTTAAGCAAAGAGGTATTATATCATCCCGGATAAATGGTGGTCTAATCTTTTCTTGAAAATCTCCAGTGATGGAGCATCCACAACTGTGGGAGGCAAGCCATTCTATTGATTAATTGTTCTCAGTGTCTTATCTGAATTCAAAATTGGATCTCTCCTTGATAAGTTTTCTTCTTCTTCTTCTTCTTCTTCTTCTTCTTCTTCTTCTTCTTCTTCTTCTTCTTCTTCTTCTTCTTCTTCTTCTTCCTCCTCCTCCTCCTCCTCCTCCTCCTCCTCCTCCTCCTCCTCCTCCTCCTCCTCCTCCTCCTCCTCCTCTTCTTCTTCTTCTTCTTCTTCTTCTTCTTCTTTATTCAATTTGTATACCGCCCTTCTCCTATTGGACTCAGGGCGGTGCACAGCCAAGAATAAAAACATATCAATACAAAATTTAAAATCATTAAAAGAATTACACAGCTTTGGCCACAATTTAAAACAATCCGACTAAAACCTAATTGACACTTAAAAAACTAAAAAGCTACAAAAAGGCTAAAAAAGGTGGGGGGTTTACACCAGCCCTGCTTGATGGAAAAGAAAAGTTTTTAGGGCACGGCAAAAGGCCCGGAGATCTGATATCCTTCGTATCTCTGGGGGCAGATCATTCCAGAAGGCAAGTGCTGCCACAGAGAAGGCCCTCCCCCGGGGGGTCACCAGCCGACATTGCCTGGCTGACAACACCCTGATGAGCCCCTCTCTGTGGGAACATACTGGCCGGTGGGAGGCTATCGGCGGCAGAAGGCGGTCCCACAAATACCCAGCTCCTATATAAAGCACTTTAAAGGTGGTCCTGGCCTCTGGTGTTTTGGAGAATAAGTTGACCCTTTCTTCTTTGTGGCAACTTCCTCAAGGACAGTACTAGAACTCTGTTATCATGTTACTTCAATCTCCTCTTTGTTGGATTAGACTGGGGGTCGGCAACCTTAAACACTCAAAGAGCCACAAAGGTCCTAACCGGAAGCCCCTGTTCAATTCTTGAGCCAACCGGAAGTCTGGTTCCCCCATCATAATCTCCTCCTAGCATGGCGTCCTTTTTCCTCTGCCGACTGGAAGTCGCTTCTCCTACCATAGAGTCTCTTCCTAGCGCAGCATCCTTTTTCCTCTCCCTGTCCTAACCGAAAGCCCTATCAAGTGTGGATCCGACCAGCAACAGGGAGCTGCAGCAGTGGAATGAAAGAGCCACATGCGGCTCCAGAGCCACAGGTTGCTGACCTTTGGATTAGACATATAGTACCTAGTTCCTTCAACCGTTCATCCTACAATTTAGCTCTCAGACCCCTGATCATCTCTGTTGCTCTTCTCTGCCCTTTTTCTAGGATTCTCAACATTTGGGGGGGTTGGGTGTATGTGTGAGGTATTGTAGTGACCAGACTGCAGGCCACTTCTGCTGACTGCTAGATTCCTGCAGTTTGGTAGTTTGATTCTCACCAGCTCAAGGTTGACTCAGCCTTCCATCCTTCCAAGGTGGGTAAAATGAGGACCCAGATTGTTGTTGGGGACAAGATGCTGACTCTGTAAAACCACTTAAAGAGGACTGTAAAACACTATGAAGTGGTATATAAGTCTAAATGCTATTGCTATTGCAGATTAACTCTGCCCAGTGCCAGGAGTAGGATCCTGACCACTCAAGGTTGACTCAGCCTTCCATCCTTCTGAGATGGGTAAAATGAGGACCCAGATTGTTGGGAGCAATAGGCTGACTCTGTAAATTACTTAGAGAAGGTTGTAAAGCGCTGTAAAGCGGTATATAAGTCTAAGAGCTATTGCTATTGCAGATTAACTCTGCCCAGTGCCAGGAGTAGGATCCTGACCACTCAAGGTTGACTCAGCCTTCCATCCTTCCGAGATGGGTAAAATGAGGACCCAGATTGTTTGGAGCAATAGGCTGACTCTGTAAATTACTTAGAGAAGGTTGTAAAGCGCTGTAAAGCAGTATATAAGTCTAAAAGCTATTGCTATTGCAGATTAACTCTGCCCACCACCAGGAGTTCGATCCTGACTGGCTCAAGGTTGACTCAGCCTTCCATCTTTCCGAGATGAGTAAAATGAGGAACCAGCAAAACTGCCTCTGTAAATCACTTAGAGACAGCTATAAAGCCCATGAAGCGGTATATAAGTCTAAGTGCTATTGCTATTATTCCCAGTGTGTCCTCTTCAGTCATCGTTCAAAATTACCCAACTCTAAAACCTCGGAAGAAGGTTCCTCTTCAGTGCTTGCCTCATCACTCATGCCTAAAATGGAGAACAGGGTGGGGAGGGGGGAACGCTTGACAAATTATGTGTGTCACATTGTTCTTTATTAGGACTAGATGCCCAGCCAAGTTCTCAGACTGGTTCGCCTGCTTTCCGCTTTCCAATTTCAACAAAAGATGCATGATGTTCCTGCAGGGACTAATCTTGCCCTGTAAGTGATACAATGGGAGCTTTCCCATCACCTGCCTCACAGGTGGGCCGATCTGCCAATCTGCCCACATTCAGTCATTCATTTCCTTCCCTGCCCCCAGTAACAGAGGAATTCAATCCAGTAACAGAGGAATTCAATCAAGATTAAGTGAGGTACTAATACCACTCTATAAAGCCTTAGTAAGACCACACCAAGAGTACTGCATCCAGTTTTGGTCACCACACTATAAACAAGATGTTGAGACTCTAGAAAGAATGCAGAGAAGAGCAACCAAGATGATGAGGGGACTGGAGGCTAAAACATACGATGAACAGTTGCAGCAGTGCCCCCGGTTCAGACCAGTTCGCAAGAACCGATAGTAAAACTGGTGGGAGGCCCTGCCCGCAGCACCGGATGTTGTCATCGGCGATCAAGCTTCTGCGCATGTGCAGAAGCAAGGCGTGTACACAAGAAAAGCAAGCACACGCACACACGTGATCCTGTTGCGAATCGGTAGTAATGATAAGTAGAACCTACCCCTGGGCTACAGGAACTGGGCATGGCCAGTCTAGCGAAGAGAAGGACCAGGGGAGACAGGATAGCAGTCTTCCAATATTTGAGGGGCTGCCACAGAGAGGAGGAGGGGGTCAAGCTATTTTCCAAAACACTTGAAGGCTAGACAAGGAATAATGGATGGAAACTGATCAAGGAGAGATTCAACCTGGAAATAAGGAGAAATTTTCTGACAGTGAGAACAGTCAACCAATGGAACAGAAGTTGCCTTCAGAAGTTGTGGGAGCTTCATCACTGGAAGCTTTCAAGAAGAGACTGGACTGCCTTCTGTCAGAAATGGTGTAGGGTCTCCTGCTTGGGGGAAGGGTTGACCCCCAAGACCCCTTCCAACTCTGTTATTCTGTTCTGTTTCCAGCTCTGCTGTTTTCCATTGTTGGTCCAGTCAGTTGAATCTTTGGTGACATTCATTGAAGGTTGAGCCCGGAAAACAAGGTAAGGCAAGAACAGAACCGGCTAAAGGTAATCCTTGACTTATAACCATTTGTTTAGTGATCATTCAACATTAACAATGGCATTGCAAAATAATGGCTTACAACCCTGTCCTTGCCCTTAAAACCATCGCAGCATCCTCACAGTCACGGGATCAACATTTGAACGCTTGGCAACAGGTGTGAGGTTGGAGGTCTTTTAGTCCAACCTCCGCTCAAGCAGGAGATCTTAGACCAGTGATGGTGAGAAATTCAAAGAAATGGTTGTCCAATCTATTCTTAAAAACCTCCAGTGATGGAGCAGGCACAGCTTCTGAAGGCAACTTCTGTTCCACTGGTAAATTGTTTTCTCTGTCAGGAAATTTCTCTTTCATTCCAGGAGTTCTTAGTTCTCCTTTTAGTTGCTCCTGTGGCTAAGGTTGAAGTAGAACGTAAATGCAAGTGAGGTTGCCCTCAAGATACAGTTTGTGATCTAGGGATGTGTTTTAAAAAATGACAGGTGAACAAAAGAGGAAAACAAAAATAAAATCTCAGCTGAAAAGAAAAAAAATAGTATTTTCTCTGAACTTCCAAACATTTACATTCCCAAACGTGGTTTTTAATATTATTTAAACCAGTGAGCTGGGGTATGATTATGTCACCTGTAATCTGTGATCGTGACTCTGAGCTTAGCAGATAGAAATGGGCGATATTTTCATAGGCAAGGATTGGTTTTGCCTTTAACGTCGTGCAACACCGTAAACAGTAGCAGGACCAGCACAAAAACAAAACGTTATAGTTTTATTTACATTTAAACTGGGGAAAGAGGTCAAGTCCCAGTTTTTTTTTTCTCTGTTTCTGGCTTTGAAAGACCACCGAATGTAAAAGTTCACAGGGACATGGATGCATAGCCAAACTAAAGGAAAAGTAGAGGCAAGGGACGCGATGGCTCAGGGGCTAAGATGCTGAGCTTGTCGGTCAAAAGGTCGGCAGTTCAGTGGTTCGAATCCCTAGTGCCGCGTAACAGGGTGAGCTCCCGTTCCTTGTCCCATCTTCTGCCAACCTAGCAGTTCAAAAGCACATAGAAAATGCAAGTAGACAAATAGAGACCACCTTTGGTGGGAAGGGAACAGTGTTCCGTGCACCTTTGGAGTTTAGTCATGCCGGTCACATGACCACGGAGATGTCTTCGGACAGCACTGGCTCTTCGGCTTTGAAATGGAGATGAGCACTGCCCCCTAGAGTCAGGAATGACTAGCACATATGTGCAAGGGGAACCTTTACCTTTACCTTTAGAGATAAATATTTCCCTTGTCCAGTCATGTCCGACTCTAGTGAGGCACACAGAACGCTGTTACCTTCCCAATACAATGGTGCCTATTTATCTACATGCATTTGCATGCTTCCAAACTGCTAGATGGGCAGGAGCTGAGCTGAGGATAGGAGCTCAAGCCATACAGCAGTGCAGGGCTTCGAACTGCCAATGTTTCAGTCAATGAGCCCAATGTCTTAACCGTATGCCATTCTTGCCCCATATATAGCCAAACTCCCCTGCTGAAAATGATCATTTTGAATCTCAGGAAACCTGTTTTGAGGAGCTGAATTTTTGCAAAAAGTGGAAAAGGGGATTCCACTCAGCATGCAGGCGTTGGTCGCCCACTCTGGTTTATCTGAACATGCTTCTTTCTAGCGTCAGATTTTAAGAGCTGGAATACATTACCCAGCCTGTGAGAACAAGGCAGGATACAGGAGCGGCTGCTGTACTGTTTGTTTTTCGGGAATGTATTAATCCCGTCGCTCCTGTCAGTGGGACTTGAATATGGTTCTTTCCACAGCTTCTCAGCCTAAGTTAACTAACCCCCTGCTCTTCTTAGCCCTCAGCTAAGTGGCAAAGAGACAGAAATGTTGAGAGCTTCGGGCCATTTCATTTTTCCCACCTCTCATCACAAAAACAGAGATCTCTGGCTGACTGCCAACGATGAGAGTGCCCAGCCTTTTGTAATATAATCACAAGAAAAGCTCCCAATATTGTATGAGCTACAGTTGCTTAAGTCAAATACGGGAATGTTTTCCGTACAATTTCTTCTGCCTTAATCTTTTCCCCTTTTTGTCTGAGAAAACACTTGAGATCTCTCCAGGCGGAGCTGAAATCCTGCAGGCTCTAACAGGTTCTGGAGAACCAGTAGCGGAAATTTTGAGTAGTTCAGAGAACCCACAAATACCACCTCTGGCTGGCCCCAGAGTGGGGTGGGAATGGGGATTTTGCAGTATCCTTTCCCTGGAGTGAGGTGGGAATGAGATTTTGCAACTGCAGGGGAAAGATACTGTAAAATCCCCATTCCCCCCCCCCCCACTCCAGGGGAAGGATATTATAAAATCCCCATTCCCTCCCCACTCCTGGGGAAGATTACTGCACAATCCCCATTTCCTCCTGATCAGGGAGGCAGAGAATAGATGGGGGCGGGGCCAGCCAGAGGTGGTATTTACCAGTTCTCCGAACTACTCAAAATTTCCACTAACGGTTGTCCAGAATAGGTCACAACTTTCTGAAACCTACCTCTGGTGATGTGATGCCCATTAATTATGTTCTCCTATTCAAATCGCTTTTCATTTTGGCATTCGTTGAAGAATGCTTCGACCTCCCATTCCATTCCGTTCAAGAAATGGATCCTTTTCTTCTCAAGTGATGGCGATGTTTGTTCGTGTATTATTAGTATTAATATTAGTAGTATTAGTATTAGTATTAGTATTAGTATTAGTATTAGTATTAGTATTAGTATTAGTATTAGTATTAGTATTTGATTTATATGCCACCCTTCTCCGGAGACTCAGGGCGGCTTACAATGTATTAAGCAATATTAAGCAATTATTATTATTATTATTATTATTGGTTAATCTGTAGTGAGATTCACAGTCTTTGAGGCTGGTTAATAGCTCAGCAGCTCGAGTCCTAACCAAGGACCTAGGAACTGTTAAGATATCGTCGGAGGATGTAAGCTGTTCCGAGTAAGGTGGTTTTTTGTACAGTCAAAATGTTCAAGTCCGGTAAATTTAGAATTTCTAAATAGCGGGGTAGCCCTTTGGGTATTGCTCCAAGGGCTCCAATTACAATCGGAACAACACATGATTTCTTTTTCCATAGTCGCTCAACTTCGATTTGCAAGTCCCGGTACTTTGTGATTTTTTCTTGCTGCTTATCTTCAATCCGTGCATCACCAGGTATTGCAATGTCAATGAACCATACTTTTTTCTCTTCAACTACCATTATCTCAGGTGTGATGTGGACCAAGTGCCTGTCAGTCTGAATCTAAAGTCCCACAAGATCTTGAGTTTCTCATTCTCTAGAACTTTCTCAACCTGATTATTATTATTATTATTATTATTATTATTATTATTATTATTATTATTATTATTATTATTATTATTATTATTATTCTGCCCTTCTCCCGAAGGACTCAGAGTGGTGTACAGCCAGATTAAAAACATAAATATACAGATATCATAGTTAAAATTAATTAAAATCATGAAATAGTTTTGGCCGAATTTAAAAACCCCAAAAATAAAAGCCAATTTAAAATCATTCAATTAGACAGCCCTGCCTGTCGGAACAGTAGGGTCTTAAGGGCACAGCAGAAGACACGGAGGTCAGAGATGTTACGAATGTGTCTGTAGCTCTTCTGTCCCCTTATTTATGGAATGGCGACTTTTATCTCTCCCGTACTCAATTGCCAGTCTGGGGCCTGTCTTTTTCTTCTCTGAGCTAGGCTCCTTGGCACACTTCTGCACTTCAGGCGTTTTTGACAGTCAATAAATGAGATCACTGAACGTGGCCGTCTTGAGCTCCTTCTGCTAAAAACGGAGGCTTTTGTATCTGCAAAGCAAAAGGAGATGAAGGCCTTCGGCTCTCTTTTATCGCCGCTTTGTGTCCATGGAAGTCAGCGAGAGAGCTTTTCAAAGGAAAGTTAATATCCTCAATAGGGCTAACCCCCCTCCCACCGCACCCCGCCTCCTGCCTTTTGCCGAAGCCGCGATAGCAGGAGAAGCTTTGCTACCAACACCTTGCATCTCACAATGCCAGATTCACAGCCAGGAGTTCGTTTTTATTTGGTTAATGGATTGTCCGATGGTGGAAAGGATTCCGAGACGGAGATATTCATTCAAGTGTGCCGTCTTCCTTTTTTCATCCTGCCCGACAATGGATGTGTGTCATTCCTTTTGGGGGGGGGGTTATCAGCCCACACAAGAGAAGCTGAATGGCATGCCACGAGAAGCCGGGCGGGAGTCTTTGGGGTCAATGAAGCCCAGCGGAAAGACACAGCAACTTGAAAGTCGCACAGCAAAACCCCAAAGGAAGAGTGCACCTGCCTCTAAGTGCACTTGTCCCGGTGCCGGCCTGCGGAAGGGATAAAAATAAATTTAATGAACGTGAAACTGCTCCGTGGCCTGAAAGGATGCTTGGTTTCAATTGAGGGAGGGATGACAATGTGATGTCCTCATGGCCATGACCGAATGGATTTCTCCTGATCTAAAGAGTGCAGAGAAGAGCAACAAAGATGGTTAGGGGATTGGAGGCTAAAACATATAAACCATGGTTGCTTGGCTATGTCTAGTTTAATGAAAAGAAGGACTAGGGACGACATAATAACAAGGTTCTAATATCTCAGGGGCTGCCACAAAGAAGAGGGAGTCAAGCTATTCTCCAAGGCATCTGAAGGGAGGACAAGAAGCAATGGGTGGAAACTAACCAAGGACAGAAGCAACCTAGAACTAAGGAGAAATTTCCTGACAGTGAGAACAATCAGTGGAACTACTTGCCTCCAGAAGTTGTGAATGTTCCAGCACTGGGAGTTTTAAGAAGAGATTGGATAACCATTTGTTTGAAGTGGTGTAGGTTTCCTGCCTGAGCAGGAGGTTGGACTAGAAGACCTCCAAGGTCCCTTCCAACTCGCCTTGTCTAGTCTAGTCTATTCAACCTTCTGTCCCAATTACCCTTTTACATTATTTCAAAATAAGACTGTGGATTCTTTTTTCACAAAACATAGCATAGTAGTGCACAGCAATGCATTTGGGCTTGATAAAAGTCTCGGTGGGATGACAGAGAGCGTCAGCTGCCCAAAATGATTGAGAGCTGGGCAGCTTGTGAGTTTTAATAAATTATTATTATGGTTGATCACACAGCCAGCCAGATGCATAAACTGGAATTGGCATTTTTGTCTAGCTAGCGAGTCCAGCTGACAGAACTGAATTCCGCAATTGAGGCTGGCTGGAGGTGATTTTGTGATACGTCATGATCTGTTACAGTGGCAATAAGTAGTTTTAAAGGTAAAGGTAAAGGTTCCCTTCTCACTTGACCACTGGTGGTAGGTGCAATGAACGTTTGTGTTGCTGCAGAGAGTCTCTCCCTTCGGGGTCTTTTTGTGTGGGTTGGAGGGGGACAGAAATTCCAACCTGGGGTCTGCTTCGGCCTCCTGGTGTGGGGCTTTGGATGAAGGCTGGAGGGAAGCGCCACTGATGGCCAAGAGCCAGAGAACCTTGTTTCAGTGGGACTGCATCATGACCTGGAACTGGCTGACAATCTCAGCCCGCTGAGCCTCCAGGTATCGGTACCTGGCCTTGCACTCCTGCAGGTCTTCCCTCTGCTTGGAAAGGTGAGGTGCTTCTACTGAGCCTCCTTCTCGGTCAGGTCCAATTTGAACTGAGCTGTTTTGCTAACTCTTTTTCGTGGCTATTGGTTTGCCTGATCTGGAGTGAAATGGTAGCAACCCACCACTGATCAAAACTATATATGATTGTCAGTGGTAGTAAATATGAAGAATACTATTATTAGGCAGCCTGAATGGCGTAGGAGGCTAATGCCTCCTACTAAAGGCAGCAATTAACACCCAGCTGCCTGTAATTCTGTGAGTTCAATCCTAGCCAGGCTCAAGGTCGACTCAGCCTTCCATCCTTTCTAAGGTGGGTAAATTGAGGACCCAGTTTGTGGGGGCAATAAGCTGACTTTGTATAAATATACAAAAGTATGAAGGCTATTGCTTGATGCATTGTAAGCCGCCCTGAGTCTCCGGAGAAGGGCAGCATATAAATCAATTTTTTTAAAAAAAATCCATCCTTAAGTTGCAAAGTTGGAAAACGTATTCTTGCCATCTGTTTCTTTGCAGTTATTCATTGGATAAAAGCTTCCCATTTTTCTTGACAAATAGAGGTCTAAAGATAATGTGGTAAGGTCAGCTTTGTGTAGGATGAAAGAGATTGCTATAGCTTTCCATATCTTTGCCACCGTGAGCACATTGTAATGGAAACAAGATCTCCTAAGAAAGGGGCAAAGTCACAGATTTCCCTGCAGCAATAATGAATATGAATCTTGCCAGTCCCTCCATTACAATCTGCATTTGTCCAAATTCAAATTGGAACGATCTAGAGAAGTTTTCCGTTCCTCTACCCAAATGGAGTGGGGGAAACATTCTTAGTGTTGGAGCCTAATTCCAGACATTTAAGGTAAAGGTAAAGGTTCCCTTTGCACATATGTGCTAGTTGTTCCCCACTCTAGGGGGTCGGTGCTCATCTTTGTTTCAAAGCTGAAGAGCCAGTGCTGTCCAAAGACATCTCCGTGGTCATGTGGCCAGCATGACTAAACACCAAAGGTGCACGGAACGCTGTAACCTTCCCACCAAAGGTGGTCTCTATTTCTCTACTTGCATTTTTTACGTGCTTTCGAACTGCTAGGTTGGCAGAAGCTGGGACAAGTAACGGGAACTCACCCCATTACGTGGCATTAGGGATTCAAACCGCTGAACTGCCGACCTTTCGATCGGCAAGCTCAGCATCTTAGCCCCTGAGCCACCGCATCCCTGCTTCTATTCTGTTTACATTCTGTCCTAGGCTTGTTCTTAAGCCAGGTGGATTTGAAGGGAACAAGAAGAGCAAGGTGACACGGTTTATAGTTCCTGCCATATTTTTTCCGCCCTCTTTTTTTTTTTTTTTTTGCAAAAGATGAAATAGCAGGAAAGCATCTTTGGATTGATAGGGACGAGTTTTCTGCCTAGCAGCACCCACTTATTATGCATAGAAAACACAGATCCTCGGATGGCTTCCTTCATCCCTGGGTGGACGATGTGGGATAATGAGATGAGCGCGTGCTGCCCTCTATTGGATAGGATTTCAACGGCATCGAATGGCCTCTGCAGGTACCCTATGGGAGTTTTTTCAGATGCGCCGATGGCGAGAGAACCAGAGTTGTTAGTCTGTGGTCTTGGCGTTTCCTTCAGCACAATTGCAAATAAGTGTTTCTTTGACAAGAGCGCTGATGTGTCAAAAAAAACCCCGTAGCCTTAGGTCAGCCGCTCGCATCAAACACTTTCCTTCCTGCGATTGCAAGCTGGGAAAGAGATAAAGCACAAATGGAACAAGGATTATTGTTGCTGGATAGAAATTGCAGGAAGTCTGACTAATAGGATGTGAACCGGGCAGAAAGAAAGGCTAAGCTAAGGCCTTTTCACACTGGATCTCTGGCACATTTTCATTTGCAAAAATCAGAAGGCAAAAGAGCCGTACAACGGCGGGTTGACTGCAAGGGGGGGATGGGAGAAATCATTGGGCTGCAAGAATTGACCATTTTGAGGACCGTACGAGGCCCTCAGAACGTTGCAGTAGAGTAACATCGGATGGCTGTGTAGGTTCTGCTCCAATTCACAGGACATAGAAAATAAGGTAGGAAGGGACCTTGAAGGTTTTCTAACCCAACCCCCTGTAATCAGGAAGCACTATACCATTCTGGACAAATGGTTATCCAATCCCTCCTTGAAAACCTCCAGGGATGGAGCACCCACAAGCTTCTGGAGGCGAGCTATTCCACTGGTTAATTGTCCTCACTGTTAGGAAGTTTCTCCTTAATTCCAGGTTGCTTCTCTCCTTGATGACTTTCCATCCATTACTTTTCGTCTTGCCTTCTGGTGCTTTGGAAAATGATAAACTTCCAGTGATGGAGCATCCGCAGCTTCTGAAGGCAACCCGTTCCATTGATTCATTGTTCTCACTGTCTTCTTAGTTCTAGGTTGGATCTCTCTTTAATGATCGCCCACCCATGGTTTCTTGTCCTACCCTCAGATGCTTTGGAGAATGAATCAACCCTTTCTTCTTTGTGACAGCCCCTCAAGTACTATAAGATTGTTATTATGTCACCCCCTCAGTCTTCTCTTTATTTAGCTAGATATACCTACAATGTTTTCCCAAAAATAAGACCCTGTTTTATATTTTTTTTTGAACCCTGAAATAAGCACTTGGCCTTATTGCCATGCACTCAAAAGCCCAATTGGGCTTATTATCAGGGGATGTCTTATTTTGGGGAAAACAGGGTATTTCCAAGGGCGGGCTTCAAAAATTGTAGCAATGTATTAAGAAGAGATTAAGAGCCTGAGTAGCGTAGGGGGCTAATGCCTCCTACTAAAGGCAGCAATTAACATCCAGCTGCCTGCAATTTCTGCGAGTTCAATCCTAGCCAGGCTCAAGGTCGACTCAGCCTTCCATCCTTTCTAAGGTAAGTAAATTGGGGACCCAGTTTGTGGGGGCAATAAGCTGACTTGGTATAAATATACAAAAGTATGAAGACTATTGCTTAATGCATTGTAAGCCGCCCTGAGTCTCCGGAGAAGGGCGGCATATAAATCAAATTTTAAAAAAAGAAGAAGAGATGAAGCTGAATCAGTTTCCAACGGAAAGCCCAGTTCCAAAATTGAAATTCGGTGGTGCTTAAAGTTTGTGAACTTTTAGTTTTTGAATTTTCAATGTCTGCATGTTCTCTACACATCTGGAATCTACAGAGCCCTACATTTGATGCTCGAGGTAGGTGACTTGGTTTACAGATCCTTCCTTCCTTCCTTCCTTCCTTCCTTCCTTCCTTCCTTCCTTCCTTCCTTCCTTCCTTCCTTCCTTCCTTCCTCCCTCCCTCCCTCCCTCCCTCCCTCCCTCCCTCCTTCTGTCCCTCCTTTCTTTGACTTCAGCATCTTACAGACTTTCCTTCTCTTCCCTTCCCTTTCCTTATAGGAATATATTTTTGACATCTTCCATGCACCACGTTCTAAATTTTGAAAGAATTATAAACAAAAATAGTTTTTATAACTCTTCATATAAAAAAAATAAGATAACCAATAATATAATAATTTGGGTTTGTTTCAATTTTCTTTTAAAAAAGTGAATATTTGGACAATTTTATTCACTGAATATTTCCATTCTCATTTCAGCCTTCTCATCTAGGTATTATCTAGTTGTATTGAAATACAAATTGTTGCATTATCTGTCTCATTATTTTCAGTTTTCTAGGCTGCCCCAAGAAAATGTCTTATGTTTACACCGATGTTTGATCAGGAGAAAATTAAAAACAGGAGCTGCATTTACACTGGTAGTTTATTAACAACGGAGTGCCTTGGGCAAATTGCTTTTGTATTTTGATATGATTTTACTAACTCAAAATGTAGCTTAGGTTGGATAGTTGCCTGAACTTAGTTATCAGATGGCTGGGGAAACCACATAAACTGAAGAAAGTAAAATGAAAATATATGTAAAGTGCACTGCAGTGATATATTTTACCACAAGAGGACTCCACAATTATTATTTTTTTGCTCAGGTCTTCTGTGTATCAACATTTATTTGCTCCATTCTGATCATTCCATTTCATGTTATTTAAAAAATTCCTTAATAGGGGAACACAATGCAGGCAGTCTTTGAACGTATGGCCACAACTGAGCCCATTTTTTTGTTGTTGTTGTTGCTGAGTGAGTAATTTGCTAAATATGTTTTGCCCCAATTTATGACCTGTCTTGCCACAGTTGCTAAGTTGTATCACTAAAGTCATTAAGTTAATTGTTAAGTGAATCTGTCTTCCCCATTGACTTCGCTTGTCAGATGGCTTCAAAATAGGATCACATGCAGGGGTGAAATCCAGCAGGTTCTGACAGGTTCTAGAGAACCGGTAGCAGAAATTTTGAGTAGTTTGGAGAACTGGCAAATACCACCTCTGGCTGGCCCCAGAGTGGGGTGGGAATGGGGATTTTGCAATATCCTTCCCTGGAGTGGGGAGGGAATGGGGATTTTGCAGTATCCTTCCCCCAGGAGTGGGGAGGAGATTTTGCAGTATCCTTCCCCTGGAATGGGGAGGGAATGGAGATTTTGCAGTATCCTTCCCCCAGGAGTGGGGAGGGAATGGGGATTTTGCAGTATCCTTCCCCCAGGTGCGGGGTGGGAACGAAGATTTTGCAATATCCTTCCTCTGGAGTGGGGTGAGAACAGTGGTGGGTTTCAAAAAAATTTATTACCGTTCTGTGGGTGTGGCTTGGTGGGCATGGCATGGCATGGCTTGGTGGGTGTGGCTTGGTGGGCATGGCAGGGGAAGGATACTATAAAATCTCCATTCCCTCCCCAATCCAGGGGAAGGTTACTACAAAATGCCCATTTCCTCCCGATCAGCTGAGACTTGGGAGGCAGAGAATAGATGGGGGCGGGGCCAGTCGGAAATTTTACTACATATCAAAACCCTGAAACTGAGGGGTGAAATGTAAAATGTGTTACTACCAGTTCTGTGAGTGTGGCTTGGTGGTGGTGGTGGGGTAATGTGACGGTGGGCGTGGCCAACTTCTTTTTTTTTAACTTTTCAAAGCATTTTTTCTAATGCTTTGAAAAGCCTCTGGCGATCAGGCAACTCAGCTGGGATCGTCTGAGAGGCTTTTTAAAAAATCCTCTCTGCCAAACAGGCAACTCAGCTGGGATTGTCAGAGACTTTTCAAAGCATTTCTTTTACCATCTCTTCGGCCAAGAGGTTGCAGAAAAAAATGCTTTGAAAAGCCTCTGACAATCTCAGCTGGGCCGCGCGATCATCAGAGGCTTTTTTTTTTGTTACTTTTAAAAGCATTTTTTCGTCGGAAGAGGTTGTAGAAAAAATGCTTTGAAAAGTAAAAAAAAAAAGCCTCTGATGATTGTGCGACTCAGCTGAGCACGGGGGGGAGCAGGGATTTTTGCTCTGAACCACCCGCCACCATCGCTACCAGATCGAGCGATCCGGTCTGAACTGGGAGCATTTCAACCCTGCTGCAACTGTTCTTTATACTGTATGTTTTAACCTTCATTCCCTTAATTATCTTCATTGCTCTTCTCTGCACTCTTTCTAGAGTCTCGACATCTTTTGTATATATATATATATATATCATGGCAATCAAAGCAGACTGAATTTATTCCCAGATAGACAGATTGGTGTTAGTTGTGCATGGGTCAGCCAAAACAAAGGAGACCAGACCAGGAAATCAACTCCATCGGAAGGTTAAATCTAGTTTTATTGAGATTGGTTCTAATGAACAAAATCTTACAAGTCTAACTGTGCTGGACTTCCTTCTTATATCTCAGTAAATTAGAGACACATTTGTCTGATCTGCTTCTCAATGTTATCTCGCTGCTCCGGATTTTTCTAAAAAATGCTTCACGCCCTTTTGTGTAATTCCAGCCTACCTCTTTCAAAGCCGACCTCTTTATCCTCTACAGTGTAATTTAATCAGCTTAGCGCTAAATTTAACTCTGGTATTAGTTGGCTGAGTCAATTATCCCTTTTTTGTGTTCTCATTGACCCAGTTAAATGGCTGTCGGGAAAACATTCCTGATTCTGCTTTGATATTCCCAGGCGTAGCCCACTTCCCACCTCCGTCTCTGAGCTTGCTATAATTAGTGGCAACTGTCGGATGTTTGCTCCTGTGTGAAGCTTGGATTTGGTGCCCAACTGGGAATCCAGCTGAAGAGAAAACCCCACATGAAAACCCCACACGGTTACCATTCAACCGACTCCAGGAAAATCTGTTTCAGAAGCTCTGCATTCTGCATAACAAGTGTGGAGGCAGGAAGAAGAGGCTTGAGGGCTTAATAACAGTAAGAGTTGGAAGGGACCTTGGAGGTCATCTAGTCCAATTCCCTGGTCACGCAGGAGACCTATGCTAGGGATTCGAACCGCCGAACTGCCGACCTTTCTGATCAACAAGCTCAGCGTCTTAGCCACTGAGCCACCTAGCCAGTTTACAGAACCTAAGCCCAGACTTGATGGCTTTTCATGACCAACATTTAACGGACGGATTTCCTTGGTCTTTGAAAAATAATTCTCATGAATGAATTGGTAGCCCCAGCCATCTATGGGGTGCCGTTAAGTCTTAATGTGCCTAGATCAGGGGAGTTAAACTCGATTGCATTGAGGGCCACATCAGGGTCATGTTTGACCTTGGAGGGCCGGGATGGGCATGGCCAGCTCAAACATCACTTGTGTCCGGGGCACCTGTGGTAGCCTGAGCGCTCTGCCAGCGAAAATGGGTACCCGAGCTCCGTTTTTGGCTTCCACAGCCTTTTGCAACCTTCTGCCAGCAAAATTGGAGCTCCAGTTTCACTGGCAGAGGCACCGTGGAGTGGCCCTTTGCTATCTCCAGCACGGCCCCATGGACCAGTTCTAAGTACCCTGCAGGCCGGATCTGGCCCCTGGGCCTTGAGTTGATAAATGAAAAGAGCTAATGATTGTATGAGTCTAAAAGATCTCTCTAGCAAAGTTCTCGTAATCATTCCTACTTGGGGTGGAGTGGTGCGGTGGCTTAGAGATGATGGTCTCTCCTCACTGTGAGTCCGATCCTAGGCAGCGGCAGATATTTCTCTCTTTGGGAGTAATGAGTAATTGTCTGCTGTGAACTCTGCGTAGGTGTCAGGAAGGGAATCCGGCCAGTAAACACTCCCGATACAAAGGATTACACGGTTGTTAAAAGAAGGGGGGGAATCTTATTTGGGGTAATGTTGCTTAATGCTCATTGATTGAGTGACCTGATTTTACTCCTGGCTTGAGTGAATCCTTGTCATGAATAATTGAATGTGCTTTCTTGAAAAATGTTTTAGGTTGTTGTTGTTTTTTTTAAATCCACTTTGGAAATGGATGACATTAACCTCTTCTATCCGTCTTGGATATCTGATGCCTAACCAACCCTATATGCACTACAGGAGTCTTCAAAATGGCTTCTCATTCTTGCACAAATATTTTCAGAGACTGGGTTTAAGTTTAATTTTCCACTGGGTGGCAGCAGCTGTTCTCCCGCAGTGTGGAGTTTGGCAATAAGGGTGAGCTTCCTTCCTTTAGGAGAGAGAGAAAAGAATCAGCAAGCTGGCTTTGCAAAACAGAATAAAAACCTGAAACTTGCTGTAGATTTATTTTTAGTTCTTCTAGAGGAAAGGGTGTTTACACGGTAATCAATCAATTACACTTCTGCAATCTGCATGGAGGCCATTTGTCTGAAATGGTTTACGGTCCATTGCTTGAGCAGAGCAGAGAGCTCGATTGGAAGACGTCCAAGGTTCCTCCCAGCTCTGTTACTCTGTATTCTGTATTCTGGAATTGGTCTGGGGTCTCCCGAGGACCACCTCAAGATGTTTTGCCGCCTTAATCAAGAACAATCAGGAGTGTGTGGTGGTCCATTCTGTGCTCAAAATGAAGAGGTTTTTTTTCAGTCTAACAATTTTAAGGCAGAGTTTTAAATTAAATAAAACTTTAAAATGTATTTGAAACTATTTATTTATTGTAGCACTATACTTAAAATATAGTGTAGTATGTGGTGGCTCAGTGGCTAAGACGCTGAGTTTGTCGATTGAAAGGTCGACAGTTCAGCCGTTCGAATCCCTAGTGTCGTGTAACAGGATGAGCTCCTGTTACTTGTCCCAGCTTCTGCCAACCTAGCACTGCTAGGTGCTTTCGAACTGCAAGTAGAAATGCAAGTAGAAAAATAGGGACCGCCTTTGGTGGGAAGGGAACAGCGTTCTGTGCGCCTTTGTCCTTGAGTCATGCTGGCCACATGACCACAGAGACGTCTTCGGAGAGTGCTGGCTTTTCGGCTTTGAAATGGAAATGAGCTCCGTCCCCTAGAGTCGGGAACGACTAGCACGTATGTGCAAGGGGAACCTTTACCTTTATACTTAAAATGTGGCAGCACCAGCCCTCTGGAACGATTTGCCCCCGGAGATCCGTACGATACCTGATCTCCGGGCTTTCCGCCGTGCCCTAAAAACTTTTTTATTTTGTCAAGCTGGGCTGGCGTAAACCCCCCCTCCCCTTTTTTTTTAGCTTAAAGTTTTACGGGTTTTAAATTTTAATTGCCTATTGGGTTTTTTTAAAATTTATTGGGCCAAAATTATTTAATTCTTTTATTAATATTTTAAATTTTGTATTGGAGTGCTTTTTATTCTTGGCTGTACACCGCCCTGAGTCCACTAGGAGAAGGGCGGTATATAAATTTAATAAATAAAAATAAATAAATAAATAAATAAATAAATAAATAAATAAATAAATAAATAAATAAATAAATAAATAAATAAAATGGTTGTCATTGTAAACTTAAGATAACTTTTTTAATATATATTTGTAGAGCTAAAATAAGGTGGGAAAAAATGGGGATGGGAGGAGGGGAAGATAAAGAGCTGAAGGAAGACTTGTCCAACTAGCAATTGCGGGGTGTTCAAAATCCACTGTGGTTTGTTGAGATCTTCAGAGAGACAGTAACAGTAACAAAAGTTGGAAGGTACCTTGGAGGTCATCTAGTCCAACCTCCTGCTTACGCGGGAGACCTATACTAGGGATTCGAACCGCCGGACTGCCAACCTTTCTGATCGACAACTTCAGTGTCTTAGCCACTGAGCCACCTAGTCAGGCTAACCTGAAAGGTAACCTGAAAGCTCTTGAGGTACAGATAGTCCTTGACATACCACCATAATTGAGCCCCAAAACTGAAGTGAGACATTTGTTCAGTGAGTTTTGCCCCATTTTACGACCTTTCTTGCCACAGCTCTTAAGTGAATCGCCGCAGTTGAATCATTGCAGTTGGTTACTGCACTAAGTGACCCGGTTGTTAAGTGAATCTGGCTTTCCCCATTGACTTTGCTTGACAGAAGGTCGTAAAAGGGAATCACGTGACCTTGGGACACAATAACGGTCGTAACTATGAAGCGGTTGCCAAGAATTCTGATCCCATGAGCATGGGGATGCTGAAAAGGTCATAACTGTGAAAAACGGTCATCAATCACATTTTTCAGCGCCGCTGTAACTTTGAACGGTCACTAAATGAAGTGTTGTAAGTCGAGGACTACCTGTATAGTACGTGAGTTCAACCATCTCTCGTTCAGTTCGGCTGGCAAAGTTTCAGAGAATTTCTATCTTCCGGGCTGCACCATTCCAGGTTTCAAAGTCGGCGTTTTGGGAAAGAGAAACGTTGCCAGCCCAAATGACTGACAGGTTGATGAATTTGCCTTCCCCTCCGCCTAATCCCAGTTTAAATCCTACATCAGTTCTGACCGCTCCACTGGATCTGAGCAAATGAGCTGGAACTCAGAAAAGCCACATGCCTTTAATAAAATGGGATCGTCGGAAAAAGAGCTATCAGCCTCCTTCTGAATCTGCCCTAGATTAATAATCTGTGTTCAGAGGTCACTGAGAACGGGCAGTTGCATTTGTCGGTGGGCACGACGAAGGAATAAAAACCGCAGCTCCATCACACCACATTTTCCTGCTGCGTCTGCTAGCTGAGACGCGTGTTTGTTTCTGCCTTAATGGCAGAAGCAGCTGTCGCCAGGGACTCCCACACCTGAGCTTCAAATCTCAAGGCAATAATTAGATGCCAGCAGAGGGACGCAAAAGGCCTTCCCCCTTTTCCTTCAGCTAATTGCCATTGAGGGTTTTACAGCCTAGATAGGATGGACCAATTTTTGGAATATCTCCCCAGAATCTCAATAACTTACAGAGAAACCCTAGATCCGTGAAGCTAGAACCTATGGCACATGTGTCAGAGGTGGCACATAGCACCCTCTCTGTGGGCACACTAGCCGTCGCCCCAGTTCAGCTCCACCGTGCATGCCCGCACGCCTCCCGCCGGCCAGCTGGTCTTCAGGTCTCTGCCGCGCATGCGTGGGTGGCATGGCATAGAGGGCCATGTGCACATGTGCGGGGGGGTGGGAGCACATGTGCACATGTGCAGTGGGGGGTGCTGCAGGGGGCATATGCACATGAGAGTAGAGTGCATATACTTTGGCTACTCGGTCCAGAAAAGATTAGCCATCACTTCCCTAGATTGACATGTCCATAGGTTTGGAGAGGTGACTTACAATTCTGCAGGAATGACTGGAAGGTCTAACTTAATAATGCCCTTGCTTAACAACAGAAATTCTGGTCCCAATTGTCGTTCGTGGGTTAAGGGCTTCCTATATTTCTTTGCAAAGAACTGCTGAAACTCCTTCCCCAAATCTGCCAAGGTTCTGCAAACACATTGGGTGTGAATTGTACAGTAAGTGTGGGGTCCTTGGTTTAGTTTAGTTTAGTTTAGTTTAGTTTATTGGATTTATATATCGCCCTACTCCCGAAGAATTCAGGACAGTGAACAGCCACAAAATAAAACAACATAAAATACATAATTTAAAACAGAAGAAAATCAAATTAAACAATTTGGCCTAAGACAGATTTAAAACACCCAATAATTTAAAACAGATCAAAATATACATTTTAAAAGATAAAAAGGGGAGAGATTTAGGCCAGGCCAGCCTGATGGAATAAAAAAGTCTTGAGAGCGTGATGGAAGGTGCGCAGATCCGGGATTCTCCATATCTCTGGGGGGGAGCTCATTCCAGATAGTGGGTGCCCCCACAGAGAAGGCTCTCCCCCTGGGGGCCGCCAATCAACACTGTTTGGCCGACGGCATCTGGAGGAGCCCCTCTCTATGAAAGCGTACCAGCCGGTGGGAGGCTATTGATGGTAGCAGGCGGTCCCATAGATAGCCAGATCCTAAGCCATGGAGCACTCTAAAAGTGGTAACCAAAACCTTGAAGCGCACCCAGAAGACCACCAGGAGCCAGTGCAGCTCACGCAGGAGAGGTGTTACATGGGAACGCCACGTCGCTCCCATCACCACCCACGCGGCCGCACTCTGCGCCAGTTGGAGCCTCTTGGTGCTCTTCAAGGGGAGCCTTGGTGCTTTCTGGACTTGTCTGTTTTCTTGTAAACTTTTCATCACCCAACTAGGCAACAGCATCATCCTTCATTCTGCAAATCCCATTCCCTTCTAGCACTGATGATGTTACCTAGTTGGGTAATGAAACCTCTGCAAGAAAATCACCAAGCTCAGAGAACACCGAGGACCCCACAGTTCCACCCTGACCTACAAATATTCTCTTCCATTAGTGGCACAGTGAGTGTCCTATCGCACTGAAATGACCCTAACACAACTTTTTGTGTTGTATTACTTACAGCATGTCCAGCATGAAAGATTAGGGTCACATGTGAAGTTCCAATGATTTATTGCTCATGCCTATGCACAGGAATCTAATCAATTGAAGTTTAGCATTAATTTGGCCCTAGGACGGGTTAATGGAATTCAAGAGGTGTTAGACTGAGACCACTTGTGGGAATGTAAGGATTCCAGACTGATTCCTTTTTTGACTCTGCCCCCAGCTTCTACCAGTCCTTCTCCTACTGAGCAGTATATATTTTATGAAAATCTAGGAGCTTTGGGATGCCACCTGTGATATACTTGGTGCAACTTTCAAGGCAGCTGGGTGTTCCTGGACTAGACAATAGGCAAAGCCTCCCTCTGAGGAATGCATGATTGAGCAAAAATATTCTTGTAGTGACAGCTTACGTCATTCTCATTTTGCACGTAGAATGGAAGGTGTGTGCCTGCTGAGCTGCACAGTTTTCATGCCTAAAATGGAGCTGGTATCAGAATAACACATTTGAAAGAGACCTTGGAGGTCTTCTAATCCAACCCCCTGTTCAGGCAGGAAGCCCTATACCATTTCAGACAAATGATTGTCCAATCTCTTCTTAAAAACTTCCAGTGTTGGAGCATTCACAATTTCTGGAGGCAAGTTGTTCCACTGATTAATTTTAATTTCTCCTTAGTTCTAAGTTGCTTCTCTCCTTGATTAGTTTCCTTTCAACCTGCTCTCCATGGAGGACCTGTATACTGCACGAGTCAAAAAGAGGGCTGTGAAAGTATTTACAGACCCTCGCATCCTGGACATAAACTGTTTCAACTCCTACCTCAAAACAATGCTATAGGGCACTGCACACCAGAACAACTAGACACTAGGACAATTTTTTCCCAAATGCCATCACCCTCCTAAACAAATAATTCCCTCAATACTGTCAAACTATGCACTACTATTAATCTTCTCATCGTTCCCATCACCCATCTCTTCCCACTTATAACTGAATGACTGTAACTTTGTTGCTTGTATCCTTACAGTTTATATTGATATTATTTGTTTCCTGATTGCTTATTTGTACTCTATGACTATCATTAAGTATTGTACCTTATGATTCTTGATGAACGTATCTTGTCTTTTATGTACACTGAGAGCGTATGCACCAAAGACAAATTCCTTGTGTGTCCAATCACACTTGGCCAATAAAGAATTCTATTCTATTCTATTCTATTCTATTCTATTCTATTCTATTCTATTCTATTCTATTCTATTCTATTCTATTCTATTCTATTCTATTCTATTCTATTCTATTCTATTCTACTCTACTCTACTCTACCCTACCCTACCCTACCCTACCCTACCCTACCCTACCCTACCCTACTCTACTCTACTCTACTCTATTCTTTCCACCCATTGCTTCTGGTCCTGCCTTCAAGTGTCTTGGACAATAGGTTGATTCCTTCTTTTTTGTGGCAGCCCTTTGAAATATTGGAAGACTGCTATCGTGTCACCCCTAATTCTTCTTTCCCTTAAACTAGAGATACTCAATTCCAGCAACCATTCTTTATATGTTTTAGCCTTCGGTCTCCTAACCATCTTTATTGTTCTTCTCCGCACTCTTTTCTAGAGTCTCAACATTCTTTTTTACATTGTGATGACCAAAACTGGATGCAGCTATCCAAAGTGTGGTCTTACCAAGGCCTTATAAAATTTATCAATTTGCCTTTGACTCACGTTCTAGAAATGGAGAAGCAGATGGTTTTGAAAAGAGCTCCTTGACAACAAACCCCTATGTTGTCAAGAACGGGATGGTGAGATTGAACCCACTTTGCTGTTTTAGTATGGAGATGCGGAACTAAAATCAAGCACCCAGCAGAGCGATTAAAATTAAGTCATTTTTTTAGGCTCTGAATTTAAAGGCGGTGGCTTCCGTTTCTCCTCTGGCTGAAAATACATCTTATTTCACTTCCTCCAATTGGTGGTAACCCAGCCTTGCTTTGTTCATGGTTACTAGTTATTTCTGCTCGTTCTGCTGGAAAGGTCTTTCAAGAACATTTGCTTAGAAACTTGGTGTTAAAAGGCACAAGAGCAGCATAGTCAAAATAAGAAAAAAGATTAAACCTCTTTTCTAGACAGAGAGAAGCCAAACCGCATATTCATGTTTCTAAGAAGTTTGCTTAACCAGGAAAAGAAAAATGCACTGTAGCAGACGGAGGAACTATCTCAGCTACTTTTTCTTCAAAGCAAAAGAAAATCATCCTAAAACAGACGGCTGATCAAGGGTGAAATGCTCCCGGTTCGGACCGGATTGCCTGATGGAGACGGGTGGTTTGGAGAACCAGTACAAAAATCCCTGCGCCCCCTCCCCCCCCCCCCCCCCATGCTTAGCTGAGCCACACAATCATCAACCTCTTCGGCCAAAAGAATGCTTTTAAAAGTTTTTTAAAAAGCCTCTGATGATCACACGCTCAGCTGGGATCATCAAAGGCTTTTAAAAGAAAAAAATCATTTTTTTAAATGCCTCTAACGATCACGCAACTCAGCTTGGATCGTCAGAGGCATTTAAAAGAAAAAAAGTCTCTGCTGATCAGGCAACTCAGCTGGGATCGTCAGAGCCTTTTGAAAGCATTTTTTTACAACCTCTTCACCAAAGAGGTTGTAGAAAAAATGGTTTTAAAAGTTAAAAAAAAATTGGCCATGCCCACCCAGTCACATTACTCCACCACCACCAAGCCACCCCCACAGAACCAGTAGTAACAAATTTTACATTTCACCCCTGGGCTGATGTATATTTAAAAGATGGCCTTGTATTGCTACGCAGTCCAAGAAAAACTGTGTGTCCTTTTTTCAAAAATAATAATAATAATAATAAATGTTGCAAAAGAGGCTACCATGTTAGGCGGGAACTTTGCCATCTAAGCTATTTCACTAATTTCGCTCCCGACGAGAAACCAAAATGTTTGACAAGCAATGTTGACAGGAGCTGCAGTGGATCACACCGCTTGCTGAGGATGGTAGAAACAGGAAATTGTTTGAATGTCATTTTCAAGACTATCAAAAATGCCAAGCAATGATTTCCTGGTGGCCAAAATATAGATAGATAGATAGAAGATAGATAGATAGATAGATAGATAGATAGATAGATAGATAGATAGATAGATAGATAGATAGATAGATAGATAGATAGATAGATAGATGATAGATAGATAGATGATAGATAGATTTTTCTGTATTTCATTGTTACCAACGAATGGATGTCCAGATTTTTGCAACTCGTCTGTGAGAACCCGAGACATTTATTAATCTTCTTGATTGCATCAGCTGAAAAAGTCATCTGCTAATGAACATCAAGAAAAACTCCTTTGCAGGAGCTGACCAGATCCCTTATGGCCAAGTGACCTTGTTAATAATTTTACTGGTCAGCAAAGCAGTAATATTTTTAGGTGATCGGTCCTCATTTGCTGGCCATCAAATGTGAAACCTTGGCCATCCTTTGTAATGGCTGCTCAGGATATTTACTTAATTTTTCTTTGTTAATAATGAAGTAATTAAACATTTAAGCTGACCTCGCCTCCAACTGTCTTCAATTAAAGCCTCTCTTATTAAGGGTTGCACAAATATGAATGACCACTAGATGGCAGCAACAGGACAATACTTTTCTGCCATCTACTGGTTGTTTGGTTTTCTGAAGCTCAACCATCCATGGTTGGTCCTCAACTTAACAAGTAATTACTTAACAAACATTGGAAGTTACAACGGAAGTTTTCAAAAAAGCTACTTATGACCCATCAAAGTTATGACTGCCACACACAAACACATCTACAGTTGCATAATTGCATTTCAGGGGCTTGGGAACTCTCTTACATTTATGACCAGTTGTAGTGTCCCACGTTCACAGGACTGTAATTTGTGAGGGGGTTTTTTTTGCTGGCAATGACTCAGTTCACGTAAATATGATTCAGTATGATTTGCTGTCGATTATCATAAAAACAGATGCAATGTTGAGTCTGATCAAGTGGTGCCTCGACTCATGTTTTAAACTTCAGGCTTAATTGTTGTCACAAGTCAAGGACGATGTGTATTATACTTGCATCATGTTCATGCGTGCTGGGAGAACTTCAAAGGTGTTTTTAGGTCATAATAATAATAATAATAATAATAATAATAATAATAATAATAATAATGATGATGATGTTCTAGAGAATGAGAAACTCAAGATCTTGTGGGACTTTAAGATTCAGACTGACAGGCACTTGGTCCACAACACACCTGACATAACGGTAGTTGAAGAGAAAAAAGTATGGTTCACTGACATTGCAATACCTGGTGATGCACGGATTGAAGATAAGCAGCAAGAAAAAATCACAAAGTACCGGGACTTGCAAATTGAAGTTGAGCGACTATGGAAAAAGAAATCATGTGTTGTTCCGATTGTAATTGGAGCCCTTGGAGCAATACCCAAAGGGCTACCCCGCTATTTAGAAATTCTAAATTTACCGGACTTGAACATTTTCACTCTACAAAAAACCACCTTACTCAGAACAGCTTACATCCTCCGACGATATCTTAACAGTTCCTAGGTCCTTGGTTAGGACTCGAGCTGCTGAGCTATTAACCAGCCTCAAAGACTGAATCTCACTACAGATTAACCAATAATAATAATAATAATAATTTTATTTCTATACCGCCCCTCTCCCAAAGGACTCGGGGTGTTGCACAGCCTAATTAAAAGCACAAGACAAACAACAATTTAAAAATTAAAAATATTAAATAATTTGGCTCTATATAAAACCCCAAATTTAAAAATCCCAGATTAAAACCAAGTTAAAAATCTTCCCATCGATAGCCCGACCTGGCAGAACAAAAAAGTTTTGAGGGCACAGCGGAATACACGGAGGTCAGTGATCTTACGCAATTCTGGGGGCAGTTCATTCCAGAGAGTAGGAGCTCCCACAGAGAAGGCCCTCCCCCTGGGTGTCGCCAGGCGACATAATTTGGCCGATGGCACCCTGAGGAGACCCTCTCTGTGGAAGTGGACTGGCCGGTGGGAGGCTACTGGTGGCAGGAGACGGCCTCAAAGGTAACCCGGTCCGATGCCATGAAGTGCTTTAAAGGTGGTAACCAACACCTTGAATCGCACCCGGAAGACCACTGGGAGCCAGTGCAGCTCACGCAGTAGGGGGGGTCACATGGGAACAACGGGTTGCGCCCATAACCACCCGCGCGGCTGCATTCTGGACCATTTTTGCAAAAGATCTAAAGTCATAGATCCGTAATGGCGAACCTATGGCACGCATGCCACAGGTGGCACGCGGAGCCATATCGGTGGGCAAGCGAGCTCAGCTCTGGCACACGCCAGCTGATTTTCGGGCCTTCTGAGCCCACCGGAAGTAGAGAAACAAGCTGTTTCCTGCTTCCAGAGGGCCTGGGCGGGTGGGGAAGGCCCGTTTTCACCCTCCTTGGGGAGAGCAAAAAACGGGCCTTCCAGTCCCACTGAAAGTCGGTAAATGGGCAATTTCCAGCCTCCAGAGGGCCTCCAGAGGGGGGGAGGTCTTTTTCACCCTCCCCGGGCTCCTAAAAAGGGTCTGGACCCTGAGGAGAGCCAAAAAACGGGTGTACCAGGTCCACCATGCCTTCGTGTGCCAAAAGCAGGTGGAGTGCGGGGGACGGGGTTGCGTGTGCATGCGTGGGGGGCAGGGTGCATAGAATTTTGGGTGTGGGCAGACGTGGGCGTGAGCCCCCCACACACTCCCCCCCCCTGTTGGTACGCGATGCCAAAAAGGTTAGCCATCACTGTCATAGATCCATGCAAATATATGCCAATCGTTCCATTTTTCCCCAGCTAATTGTCTTATCCTTAGTTTGAGTTGCAAGGTAATGGATAACAGTAACAGAGCTGAAAGAGACCTTGGGGGTCATTTAGTCCAACCCCCTGCTCACGCCGGAGACCTGTACTAGGGATTCGAACCGCCGAACTGCCCATCTTTCTGATGGACAAGCTCAGCGTCTTAGCCCCTTGAGCTACCTAGTCAGGCTAAACTAAACTAAAATAACAATACACTTTGTAGGTTTATTTTCCAGGTTTTATTGTAAAAACAAACAAACGATGCAAAGCAAAACAGTTCGGGAGGCAATGCTGGGAGAAACCATCTGCTCAGTTACTGGCTATGCCAACAAGAGAGCATGGCGGGTTCTCTCGTGGAAAAGCAGCACGGAAGGAAACGTTGCAGCGCAACGAAAAAAGGAGCTCCTGTTCCTTTAAGAAAAAAGACTGCGGTAAATTTCCACTGGCTTGCCTACGTGGCCCGAATTGTTTGCAAGGCAGGCATGCCACAGAGCATGCCGGGAGAGGCCCAGTTCGGATCCTTTTCCCACTGTTGCCTAGCAACTGCTTTTGGTATGCAGGTTGTGTGCCAGGCTCCCCATGGGAGGGCTTTCATCGTGAAGGGGGAGGGGGGGTGAGGGCTTTTTGCGCAAGCAGCACAGAGCCAAAGTCTCCATGCCCCACTGGAAGGGAAGGTCAGCCGTCCCAGCCACAGCACTGATCAGAAGGTCACAAGGGAAGCAGGTTCTGGAACAGCCCAGAACGCTTTTCCTTTAAACAACAACAACAGTGAAATATTAAATAAAATACATTTAAGGGCGGATCGGTTGGCATGAAGTCTGTAGCATCTCTCCAGCCCCCTGGGTTTTCTTTCTTTCTTTCTTTCTTTCTTTCTTTCTTTCTTTCTTTCTTTCTTTCTTTCTTTCTTTCTTTCTTTCTTTCTTTCTTTCTTCTCTCTCTCTCTCTCTCTCTCTCTCTCTCTCTCTCTCTTTCTTTTCTTTTCTTTCTTTCTTCCTTCCTTACCTTTCTCTCTCTCCCTTTTTCTTTCCTTCCTTCCAACCTTCCTTCCCTTATCTCTCCCTTTCTCTCCCTCTTTCTTTCTTTCCTTCCTCTCTTCCTTTCTGTCTCTCTCTTTCTTTTCTCTCCCTTTCTTTCCTTTCTCTGTCTCTTTTATTTATTTTATTTAGTTATTTATTAGTTCAATTTATATGCTGCCCTCCTCTGAAGACTCAGGGCTGCTTACTTTTTTCTTTTCCCTCTCTTTCTTTTCTCTCTCTCCCTTTCTTTCTTTCTTTCCTTTCTCTCTCTCTTCCTTTTCTCTCTTCCTTTCTTTCTTTTCTCTCTCTCTCTCTTTCTTTCCTTCCTTCCTTTCCCTCTCTTTCTCTCTCTTTCTTTCTCTTTCTTTCTTTTCTCTCTCTCTCTCTTTCCTGTCTCTCTTTCTCTCTCTTTCTTTCTGTCCTTTCTTTCTTGCAAACCCCAGGCTTTCAATACTGTCTTTATTCGATGCATTCCCACCGGACCATTGATGGGGGATTGCAATGCATTTTTCCTTCCCTTTTCTTTTCTATCTCTGCAAAGCATTTCACAAGAGAGAGAGAGGCAGCTGCAGATATGGTTCCTTCCTCCCTCCCTCCACGCTTGTCTATGCGTGACATGGATGAATGTAAAAAATTCTTGTCTTCGTGACTCTGTATGACGTGGTCAGCATTTCACTGGGTTGAGGCTTTTCTGGAGAAATTAGAATGTGTCTATTGTAATAAAGACAGTACAGTGTTGAAGTTTTGGAAATACCCCCCCCCCCCCACATACACACAACACACACAAGCATTCACAAACACACTGCTTCATTTACTTAGCGGGTCCAGGGTTTGTGATCTTTTACACAGGCTATGCTCTACATTTGAAAATGAGCTTTACATTTAAAAATAGGAACAAAGAAGTAAACAGGAAGAATGTGATTATGACAGAGTCTTGTGACTTGGCCGAGGAACAAAGTTTCAGAAGCGTTTTTTGATTAACTCTGATCTCGTTAAAAAGGGCCCCCCGTCTGTCCGTCCTTGGGCCTTTGAAGGTAAGAACAGTGAGAAAAATCAACCAGTGCAACAGTTTTGCCTTCAGAAGTTGTGGTTGCTCCATCACTGGAGGCTTTGAAGAAGAGACCACTTGTCTGGAATGGCATAGGGTCTCTTGCTCGAGACCCTATACCAGGGGTGTCAAACTCAAGGCCTGGGGACTGGATCTGGCCCACCCTGGAAACAGCGAAGGACCGGCCCACAGTACCAAAAATAGAGTTCGGGAGGGCTGCACCAGGGGTGAAATCCAATATCCTTTTTGCAATATCCTTCCCCCAGGAGTGGGGAGGGAATGGGGATTTTGCAGTATCCTTCCCCTGGAGTGGAGTTGGAATGGAGGTTTTTACAGTATCCTTCACCTGCCACACCCACCAAGCCATGCCCACCAAGTCATACCACGCCCACCAAGCCACACCCCCAGAACTGGTAGTAAAAAAAATTGGATTTCACCACTGGGCTACACCAGTGGTGAGTTGCTCCCGGTTTGGACTGGTTTGCAAGAACCGGTAATAAAACCGTCGGGAGGCTCCACCCACTCCACCCCGATGTCATAGGGACACTTCTGCACATGCGCAGAAGTGCGTGCAGGAGCAAAGCGAGCACACGCACACGGCCCCATTGCAAACTGGTAGTAAAGGTAAGTAGAACCCACCCCTGGGCTGCACACAGCTCCGTTTTCGCCGGCAGAGGGTTGCAGGAGGCCATTGCAGCCGAAACAAAGCTTGGAAGCTCGTTTTCACTAGCAGAGCGCTCGGGCTGCCAGAGGCGTCCCCGACACGAGTGATGTCGAGCTGGCCAGGTCCACCCTGGCCCTGCAAGGTCAAATACAATGAAATCAAGTTTGCCACCCCTGCCCCATACCATTCCAGACAAAACTAGACTTGGGCTAGAAGACCTCCAACTCTGTTATGCTGCTAAGGTGAACCCCACCCATCTTTGCAATCTGTGACTACAAACCAACAACATTCATCCCGCACAGGATGGGCCTGTCATGCATGTCACCAAGGAGGTTTTGACATTTGGCAGGGGAAGGAAATGACACTCGTTGTCAAGTCCTGACTTGGAACTCCGAGCTGCATGTCTCAGAAACATCTTCTCTTATGGTAGCACATCCATCCTAAGGCTCTTCCATAAAGGGAGCAGAACATGTGCCATTCCTCAGATGATGGTGTCATCAAGACTTCGGGGTTGCAAGATTTCCAGGAATTTGCTCATGCTAGATCTTCGTTGCTGATGCAACAAATTTCTTATTTCCAGCACTGAGTGTCTCTACAGAAGCAGTGATCTGTTGCTAGCTATGTCTTTTGCCTCTCTCTCTCTCTCCCTATAGAGGATTCTCATTGTTTCCAACTCAAACACATGTTGTTGTTTTCACTATCTTTCCTGGTGAGCTCTTCATTCTTCTCACAGCTGACCTCACTTGTGACACTGTCATGAACTCTCTGCTCCAGACAACATACAGTAGGATAAAACATCTCCATGAATTGGCCATTCTCCTGAACATGGTCAAATATATCCCACTGAGTTGCATAATTGGAATGAGACTTGGGTATGTATAGTTTAGTGAAGAGAAGGACTACGGTTAACATAATAGCAGTATTCCAATGTCTGAGGGGTTGCCACAAAGAAGAGGGAGTCAAGCCATTCTCCAAAGCACCTGAGGGTAGAACAAGAAGCAATGGGTGGAAACTAATCAAGGAGAGAAGCAACCTAGAACTAAGGGGAAATTTCCTGAGAACAATTAATCAGTGATGGCTAACCCTTTTGCCGTCATGTGCCAAAAGCAGGAGGGAGTGCGGGGGGCTCGAGCGCGAATGTGCCAACACCCATAATTCAATTTTTTCAAGTGGGCCCGGTAGGCCTATTTTTTTGCCCTCCCCAGGCTCCAGAGGCTTTCTAAGAGCCTGGGAAGGGCAAAAATGGCCTTCCCCATCCTCCTGGATGCCAGAAATAGCCCGTTTCCTGATTTCTGGTGGGGCCAAAAGGCCCAAAAATCGGCTGGCATACGCATGCACACTGGAACTGAGCTAGAGCAATGCTTGCATGCCCACATATGGCTCTGCGTGCCACTTGTGCCACAGGTTCATCATCACGGTTATAGGGTTTCCTGCTTGACTACCGGGATGGATTAGAAGACCTCCAAGGTCTCTTCCAACTCTCTTAATCTGTTATTAGCCCTGTCTATAACACTGCAGGTTGCAGGTTGTGGGCCCTGAGGGCATAATCCTCTCATCCCCCCCCCCCCCTTCCTTATATTCCCTACACAAGAAAGCTAGCTGTCAAAATAACTTTTACCAGATATCTACTGCGCAGTTTTTTATTGCGAAAGAAGATGCACACGTGAATTTTCCCCATGCCCTCAGATAGTCTGTTCCTTATCAAACCTAAGTCTCTGGGCAAAATTAAACACAGCTGATGCTTGAATCAATACTCAAAAAAGCAACAACAGATGACTTTTTCCACTTGAAAATTGGATTAGAAAATCTGGACTTTTCTGGCTAAACTAGCCAGTTCATTGCTGTAGTTTTGAAAAGAGAAACCACCCATGCAAGTTTTATGAAGGTGCCCTGAATAGCCCATCCAGTGAAGGCAGAATCGGATATCTCTGCTTCGAAAATGTTTCCAACTCTTACTTAGCTTGATATTAATAGCTCTGGTTGCATTCAGGCCTTATTAGTCTTAAAGGAGAACTCTTTTGCTGTATACCAGTCAAACTTGTCAAACTGGATTAGGAGCCAAATAAAGCCTACTGAGAAGATACTCAACCCACAAATTAAATCGGCTCTCATAACTCTGCCTTGGGTGAGTTCTTCCTAAAGCTTACTCTGTAAAATAGAGTCCACTTTGGAAGTTGGATGTAAGAGCTGGGGAATAAACTATACAAAAGATTGCAACTAGCACTGGTATCAGTTTATTTATTTTTTTTAGTTTATACCAGAACTGACTTTGTAGGCAGGATCAGCTGTGGAAATTTGTAGAAGAAGCGGGTGGTTCAGTCAACCTATTTTCCAAAGCACCAGAAGGCAAGATAAGAAGCAATGGATGAAAACTAATGTAGGAAAGAAGCAACCTAGAATTTAAGGAGAAATTTCCTGACAGGGAGAACAATGAGCCAATGGAACGGCTTGCCTCCTAGAAGTTGTGGATTCTCCATCACTGGAGGTTTTAAGAAGAGAGATTCAATGTTGGTCACCACTTTTAAAGAGCTCCATGGCTTAGGACCTGGGTATCTGCGAGACCGTCTTCTGCCACCAATAGCTCCCACTGACCAGTTCGCTCTCACAGAGAGGGTCTCCTCAGGGTGCCGTCAGTCAAACTATGTTGACTGGTGACCCTCAGGGGGAGAGCCTTCTCTTTGAGGGCTCCAGCCCTGTGGAATGAATTGCCCCCGGATATACATAACATCCCCGACCTTCAGGCTTTCCGCCATGTGCTCAGGACCCTGATGTTCCAACAGACGGAGCTAAACAGTTAAATGATTTTTAAATTTATCATTTTAATTTTGGGTTTTATTCTATTCGGCCAAACTGTATAATAATTTGAAACTGTAATTTATCAATGTTTGTATGTTTGTGTTTTTATCTTGGCTGTACACTGCCCTCAGTCCTTCGGGAGAAGGGCGATATGGAAATATAATTAAATAAATAAATAAATAAAATAAGAGATTGGACAACCTTTTGCTTGACATGGGATAGGGTTTCCTCTTGAGCAGGGGGTTGAACTAGAACAGGGGTCAGCAACCCATGGCTCTGGAGCCGCATGTGGCTCTTTCATCCCTCTGCTGCGGCTCCCTGTCGCTCAAAATATACGTCACAGCTGCCAATGTGCGACATCCACCGATGTGCAATTTATTAAGCTTTTTGATCCCCGGTAGGCCAACCATGGATAAATCCCAGAAAAGAAAAGTTTCAGAAGAAAACAGAATCTTTAATTCAATTATATATGCTAGTTTTGCGGCCGCTCAGGAAATAGTCAGGTACAGGAAGAGTTTTGTGGCTCCCGGTGTTTTCTTTTCTGTGGGAAATGGGTCCAAATGGCTCTCTGAGTGTTAAAGGTTGCCGACCCCTGAACTAGAAGATTTCCAAGGTCCCTTCCCAACTCTGTTATTCTGTAGCACCCTGATCTGTGTGAATGATGCAAATCCATCAATCACCAAGCTTTCTCCTCTGCTTCCTGCTGAATCTTTCCATTTCATATGAAAGGCTGTGCTTGTCAGCCTGTAGCCGGCATGTGGGTCCTGCCCATCCATCCTTAGAAGGTGTGGTGTGAAGATTGTGCTGTTTTCCAAGTTTTCATTGGCTGGGCCTCCTGAGGGAAGCACACAGACTATATTTAGTGCTCGCTGATGTGGGAGGAAGCTGAAACAACAAGCAGCTTGTCCTTCTGGTTTTCCTTGCTGCTAAATTCCCCCACCTAGAACTGCTGAGGTTTTTCTGTCCCCAGGAAAGCAACCAACACGAGGAAGAGAATTTGATTCCGCAGTTCGAGAGAAATTTAAATTTTTTCCCCCTCACTCTCAGAAATGGATATGAGCGCATGTCCTCACTTCTACCAACAGTGATCGGTTCTACCAACACTGTTCTACCAACAGTGATCGGACAGGACAAACTGGCTTAGTTGCTTGTAAGAAAATTAATGTTAGAGTATCCAAGAGGTCCTATTATGTTTGTATAAATCCAGCCCTTATGTCTAGTTAGGACTCTCAAAAAGAGATAAATATTTTTAACAGATTTAATGTTTAGCGCTCAAATATACTGTAGGGAGAGGCTCAATACAGGAACTGTTGTTATATGCACAATGGACTTTGATATGCAATATTTGTGTATTTAGTATTTATAAGGAAGGCTGAGCGCCAAAGAATTGAGGCCTTTGAACTCTGGTGCTGGAGAAGACTCCTGCGAGTCCCTTGGACTGCAAGGCGATCCAACCGGTTAGTCCTAGAAGAGATCAACCCTGACTGCTTTTTAGAAGGCCAGATCCTGAAGAGGAAACTCAAATACTGTACTTTGGCCACCTAATGAGAAGGAAGGACTCCCTGAAGAAAAGCCTAATGCTGGGAACGATTGAGGGCAAAAGAAGAACGGGATGACAGAGAACGAGGTGGCTGATTTCGAACTGCTAGGTTGACAGAAGCTGGGACAAGTAACGCGACCTCACCTCGTTATATGGCACTGGGGATTCAAACCGCTGAACTGCCGACCTTTCGCTAGACAAGCTCAGCATCTTAGCCACTGAGCCACCACATCCCCATTCAAATAAATATAGTGGTAGACAATTTGTGTTTGAGGCATGAGGGAAGACCTGATTTACTTCAGCAGATGCTTAACAGCGTTCGGTGTTTTTTTGAAAGATTCTTGTGTCTTTCTGAGGAGATAGAGTGGAAAGTGAACAAGTACAGCATCTCACTTGGTGTTATCCACCAATTGCAGTTGTGTATAGATCATTGTTATGAAAAGGGTTGGCAAGTTGCATCCCCATTCTTTTTAACGTAGATGAAAGCAAACTTTCGGATATAGAGGAAAGCTTTTGAGTTGTCCTCCTCCTCTCAATTGGGAAAGTAAGCTTAAAAAGTCTGTGGTCTCTTCTTGTAGGGTTAAGGTAGACTGTTTGTAATGGGGCAAGCTGGCTGCTGGCACTGGTTGTGCATGGTATGTATTCAAGATATACATTTCAAGACCATCAGATCACACCAGAAGCCATCAGTTTGTACAGCAGGTGGTCTAGCCCCCAGAATATAGGTTGGGTTTCAACATCTAGGGCAGAGATGGCTAACCTTTTCCGGACTGAGTGCCCAAAGCGTGCACGTACATGACCGAATACACACGTGTGTGCCCGAACCCCCAAGTGCAATGCATGTGCAACCCCCGTGCATGTGCCCTGCCCCCCATGCATGCAGATCAGGGATGAGTTCTACTTACCTTTACTACCGGTTTGCAACAGGGCCATGTGTGCGCACTTGCTTCGCTCGCTCGTACGTGCACTCTTCTACACATTCGCAGAAGCATTTTGATGACATCGGGGTCAGTGGGCAGAGCCTCCTGTCGGTTTACTACCAGTTGCAAACCGGGGGCAACCCACCACTGATGCACATTCCCCCGCACATGCACGCCCTTCCCACACACCCCACACATACCCCATGCCCCACGCGTGCACAGTGGAGCTGAACTGGGGTGACAGCTCACATGCCATCAGAGAGGGCACTGCATGCCATCTCTGGCACACATGCCATAGGATCGCCATCACGGATCTAGGTCTTTGGCCAAGAATGAACAGAAGGCGCTGAATCAGACAGGGGTTAGCAGTTGCTACTCTCAAAATAATCCCAGGATGCCTTTTGTGTAAAACTCAGGTAGAACATAGAATAATAAAGTTGGAAAAGACCTTGAAGGCCTTCTAGTCCAAGCCCCTGATCAAGTATACCAGGGATGGCGAACCTTTTCTGGACCGAGTGCCCAAAGCACAAGTGCGCACCTGAACCCCCAAATGCAATGCGCACGTGGGCCTGCAAATGCGCCCTGCCCTGTGCATGGCCCCCTGCATGCACCCCATCCCCTGTGCATCCACCACGTCTCCCATGCATGTGCATGAGCCCTCTCCACACATGTGTGCGCTGCAGCCCCGCATGCACCCCGCGCATGCACGTCTGAGACACGAAGACCAGCTGGCCAGTGGGAAGCGTGCACACATGCACAGCAGGGCTGATCTGGGTGACGGCTCGCATGCCATCAGAGAGGGCGCTGCGTGCCAATTCTGGCATGCGTTCCGTAAGTTTGCCATCACGGTCATATACCATCCTGGACAAATGGCTGTCCAGCCTCTTCTTGAAAACCTCCAGTGATGATATACCCACAACCAGGGGTGGGTTCTACTTACCTTTACTATTGATTCGCAGTGGGGCCGCACGTATGTATGTTTTTATTTTATTTTATTTTATTTTATTTAGCTTATATGCCGCCCTAACTCCAACGGACTTAGGGCAGCTCACAAGAATAACATCCACAAAACTATTGTATGGAATTAAAATACCTAGTTAAACCAAATAAAATTTTAAACCCCCCCCAACCCCCCCCCCATGAGTCCAGGCCGGGGAACTTGAATAACCAAGTTTTTAATTCGCGGTGGAAGGTGTGAAGGTCAGGAGCCAACTGGAGCTCCAAAGGGAGTTGATTCCAGAGGGTGGGCGCGCTCACAGAGAAGGCTCTACCCCTGGGGGTCGCCAGCCAACACATGCGCAGAAGCTTCCTGATGATGTTGGGGTCAGTGGGCAGAGCCTCCCACTGGTTTTACTACCGGTTCTATAGAACCGGTCCAAACCGGGGGCAACCCACCACTGCCCACAACTGATTAATTGTTCTGTTAGGAAATTTCTCCTTATTTCTAGGTTGGATCTCTCTTTAATGATCTTCCACCCATTACTCCTTGTCTTGCCCTCGGGTGCTTTGGAGAATAGATGAAGCCCCTCTTCTCTCTGACAGCCCCTCAAGTTACTGGAAGACAGCTAGTATGTTCCTTTGACTTGATGAAGACAGCCCTATTTTCATTTTCATTTAGACACCGAGATGCTCTGAGTCAGGTTTACATGTTCGTACATCTACAGATCATGCAGAGAACAGTCAGCCAATAGGGATGATCTGTTTCTAGCCAACAGCTGAGCCAAGAAAATTCTCAGCTATTCAGTTCCTACTTGCCTCCTCACCCCATCCCTTAGACAGGTGCGTTAGCACCTATCTGTTCTTCCTCTTTGCAAAAAATAAAGGCAAATATATTTCTGTGCTCGTTTTTGTCTTTGTTGCTTTAAAAATGCTGGAATGCCATCAGTTCTTTGCCTGACCCTGTCGGCACAGTCTACTATGCGATCCTAGGAGCTCAGAGATAAATGTTTTTTGAAGTAGCATTGACTAATTTGGGGTGACATTCCCCATTAATGGCACCAAGCCACGTGCATTGCTCACCACTGCAAGATCCTAATTACATCATATGATCATTTATTTATTTATTATTTATTAGTTCGATTTATATGCCGCCCTTCTCCGGAGACTCAGGGTGGCTTACCATGTGTTAAGCAATAGCCTTCATACTTTTGCATATACCTGCTTAGTAGGGCTTTCGCCCCCCCCCCCACAAGCGGTGTTCTTTTTTATACAAAGTCAGCTTATTGCCCCCACAATCCGGGTCCTCATTTTACCTACCTCGGAAGGATGGAAGGCTGAGTCAACCTTGAGCCTGGTGAGATTTGAACTCACAGTAATTGCAGGCAGCTGGTAGCTAAGTGCTATTTAACAGTGCTTTAGTCTGCTGCTCCACCAAGGCTCCTGTCAGGGGATTATTAGGGGATTTATCTCACATGAGGACCAGGTTTGCATCTTTGTCTGGAAGATTCCTTAGTTAGCACTAACTGGAATTTGGAACTAACAAAAAACAAAACAAAACCCACCATGCTTTTGCATACTGGTTACTAGTTCTGTCGATCGAAAGGTCGGCAGTTCAGCAGTTCGAATCCCTAGTGCCGCGTAACGGGGTGAGCTCCGTTCCTTGTCCCAGCTTCTGCCAACCTAGCAGTTTGAAAGCACGTAAAAAATGCAAGTAGAAAAAAAGGGACCACCTTTGGTGGGAAGGTAACAGCGTTCTGTGCGCCTTTGGCATTGAGTCATGCTGGCCACATGACCACGGAGACATCTTCGGACAGCGCTGGCTCTTCGGCTTTGAAACGGAGAGGAGCAATGCCCCCCCTAGATGAACAACTAGTACATATGTGCGAGAGGAACCTTTACTTTTACTAGTTCTGAAGCACAGAATCTGCTGTGCAAGCCTAAAAGAACTGGTCTGAGGCCGTGTCACTTTTTCTTAATTGTGCTGTGAATATTTGAACCAGAAACAAGGTTGGTTTTTCCTCTACAATTCTATTGCTCTGCTGAATTTATGGTGGTGCATTTTCCCATTGGGGATTCTGGCTGACCTTGTCTCCTGGACTGCTGGCTGGCTGGCGCCTTATTATTATTATTATTATTATTATTATTATTATTATTATTATTATTATTATTATTATTATTATTATTTAATCTGTAATGAGATTCACAGTCTTTGAGGCTGGTTAATAGCTCAGCAGCTCGAGTCCTAACCAAGAACCTAGGAACTGTTAAGGTATCGTCGAAGGATGTAAGCTGTTCCAAGTAAGGTGGTTTTTTGTAGAGTCAAAATGTTCAAGTCTGGTAAATTTAGAATTTCTAAATAGCAGGGTAGCCCTTTGGATATTGCTCCAAGGGCTCCAATTACAATAGGGACAACACATGATTTCTTTTTCCACAGTCGCTCAACTTCAATTTGCAAGTCCCGGTACTTTGTGATTTTTTCTTATCTTCAATCCGTGCATCACCAGGTATTGCAATGTCAATGAACCATACTTTTTTCTCTTCAACTATTGTTATGTCAGGTGTGTTGTGGACCAAGTGCCTTATTATTATTATTATTATTGGTTCGATTTATATGCTGCCCTTCTCCGGAGACTCAGGGCAATTTACAACGCGTTAAGCAATAGCCTTCATACTTTTGTATATACCTGTTTAGTAGGGCTTTTGCCCCCCCCCCCCCTAAGCAATGTTCTTTTTTATACAAAGTCAGCTTATTGCCCCCACAATCCGGGTCCTCATTTTACCTACTTGGAAGGATGAAAGGCTGAGTCAACCTTGAGCCTGATGAGATTCAAACTTGCAGTAATAGCAGACAGCTGGCAGCTAAGTGCTATTTTACAGCACTTTAGTCCACTGCTCCACCAGGCTCTTACATCAGGCTTTTATCTTTGGATGTGTTTAAATGCCCCCAAAGTATGCTGGCAAGTTGAAGATGTATTATTTCTTGTTTTATTTTCCAGTAGCCCCTTCCATTGCAATATCTGTGAGGAAGATGGGTAGTAATTGTTTTTACTTCCATTTTTGCATGTTGTAAGAATGATGGGATCCAGAATAATTTAGCAGTTGGGCACTGATATCCAGCATTCTGCTCTATAGTATCTCACAGGATTGATTGAATGAACACTGATTAACTAGCGCATATGCTCAGTATTTCAAGGTGGGTTAAAATAGGGTTGACATCATTTGATTTAAAATGATGTTGTGAGAAAACAGGGGGTGCAAATACCGTTGTGTAGATATACTTTAATAGCACTAGCACTAGCACTTAGATTTATATACCACTTTGTAATGCTTTTACAGCCCTCTCTAAGCGATCTTCCTTCGGGCCTTCTGGGCTCACTGGAAGTAGGGAAACACACTGTTTCCTGCCTCCGGAGAGTCTCCGTGGGGGGGAGGCTATTTTTGCCCTCTCCAGGCTCCTAGAGAGGGTCTGGAGCCTTGGGAGAGCAAAAAAGCTGCCTTCCGGTCCCATCAGAAGTCAGCAAATGGGCTGTTTCCGGCCTCCAGAGGGCTTCTGGGAGTGTGTGGAAGGCCATTTTCACCCTCCCCAGGCTCCAGAGCCTCTCTAGGATCTGTTTGGTTTTGGAGATTCTAAGACTAACTAGGAAGCTGATTGGTTTTCCATCAGTGGGCCCAACCCCTAGTCCTTTAAAGGTTCTCCTTTAATCATGAAAAGACATTAAGCATTGCCCTCTCCTAGAGAGCACGGTTGGCAGAACAAGGAATGGTCAAGCAGGGAGATTCGCCTATAAGAGATTGAAGTGTGAATTTTGTATACATAAGGTACTACTAATGAGCAGAACCACTGATGTTAATGAGGATTAGGTGAAGCTCTCTGAAACTAGTTTTTAAAACCGTCACTTTCAAGGAAATAGTTGCTGGAACTATGTATATTTATCTGTCTGGTGTCCTTTATAAAATATGATCTATATTTAATCTATGTCAATTTATAACTAAGGAGAAATTAGAACAATTAATCAGTTGGAACAACTTGTCTCCAGAGGTTCTGAATGCTCCACCACTGGAAGTTTGTAAGAAGAGATTGAGTAACCACTTGTATGAAGTGGTGTAGGGTTTAAGAGAGTTGGACTAGAAGACCTCCAACTCGGCTATTCTATTCTATTCTATTCTATTCTATTCTATTCTATTCTATTCTATTCTATTCTATTCTATTCTATTCTATTCTATTCTATTCTATTCTATTCTCTTTCCCATTCTCCTCTCCTCTTCTCTCCCCTCCTCTCCCCTCCTCTCCTCTCCTATTCTGTATTCTCTCTTCTCTTCTCTTCTCTTCTCTTCTCTTCTCTTCTCTTCTCTTCTCTTCTCTTCTCTTCTCTTCTCTTCTCTTCTCTTCTCTTCCCTTCCCTTCCCTTCCCTTCCCTTCCCTTCCCTTCCCTTCCCTTCCCTTCCCTTCTCTTCTCTTCTCTTCTCTTCTCTCTACCCTTCCCTTCCCTTCCCCATTCTCTATTCTATTCTATTCTATTCTATTCTATTCTATTCTATTCTATTCTATTCTATTCTATTCTATTCTATTCTATTCTATTCTATTCTATTCTATTCTACTCTACTCTACTCTACTCTACTCTACTCTACTCTACTCTACTCTACTCTACTCTACTCTACTCTGTATTTTCTCTTCTCTTGTCTTCTCTTGTCTTCTCTTGTCTTCTCTTGTCTTGTCTTCTCTTCTCTTCTCTTCTCTTCTCTTCTCTTCTCTTCTCCTCTTCCCTTCCCTTCCCTTCCCTTCTGTTCTCTACCCTTCCCTTCCCTTCCCTTCCCCATTCTCTGTTCTATTCTATTCTATTCTATTCTATTCTGTTCTGTTCTGTTCTGTTCTGTTCTGTTCTGTTCTGTTCTCCTCTACCCTTCCCCATTCTCTGTTCCATTCCATTCCATTCCATTCCATTCCATTCCATATTCTATTCTATTCTATTCTATTCTATTCTATTCTATTCTATTCTATTCTATTCTATTCTATTCTATTCTATTATTCTATTCTATTCTATTCTATTCTATTCTATTCTATTCTATTCTATTCTATTCTATTCTTCTATGGTAGCAATTAATAATAGGTGGGTTTTGGCAGTTTAGGTTATTTTGTTACTGGTGATTTGCTTGGGTTTCTTTTCCCCCTTACTGTTTTACCTATGTTTTCATATGTTTCATAGCTGTTGCTAGGTATGCTAGGTTTCATATTGACATTTTGATTAAGCTCAAGCTGAGGATATAGATGGCTAGATGGAAAGTCAGGTTTCATCTTGCTAGATGAAACTGGGCTTATCCAGCTGTTCAGTTTAGCCAAAAAAACCAAACCCCAAAACAAAACCCCAGCCTGTTAGGACTTGCTTTGAAGCTTTATAGACCATACGTGTCTCTTGTTTCTCTTGGTACAAGGCAATTAGAGGAGGGTGTGGACTTATGTTGAGAAACAGGTTTATAATTAAGGAAAAAAATAATCAGAATTGCACAGAAATGCTTCATTCGGTAATGTACACCGGGTGCAGAAAACATTTACAATAACCATTATCTTATTTATAAAATTGGAGGAGTTGCATATGGTTGAATTTGCCCAGGATGTAAACATTATTTGCGATTTCTTAAAAAGTTAGTGAAGAGGAAATATAGAATAAAAACCACATCCTTTGATGAACTGCCAGTCTGGAAAGATATTTCAAGTAGGCTATAGAATAGATTAATCATGCTACAACTTCATTTTGTAAAGGACGGAGAAATGCAGTGGCTAAGCTACATAATTCACCATAGGCAATTTTCATCCTTGTTTTAGATATTAATGTGTGCAGATTAGATGACTAAATTAATGTGTTAATTTTAGATGACTCTCCTGGTGTATTCTGTTGTCCTTGTTGCTATTCTGGTGAATGCCATTTTATCGGAGTAAGATTTTAAGTCAGTCTCCTAATTTTTTTTGTATTTAACGTATGGAAAATACATGGACTTATAGTAGTTCAAATGTTAATGTCCAGTCCACCCAGCCATTCAAGGACAGGGTGGTCTATGTTGAAAATAATCAGACATTCTCCTAATAATTTGAGTAAAGTTTTCTCTCTTTCTCTCTCTGCCTGTCACTTGCACATATACATGTATTAAACGATTGTGAAATTTTTGCAAAACAGCGTAAAGATTAGATAGGCGTTGATGCTGCTGGCTTTTCGTAAGGCCTCAAAAACCAGGGTTAGGAATCCAGATATGTTGTATTGAGTTTTTGCTAATCTTTTAACCTCAATATAAGCAACGTGTCTCTTGGTATACAGCACAGATCTTCAAACTTGGCAGCTTTAAGATTTGTGGACTTCAACTCCCGGAACCTCTGGTATACAGTATATTTAATTTTAATGGTTTAACCATCAAATGGTTATCCAATGGTTATCCAATATCTTCTTTAAAACTTCCAGCATTGGAGCATTCACAACTTCTGGTGGCAAGCCGTTTCACTGGTTAATTGTTCTGTCAGGAAATTTCTTCTTAGTTTAAAAAGTTTTTGATACCCACAATCATGAATTTGAGATGGGCAGCCATATAAATTGATATGTATATAAATATGCTAAGATAATTGCATCTTAATGGATATTTTTTTTAAAAAATGATGAGGTTACCCCATCAGGAGATGTCCTCTAAAAATACTGGTGCATCTCTAATCCACAGTTGGTGAATGGTAAGGAAGAGCCTTATATCTCCGTAGCCACCTAACCCTTTTATGGCAAAAATGATTTATTTTCTACAATGAAGTATATTGAAGCTCATCATCTAAAGCTCAACTTTCCATTTATTATGATGGGGCTGTGAAACCCACCATTTTATGCAATTCATGGAAACAGAAGGAGAAAAACATACTCTTATATGTACTGTAGCTATAGAATAGAATAGAATAGAATAGAATAGAATAGAATAGAATAGAATAGAATAGAATAGAATAGAATAGAATAGAATAGAATAGAATAGAATAGAATAGAATAGAATAGAATAGAATTTTTTATTAGCCAAGTGTGATTGGACACACAAGGAATTTGTCTTGGTGCATATGCTCTCAGCGTACATAAAAGAAAAGATACGTTCATCAAGAATCATAAAGTACAACACTTAGTGATAGTCATAGGGTACAAATCAGCAATCAGGAAACAATATTAATATAAAGCGTAAGTATACCAGCAACAAAGTTAATAGTCATACTGTCATAAGAGGGAGGAGATAGATGATGGGAATGATGAGAAGATTAATAATAGTGCAGACTTAGTAAATAGTTTGACAGTGTTGAGGGAATTATTTGTTTAGCAGAGTGATGGCATTTGGGAAAAAAAACTGTTCTTGTGTCTAGTTGTTCTGGTGTACAGTGCTCTATAGCATCATTTTGAGGGTAGAAGTTGAAACAGTTTATGTCCAGGATGCGAGGGGTCTGTAAATGTTTTCACTGCCTTCTTTTTGACTCGTGCAGTATACAGTCCTCCACGGAAGGAAGCTTGGTAGCCATTGTCTTTTCTGCAGTTCTAATTATCCTCTGAAGTCTGTGTCTGTCTTGTTGGATTGCAGAACTGAACTAGACAGTAATTGATCGATAACATACAGTAAGCATGAATAATACTGGAAATATTCTGATTAGAGCAAGAATAGATGGCGGTCTCTTAAGGTTGGCATTCCACTGGTACACCTCAGCAGCTTCTTCAGGATCAAATTTGAATCCCGAGAAAGGCTAGACTGAAGTTTTTTCCATTATTTCAATCTCTTTCTTATTGTGATTTGCAGCAACCAAATGGTTAAAATATATAGTCATTTTTTCCCCCTCAAAGATTCGGTTTCCTGTCAGAGATTATTAACATGAGAACAGCTTCTATCCCATCCCCCCACTTTTACAAATATATATATATCCTCTGTTGAGAAACTATATACCACTTAGCGTACTGCAGCTAGAATATTCGCGTTCCAGGGCAAATTCACAAGGCTTTCTTGTGTTAGAGAGTAAAGGCTAACCTTTCTATATCTGAGAATCGAAGGACAAGAGCATCCTTGTTAGCTACGCAACAAACTCTGTGCACTCTTCTTGAGTAGGTTGTTTTTTTAAAAAAATTATTGTGTGTTGACAGCTGACACCCAAACCTAAGTGCAATGTAAAAAGAATATTCCGTTTTTCAAAACGGAGAACCCCTGACACACTTTTGCATCTCAGTTCTGCATTCAGCAGGCTGCAGCCTTGAGTTTCCTCTTTGGATTTCAACATACTGTACAGTGAAAGAAAAAAGGGAAATAAAAAACCCTTCAGGCTGTTGCTAAAATTTATCCAGAAGACTTTTGGGAACTTCTTAAATTAAGGAACCAAGTTAAATCAGCAACATATTTATTGCGCCATAAAACAAACCCCTGAAATGTATTTTATCGTTGCGTAGAGAGGGTGCATAGCTAATAAACTCAGCAGGATTTCAATTAGCAAAAGCACTTAAACTTATATACCGCTTCATAGTGCTTTACGACCCTCTCTAAGCGATTTACAGAGTCAGCCTATTTATTTATTTATTCATTCAATTTGTATGCCGCCCCTCTTCAAAGACTCAGGACACTCCCAATTACAAGCAGTGTGTCGATTGGTTACAAATCCTTTGTGCTTCATCACATATTCAACATTACAAATTCTCTAATTTCTCGTGTTATCAATTTAACATATATCTTTATATCATTATTCTCATTTGCAATTCATTTAACAATGGCACTTTCAACCCATTAAAATCAATTCCATAAATTATATTATAACATCCATTTCATATTTCATTTCCATGTTTTATTATCTACCCATTGATAAAATAAATCCCATATCTTATAGTATTGTTTATCTTCTTGTTCTCTAATTTCAAATGTCAATTTGCTCATTTCAGCACATTCCATAATTTTCCTAATAACTTCATCTTGTTTAGGTATTTCCTCATTTTTCCAGTTTTTAGCAAACACAATTGTAGCCGCTGTCAATACATTCACAATCAGGTAACTCAGTTCTTTGCTATATGTTTCTGGTAAAATCATAGCATGGGTTAATTTTGAACTGATCTTGATTCAGCAGTTGTACTGTTAAACTCTGTGTTATCATAGTGTATGCTGTAATAATGTCTGATGCCATCCGTTGCAGCTTGTTAATTTAGATTTAGAAAGAAACTCAGAGGCTTTTGAGTTTTTCCATACTCAGTGAATAAAAGAAACCATGGTCAATCGCAATGGGATAAGTCTATAGCCAAAGATTAGTGAAAATTGCAGTAGAATTTTCCATGGTTTGTTTGCTCCTAGCCTTCTTTCTTATTGTCCTCCTTGGTCCATAAAGTATTAGTATCAGGTTAAGATGCTCACATATTTGAATTAACCCTTTTTTTTTTTGCTCCTGCATAGTGTCCTGACTAACTACACTGTTATTCTGCAAAAGGATTGTAAAAGAACATGGCCAGGGGTGAGCTACTGTGGATTTGCAAGGGTTTGGTAGAACCACTAGCCAAGATTCTGTGCAGAGAACTCCCAAATCCCACTCCTGGCCCTGCCCAGGAGTCCCCACACAGCCTGTTTTGGATGCAGGTAAGTGCAGAGTGTGCACGGAAGCTCGGGGAGGGCGAAAAACAGGCCTACCGGAAGATCAGGAAAACATGTCCATTTCCAGCCTTCAGAGGGCCTCCAGAGCCTGGGGAGGCCGTTTTTGCCCTCCCAGAGGCTCAAGGAAAACCTCTGAAGCCCAGGGAGGGCAAAAATGGCCCCCTGCCATGGTGCAGGAGGCTGACTAGGCCACACCCATGATGGCCACACCCACCCAGCAAACGGGCAGAGAATTCCTTGCTAAAATGTTTGAAGCCCACCCCTGAACATGGCACACTACTTTTGGGGTTTAATCTATCGTGTGAATGTAGCCTTCGTTTTGCAGAATGGCCTGGAAAATATTTACTCGGATATTGATAGCTTCACAAATGATTAACTTGTCTTTTGTAAATGATGATGGGAAAAAGATGTGATTTAACTGTAGCTGAGTCAAAGTGGCTTTTCCAAGACCTCTGTGACCATGAGTGTGGGGTTTAAGAGTTCCCTTTAATAGGAAATCTCAGCTTGAAAGTTGATCTTGTACTTTAATGAATGTATTCGGTCTTCGGTGGCCTGTAATATTGTTGGCATCATGTTCTTTTTCTTGCTTCTCACTTTTCAAATGGGTTGGTTGATTCCACACAAGAACACCTTTCCTTCAGAGGGTAGAAATACGGCTTGCATTCTTACTAGAAGGAAAAATGGGGCCTTCTAGAACCTGCTAACATCAAAAGATGGTAGACGAAATAGTTTGCCACAGCCATCTTCATTAGTTAATAGAGGTCTATTTTGCTGGGACGTATAGCCTTAGAATACAGAATAACAGAGTTGGAAGGGACCTTGGAGGTCTTCTAGTCCAACCCCCTGCTTAGGCAGGAAACCCTACACCACTTCGGACAAATGTCTTCTTAAAAACTTCCAGTGTTGGAGCGTTCACAACCTCTGGAGGCAAGTTGTTCCACTGGTTAATTGTTCTCACTGTCAGGAAATTTCTCCTCAGTTTTAGGTTGCTTCTCTCCTTGATTAGTTTCCACCCATTGCTACTTGTCCTACCCTCAAGTGCTTGGGAGAATAACCTGACTCCCTCTTGTTTGCAGCAGCCCCTGAGATATTGGAAGACTGCTATCATGTCTCCCCTAGTCCTTCTTTTCATCAGACTAGGCACTAGAAAGTGCTTATAAACACTTCATGTGATCTTGATTCTATCCCTCTGTTTTTGCAGCCTAGAACTGTGTTGGCTTTTTTGGCAGGGCTCATATTTAAATGATTGTCCACTAGGACTCCAAGATCCCTCTCGCAGTTACTACTATTGAGTGAGGTACCATATATACTGTACCTGTGCATTTTGTTTTTCTTGCCTAAATGTAGAACTTTACTTTTTTCACCATTGAATTTCTCCATGGATGGATTGAGACCAAGTGTTTGTCCCCTTAGGGACAAATTCCCTTTGCTCTCTCTGTCCCCTCATAATTTTTAGGCAACCTTCTAAGGCAAAGGTGTCAAACTCACGTCATCAGGGGACGTATCGGGACTTTTCCCCCCTTTGCTAAACCAGGGGTGGGTGTGTCCAGCATGTGATGCATCAGAAGTCAAGAAATACAATATTGACTGATCTTCTTCTTCTTCCTAGCATATTCCTGCAGGTGCAGGGTCTGCTTTTCGGATCACTGAACACCACTTTGCACAGTCAGCTGCATCTCCAGGGTGCTTACATATCTTTGTTGATGGTATCTTGCCATCTCTGTTTTGGATGCCTGTGAGGTCACCGGCCATTGACTTCTAGTTGATAGGCAGTCATGGCCACGATGAATGGTGTTGCTCTCTGGGCATGTCCATACCAGCAGACTCGGTCTTCTCTCATCTTCTCTATAATTGGTGCCACATGCAATGCAATGCAATACATACAATGCCAAATACAATATAGACTGATACTTGATAGAAATGAAGGCCTTAGAAAAGATACCTTGATGCTGTGATGAGTCAATATAAATAAATATCTGAATCGTGCAGATACTGGTTTTCCTTGTAACACCCTTAAGGAAGCAAATCCTGGGCTCCAAAATCACCGCAGATGGAGACTGAAGCCAAGAAATTAAAAGACACTTTCTTCTGGGGAGGAAAGCTATGGCAAATCTAGACAGCATACCAAAAAGCAGAGACATCATCCTGCCAACAAAAGTGTGTATAGTCAAAGGCTATGCTGTTCCCAGTTGCAATGTATGGCTGTGAAAGTTGGACCATAAGGAAGGCTGAGCGCCAAAGAACTGAGGTCTTTGAACTCTGGTGCTGGAGAAGACACCTGCAAGTCCCTTTGTCTGCAAGGCAATCAAACCAGTCAGTCCTAGAGGAGATCAACCCTGGCTGCTCTTTAGAAGGCCAGATCCTGAAGATGAAACTCAAATACTTTGGCCACCTAATGAGAAGGAAGGACTCATTGGAGAAGAGCCTAATGAGAAGAATGGGACGGCAGAGAACAAGGTGGCTGGATGGAGTCACTGAAGCAGTCGGCGTGAGTTTAAATGAACTCCAGAGGATGGTAGAGGCCAGGAAGGCCTGGAGAAACGTGGTCCATGAGGTTGCGATGGGTCGGACACAACTTTGCAACTAACAACCACCATTCAGTCAATCATTGCAAAGACCCAACTCCCTTGAGAAGTCCATGATGGAGAGAGACAACATTGGAAGACCAGAAGGAGGACCAGGTTGGGAACAGACGTTGCTGGAGAAGATTGATCTCAAGTCAACAGAGACTTGTTGACCCATCAACTATTTGGTATGGATGCATAAATGCACAGCCACCAATGGAGTGGAGCATCCACAAGAGTCTGTAGGGGGCATCTAGGCGGAATCCTCGTGGGAGGGGACGCTGGTCTCACTTTAAGGTCCTCCACCAATCAGCGACGCCAGATTGTCCCACCCCTCCCCCATTATTTTGAGGGAGGAGGGCTCCACCTTGAAGGGGCATGTCGTCATCCGAGGGCGGGGCCACAGCTGCGGGCAAGAGAGCGCGAGAACAGCTGCCCGCGGACCAATGGGAGCCCGTTACGCGTTCGTGGCAGCCAGCTCAATGCAGTTGGTTAAAAAAAAAAAAAAAGAGGGAGGGGGGGAGTGGAAACGCCGCTGGTGCACAAAACGACGAAACGCATGGGCGGAGGGAGGGGGAGGGGGGGGAAGAAAACACAGCGAGAGAGAGAAAGAGAGAGAGAGAGAGAGAGGCGAGCCAATAGCGAGCCGTAGCCTGGGGACAGGCGTAGCGCGAGCTCGAGCCAGGAAAGGCGGCCAATGGGTTTCTAGAGGAAGGCGAGCCAATAGGGAGGGGGCCCGGGCGCAGGCGCGGCGGAGGGGAAGCCGAGGCGCGCGCCGGGCCCCGCCCCCCCTCTCCCTCCCTGCCGCAGTAGTGGCTGAGGGAGCGAGGGCGGCCATTTTGGGAGCCTGGGCAGGGGCGCGGGGTGGGGGAGGGGAGGGAAGCTTCGCGGAGAGACGGCAAAGACAGGCAGAGGCTTCCCTCACACACTCGCTCGCACACGGCGCAAGATGGCCGGGCGGACGGCTGCTTCGCGAGCGGCTGCGGCTTTTTACTCCCCCCCCTCCGTTTTCGGGGGTGCCTCTCCCGCCAAACTTCCCGGGCCGAAAGCGGCTTCAGGGTCGTGGGGGGGTTGGTGGTCTCCGCCGGCCCGGGGTCCCCGAGCTTGTGGGGTGGTGGAGGGTATCCTGTCCCGGTTGAGGCGGACCCGAGAGCAAAACCTCTGCGGCATGGCAGCCTCGGCTCTCCCGCCGCCTGCCCGCCCGCCCGCCCTTCCTGCGGGAGGGGATGACTCCGCTCGACTCGCCTGGCTTCTTCCCTCACCCTCAGGACGGTGAGTATCGCCTCGGCTGCCGCCCTGCCATGTCCTTCTCCCCCGTCTCTGCCGACGCCCTCCGCCATTGTCTCTTTGTCCTTGAGGAAAACAAGATGTCCTTGGAGCCGCCGGAGAGATGGCGGGCGGGGGGGAGGGCGGTGTGTGGAGGGAAAAAAGTCGGCAAAACCCCGGCTTTTCTGCCCGAGTCCCGCCGGGGTGTCTGGCGGGAGCGGGAAAGACCCCCGACCCGAGCGCCTCGAAAGCAAGAGCGGGTCCCCATCCCCCCCCCCAAACTAGAGCCGGGTCGCCGAGGCTTCCCCGCCGTTAGGAATAAGGAGCTTCCAAGGTGGGCGTCGAAGGAAGAAAAGAAGCCGCCTCTTCTTCCTCGGATTGGGGTTTTTTTCTGGTAGAAAGCCGGGGAGCCCCCTTTTCCCACAGTCTCGGGGTGCCCCCCCCCAAATTTAGTGTGTGTGTGTTGTGGGGGGAATGTAGAAGGACTTCTTAGAAGAAAGGAGGATCGGTGCCGGGGACAAGGTGGGATTCCTCGTTGCTCTTTATGGGTTTTGTTGAAAAGTCCACATTTGTGGGTGTGGATGCGCCTAAAACGAATTTTTCTTTTCTTTTTTGGGGGGGGGGATGTTACAGGGAATGAAAAACGTAATGTGGAATTCAAACTTTGCCTTTCTTTCCCCATCCGTGGTAAAAGAGGCTGTTAAAACGCCCTCTTGTTCCTTTTTTTTGTTTTAAGAGAGGACACCCACACACACACACACACACCACAGTTTTGAATTGGGGGGTTCCGGGTAAGAGATTGCTGGTTAGGCGCAGCAAAGCCTGACATATCGAGGTTGATGTCAAACCAGAGCCGCCATTGAACTGCAGTTTTTCTCCTTTCTTCCCCCCCTCCCTTACCCAGCAGAAATCTAGGGATTATATGACACCCCCCACTCTTCCCTAAATATCAGTGGGGTCCATACAATTCTTCCCCCATACTAATTTGCAAGGTCTGGATGCTGGATTTCTGCATTTTTTTTCTTTTTCTTAGAATAACTGAAGGGCAGGTAATCTGAGGGTAGTTTGCTATGGAGCTACAGAGGGTGGGGGGTCTGCAGCAAATTGGGACAACACCCTCTTAAAATATTTGGAGCAGGGAAATGAAAGGTATACTGTGATTCCATATACAGGATGCCTGCGACATAAAGTCTTTAAACAGTCCTGGTCCTCCATTGTGATTGAAAGAGGAAAAGAGCCCTGTTTTATTTTTTTCCTCCTCCTTGTAAGAACAAAAGACGCCATGGCTGCCTTTTTCTCTCCAAACAAATTTGTTTTTCTGTATTTGGGTGTTGGCATTTAACTCTTTCTCAACTAGGTATGTGGAAACAATTTGCAAATGAGATTTTTTGTTGTTGTTGATAACAAAACTAAAGAAATATTTATCCAAAATGAGAGATTCTAGTGAAAGTTTAGGATGAACTGTATGAGGTTCTTTACATATCTGCATCTTTTAGAAATATGCGGGTTATCTAATTGAGTAAGCTAACTAGAGTTGATGAGTTAAAAAGAACTAGCAATAGGTAATGAAGTATACATGAAAACAGTGTAAAAGTTGGAGAATGTGTCTTTGTGATGTGTTGCATTTGAAGTTTGAATTTTCTAGCCTTTTTCTCATGCAAATTTAATATTTAAACCTTTTCATTAAGCGAAAGTAAAAGCTTAAAATGCTTTGTTACTTTTTTGTTGGTTTCAGCGCTTAATGTTTGGAATGTAACTGTTAAAATGAACATTTGGATGATAGGCTGTCTATTTTTAAAATGGTTGTGTTAATTAATTTGCCTTAATGTGTTTATTTTCCTTCTGGATCAATATGTAATATTTCTTAGACTTTGTACTGTTAAAAGTTTACCAGATAAAGTTCTGGCATGTAGCGACCATTTGGTATATTTTTATAATATTGGCAAATATTTTACAATTCTTTGAAGATGTGACTTTACCTGATTAATCAATCAAAAGCTGTTGTGAAGCATGTATTTAAACATTCTATATAGAATAAGTAGCTCTGAGGTTTCACTGAAACTTTAAAGTTATGAATATAGATTTGAAAGTCTTTGTATGATTGAAAAATTGTAATAAAGCCAACAGTTAAAAATGGCCAAGGTTTTTTTTAATTATTTTTTTTTACAGAAAATGAGATTAAAGCAAGAGTAAAATTTGGATACTTCTGTGGATTATAAAAAAATTCACTTTCAAAACGGCTTTATAAAATTATCTCAGGTGAAATCTCAGTTAAGATAATGTAATTCCATCGCTTCAAACAGTAGTAGTATTTTTAAATGTGTGTAACCTTGAGAATAAGAGGGATTTAAATATGTTTGACTTTTTTCATAGTTGCAGTTGCATGACTATTGGTTTTGGGATAGACTTTGTTATGACACTTCTATTGTGTCTTTCTTAAGAGATGATTTAAAAAAAGATTTTCTGCATTAAGCAGAAAACTTGTACAGAAATACTTTTTTATAGCCTGAGAAACTTAAAAAAATAGTGCTTAACTTTATAGATAGCACTGACATAATTTTAAGTATTTTATTTAATAGATATCTGCAAATATTAAGAGAAGACATGTTTGATCAATCTAAATATATTTTTCTTTAGGTGTTCTATGAATATTTGACACCTCAATAACAGATGGCTTATAAGAGCTGCCCAGAATTTTTTGTAGGTAAGAATTAACTCATTTTGTTTCTCAGCTTTGAAGAAATGTGTCCCTTATATATAAAACATTTACCCTAATAAGAAAAAAAATGAAACTTCATTATGATTATATTTAATTTATTTGATTAAAGTTGAAAAAAATTGGTGAATTTTTGATTAAGTCCTATTGATCTTATTGGTACCTATCTCCTATATACCTGTATTGGAGAATGTAAGCTTCCAATTGAAACTTGTCTAGGCAACTTACATACAAGTAAATTACTTTCATTTTAAAATACATTATGATCAAGTTTCATATCAAATGAGAAAAGTAGTCGTAATACTTGCACCAAAGGGATGATCAACTTAAATCCAAAATGTGCATTATAAATACGTGTGTATACACACACACACACACACACACTCACTCACTTATGTGTTTGAGGACTTTTCTGTAGTTTTTCCGCTTTAAGTCTTTTGATGTCTATGTTGAATGCCATTTTTGACACAAATATGTACATATATATGTATACTTTATATATATATTCTTTTTTAAAGATTTCCCTGACTTCTAATAACTAGAAGGATCCAGATGGAGCTAAAGGAGAACATGTTAGCTGTTTCAGGTATTTTTTAATTTATTCTTATTTGAATAATGTAGATCTTTTACATCTTGGTTTCTTTCTAGCCTTTACGTCTTTAACAGAATCTTTGCTTGCAATTTGGAATACCCTTCTAAACCTTAAAAATAAAGTATTTTCAATATTACTACAAACCCATTATAATTGTTAAATATTATAACTTAATATTTTAGCACTAGAGACGAAATTAACAATATTTGAAAATGATTACTCTGCTATCATAAAACAAATGTTCATTGAGTAGCTCATATTAAATTTAAAGTTATCTTTAATTTTCATAGACGTGTTGAAATTTTAAGTAAACTTCGTCTATTTTCCTAAACACTGTGATACTTCCAATTGCCCAATTGATGTATCTAATCCCACTTACGTGTTGCATCAATTTATTTATTAAATTTTACATTAAAACCTGAAGGTCATCCTGATGAAGCAAATTCACATAGTTCACACAGTCATTTGCTTAATGCAAAATTTACCTTATAATACACCTAAATACATTTTCCTTTGCATAATCCAAGTTTGAACAGTAATTGACTTTTGATACAAATACTGTTAAGTATGAACACAGAAAAGAGATGATAGAATTAATTCACAGAGTTTTGGCTCTCAACTTGGTTAATACTTGAAAAATTAAAAAATAGAGGTTCTTAAAACAAAATGCATGTTTTGCTTAGAAATCGATCAAATTTATATTACTGGTTTAGATTCCCCCCCCCCTGTTTTTACTAAAATCCAGTCCTTTTAAGTTATTAAAAGTGAGTGATCATTTATCAATTTAAGACGTTACCTTCAAATGTTGAATCTGACTATTTATCATATTTGCTATATGAGCTACCTGGAAATGTAATAGTGTGAAGTAGAAATATAGTAAATTATTAAATATAAAATGCTGATAAAAATAATGCAATCTTTTATTTTACGAGTAAATAATTACCACGGATAGTAGATTAGATTGCATTTCCATTTACATGGTTTTAATAGTGAACAGAAAACTGACAAAATATCATCCCTTGTGTTATTTTTAGGACAAACCTTATAGACTTAGAATAAATTTTGAGAATAGGTAATATATTTTTATCCTCTTTTCTCCTTTTCAGAGTTCTAGATCATGCACATTACACATTACCATTCAGGCTAGAATGAAGGAACATTTAAATTAAAATTTTCCTGCTATTGCACCAGATATGTTGAAATATTAAGTTTCATCATTTTAATTGATGATGACTTTGGCGTATTTTCTTTATTTTTGACAAAATTCAATTTTAAAACACCTTGTATTTTTTTTTTTGTAAATTAAGTATAATTTCTATACAATTGTAATGAACGTTGTAAAAGGGGCAACAGGAAATTTCAGTGTCAAGAATCAAAGTGACATTACTGCATTAGTTTAGTCATTCAGACTGTACTCTAGATTCAAGGAAATTGGAAAATCTTAGATCTTACCTAAATCCGTTTAGAATTGCGAATCACTATAGCATTCTAGATTAATTCCCTTGGCAAATATTGTGGCATTAAAAAAATCTAACACTTAAGCATGTTTTCCGTGCTCTAATTGAGGATAAGTATCGGTGTATGAAATGTTGATGTTGATAGCATTCACTAGTTGATAGCATAACAAATTCTGTTTATTGGGAAGGTTATGAATGTGTCAATGCTAAAAAAGAACAGGGTATGAAAATCTGGACTCTGTATTTTTGAAAAATCATGTACCTGTAGTGTGTTTCTTCTGAAATGTATTATATAGTCCACTACATGTTGAGGTCAGACTAATGAAATATTTCAATCTCTAAAATTAAAATGATGGAATGTAAAGACAACCATCACATCACCACCATCTCCCAAAAGAAGAAAGGCTGTTTTAGTATATATGTTAAATTTGCAGTTATACGAAAACGTATCCCAAAATGTTTGTTGGGGTTTGCTTCAGACAAAATATGCCTAGGAAAATGTGGAATCGTAATAAAAATCCATCAGTTAAGTAAATCCAGAATTGACTTTGCTACACTATTTTATGAAAAATAGAATTGTTTGCAAATTGAAAACATACGTATATATTGTGAACAAATAGAGGTACCTCATTAGAGTATTGCCTGAACATGTCTAGTAATATATGAATTCCCCCCCCCTCCCCATTATTGAATAAAATTGCATGAAGGAAATTAGGTGATCAGATGCTAAATACCTAAGTAACTGAGAAATTCAAAAGTTTATCATCTTCCCAATATGTATCAGCTTCCTATCTTCCATACTAAGTTTCAAAATTGTAGATAGAATATTTCATCTTGGAGACTTCTGAAGCTGATATGTTTGCAAATAGTCCACAGTTTCCAGAATTATTAGTTACTATGTCACTTTAAGAATTCTGGTACTTTTGGTCCAATACATATGGCAATTCTAAGATTATTCTTGGAATTTAACAATCTTGCTAAATTTAGAATTTAGTAACAATGATACAGGTTTATTAAATTCATTCTGGATTTTGAAAGATGTCAAATAGTGTATAACTTCAGACCTATATTTGGTTAATAATAACTTCGATTAGCTTTCTTGATTTTTCCCCTTAGAAAATTAATAATTTTTAAAATATTCAATTTATAGAGTTGGTATGGTGTTGTGATTAAGGTGTCGGACTAGAAATTGGAGATTTTAGCCTACCCTTGGTCACGAAGCTGATTGGGTGGTTTTGGGCCAATCTCAATCTTAGCCCAGCCTACTTCAGAGAGAACAAGTAGGAGTGAGCTCTGAAATACTCTCCCTTGGGTTTCTGTACAAAAGTTGGAATATGCACCTAATTAATCTGAATTGATTACCTAAATGTGCATTTTAAAATATTTAAATATTGATTGGTTGGATTTAAAGTCTAGCTGCAATGTTAACACTTACTTTAAAAGACATTTCTATGAAAAAAATAGTCCCAATACTTACACAGCACATGACATTCATAATCTATTTATGTTTGCACTTCGTTATTGTCCAAAGAACCATTGGGTTCTCCTCATGTTAAGGAAAGACTACAGTATAAAGGTAATGGGACTTTCCCTAGGGCTGCCCTATGAGTAATCATTATTGTACTAGTGATAGGTGGGATTGATGTGTGATAAATTTTTTTTCTGTTGCTAGATAGCATGATAGGAGAAGGGTAAAATAAGGAAGCCCTAAAACGTAATACTCACAGGCTTTCACAAAAAAAGCCTATTGTACATTGGATTCATAATACATAAAATAGTAAGTCTGCTTGAAAAAACAGGCAGCAGCTTTATGCTTTGGTCTTGAACATAATCTTAGTATACTAAGATCATACAATGAAATCACAATTTTTTCTGAATACATGTAGATAGGATTTTATTGACGATATATTAAATTAATTTATTAAACAAAGGATATTTAACTTTTCTCTTCAGGTACATTGAACTGATTACATAAAATACCTGATTCTGTATGGTGTACTGGTAAGTTGCTATCTCAGTATATTGCTATGAGTGCTTTTATAACTGTGTGTTAGCATGTTTTGTAGAAAAGATCTAAAATTACGAAACTCTATGAATTAAATGAGCCATGTTTCCAGGATAATTTTAATAGAATCAATCCATAATATTCTTGGAGGAAATTACTCTGCTATCATTAGGGAAATTGTTTTAACAACTTTCCAGATAGCATAATAAAAATATACCTCTCTGAATCTACTATATTGATGAGGAGTCTGGTTAATCCTCTTTATCAATACATGTCTTTTTTATTGACTGCCTTTTTTTCATATATAGTATGCCATTTTTGGTTTAAAGTAGTTTGCTCCAAGAAAAGCATTACCTGCTTCTGTTAATTGTACAATCACTTGAACAAGTTAATTTTGAAAGTAATTAGATATCTAACTTATAGTCTATCACCTGTTTAAAATTGTTGAAAGGTCTGTTCTAGCATATCCTGGGTTATCTATAATTATTCTATTGCATGGGGCTAGAAATAAATTTAACATTCATTGAGATACATAGAATCTAAAGCTACTTTTCAGAATGTGGCATATCTGATCATATAAAAGTTCTATAACACCATCACTGTAATAACACAGACATTTTGTAAAAATATACTAGCTGGTTTTCTAAAATCTATTCAGTGTTAGAAGCAAGACCATGTTATTTAATACAAGGTTTAAAAAAATTGGGCTATATTTTCCTTTGGTCAACAAAACCTGTTGATCAAAAATTATGCTCGTGTTGTAGGGTATATGTTTAATGTGCTATGAGACAGAATTATCACTGGTATATATTTGGATTCTAAGAAAATTCTTTATAAATCAGGTCATCTCATTGAAGGATAACATTTGAGTGCAGTAGCTACTTCGGTATGTTCTGTTCAGTAAACATTTTTCTGGAGTGATTAACTATGCTCAGAAAGCCAAGTTGGGTAATTCCTCCAAAATCCTGCATCTGAATTAGTATATTGTTATGTGATGAACTCATACTCCATGAAAGCAGTTCTCAACCCTTTAAAAAAATTGCAAGAAGGATAATGTTCAGGCATTCTGTTGATATACTTATAATTTATGGTAAATTTGAAGACTTAAAGATTTCAATGATTTACCTACTCTTACCTAGAATTCTTCTGCACCTCGCAATTGAGAACGACAGTTCTATATATTGTATTGTTCAGACCAGCCTTACTCCACCCAGTTGCCATTGGTTGGCAGTTAAAATACAGTGGTGACTATACCTTCAATAAAAAGCACTAACTGGAAAACAATACTTTAGACGAACCAACTCAGTTGATTTAGCAGAGTTTTTTTGCTTAACAACAGGATGATACTTCTGAAAAGGTTTAAGACAATAGGAGAGGAATACCCAGTCTTCCAAATATTGCTAAACTGCAATTTTAGCAGCTTTCACATTGGGCTTGGCTATTTGGCTTGGTGGGAATTCTATTTGAACAACATCTTGAAAGCCACAGTATTCCAAACTCTTTATTTCAATACAATAAACAGCTTATTTGAAAGTACCATTGAACTTAACAGGATACTTAGGAGTAGATCTGGAATTATAAATGTGAACTATAATTTATAATACCAGCATATCTCCCTTGATTAATAATTTCGTTGGAGATTCTAACTCAGGATGATCCGAACCATGTAATAATTAGATATATGACTTTTATACATTAATATAGCAGGCTACAAACAAAACAAGAACTAGAAATGTTTGAAAATGCAAAAATTTTGACTGTATGATCAGTTTTATGGGACAACACATTAAAGAGGACAAGAGAAACCAGTGATGAAAAATGGAAATATTTTATATGCACCTTCAAGTAAAAGGTGTTTATTTTCTAAATATCCCTTTCTGTTTAACTGAAATATGTTTAAACAATAACTTACCAAGATAATAATGGTTTCATGTTACAGGTTCACATTGCATTCTGATTAATTTGAATGCTGAGATTCTATCATAAATGTTTTTTATTTGTTATTCCAGAGTTCTATAACCACTATTTTACAAACAAATGTTAATATGAATTAAGTCCCATATGGCAGTAGTCTTACTTTTTGGCATGCAGTCCCCAAAACATATTTACCATGAATTTTTAGTCATATTTTAACTGTGGTAAACAACCAGCAATCATAGAGCACTGGGCCAGATCTTAAGTAGTTGATGTGAGTGAAGTGTATCTTAAAATATGTGTGCTGTATTCCCTTGTAAGAAGTTCATTTGTAGGGATGCATACAAAAAAGTGAAGGTTAAAATGAGAAACGTTGGTTCCTTAACCAAAAAATGCACATGATTTGTGTGCATACACATCTATACAGTAGTGACAAAATATAATAAACTAAATTAATAAATAGTAAGACCATGTCTTTCATCCAACAGAACTGTTAAAATGGGAATAGATAATCCTTAAAAACACAAATCAGTGTTTATTTTCTTCTTATTTGTTCCATATTTTTTCCTCTTTTTGACTTTCACCTGCCCCCAATGGGTTATTATTCCAGAGATATTTCTTTACCAGATTTCTCAATGCCTTCAAAAATGGCAAAACTTCTAATGTTCCAGAAAAGTTCTTAAAAATTCAGGGAGATTTTCCAACCTTGAAAGTAGCCCATATTGAACTGTATAGCACAAAGAAACAACAGGAGTTGATCAAAGGAAATATTTCATAAAGTTTTGTATTATGTAATAAAATGTTTTATGATAATTTTTATGTCATAAATGTTTCATAAAATTTGTCAAATTTCAATTCAATGGAATCCTTGGGTTCCAGGTTTTGGACTCTGTAAGTTAGCCCATTTGAGGTATTTTGGTTCAAAAATAGTTGCTCTACAATGTACCATTTTTTCCCAGTCAAAGGATACAGACACAAGAGTTTCAGTAGTATAAAATCTCTTTGGAAAAACCTTGTTTGTTTGCTTGCTGCCTGTTTCTCAGTCTGTTCCTTACTGAAGAACATCCTATGACACCCATAGTTTTTCAGCAACTACTGCCAAAACCTAAATGAGTGTTTACCTCACTACTTTGCAAAAGTGGTAATAAAAATTAAACTTGAGCCTTAGTATCTTTTCTAAAAATGCTACCTTGGGCTAATTAAAATTCTGAAATTCTTAAAATTGTCAGATTTTCTAAGCAGGAAATATTTGGGATTTAGATGATCTCATTTTTAGGAAATTACATTTTAATTACAGCTTAGAATACCTGGTGACGTCCATTTAAATGATTAATTTTGAATCTTTTACTCATATCACCCATCACACTATTGTTCATTTGTTGAACAAAAGCTTTAAATATTGACACAGTGCTATATCAGTATTAATATATGGAATTAACTCAGTATTGCATTATCAGCATACCTGGCGAATTATAAAATTTAAATATTAAGGGTATAATTTATGAAATAATATTTTACACAATCAAAAACTTGTGGAGTTCAATAGAAATGAATTTGTATGATGTGTCCTGACATGTTTATTCTGTTGTTACATAATCTATTGAACCATTGAGGTTTCTAAAGTAAAAACATGTACATTGTTTTTGTAGAAAATAATCACTTCTGTCATTTCCTTTTGGATTAATACAACTGAGTTATGGATGCTAGTTAAATTCACCTTTAAAATGGAAAATGGCAACTATTCAAAATTTTGTAGTTATTTATGTCTGAGATGTCCAGTTTATTAATGTATCTCTGATACATTTGAGAGTCCAGTTTGTTAATGTATCTGTGGATTGTGGTGTTTCCATAGAAGTAGAATGGATGCAGTGTCATTTGTGGTACAGGCCCTTCAATTGGATTGTACCCAAATATAGAATATAAGTAATATATTTCTGTTGATAATTATATTTAAAACAGCTTCACTTGAATGTTTTTGTGGTTGGACTCTATTAAATCATTGGCATATGCTATATAGTCTTTGGAATAATAACAGAAGCCATCAAATATTCTCAACTTTACTTTTTAGGTAGGGGTTTTTCTTCTTCCCCTTTGATCTGCTTTTGTTACCATCAGACATTTTGCTGGATTTCTAGTCACTGCAAAAACTGAATAGTTTTGACTTAGATGAATTTAAATTAAACATATCTGTTGTCAATATTTTTTTGTTTGAAAAAATTGAAAATAATTTATATATTAGCATGGGATGAGGAGAATAATTAAGGTAGATGCGAGGAATCCAAGGTGCCTTTAAGATACTTGGTTGCAGCAAAATGGTGGCTTGAGTTTATGCTGTGCTGCTGCATATACAATACAATGTAATAGTGGGTAGTGGTAAGAAAATGGGAGGTTCTTGATATAATCAATCAAGGGATGACATGTTCTTGAACCAATCACTATGGATTCTCCATCCCTAGCTTCCCATTTTTTTAATATGATAGCTATATTTGAAATGCATCAAGAATAAACCATTCCCTAAATTTTCCAAGTATTAAAAGTTTTATCCCTCATAGTTTTTAGGGATCAATATGTTTTGCTGGTGCTTTGCGAGAAAGAAATTTCTTCATTTCTGAAGCTTTTTCAAGAAAATGTTGACTTTGACTTGAAATAGGTCTTAGACATTGATTTTGGCAGATCTGCTGAAATTCTTTAGTAATTGTTAGGTATTCCACAGAAAATCTCCTCCCTTCAAAGAAGCATATTTGAAGCTGCTTCATCTGTTGGATCCTGCCCCTAGAGTGAAATCAGATGGGGATAATTAAGTTCTGGTTAAGAAGGGACAAAAAAATAATGAGGCTACAATATCATTTTGATTAAACAAGCCAAGCTACTTGTCCACATAAAATTGAACCTGAAATAATGTAACTTTCAGGTGGTAAGTCATACTTTGGGAGAATAAGATAATTTATTATTAGGAATTTTATAAAAGTCTAAATAGTTTTCTCAGTTTTTGCTTACATAAACCAGAATAAAAGAATCTTAATTAGAAATAAGCTGAGATAACTTTGAATACAATCAGTTCTATTTTCTGGAAACATTACTTGTTTAGTAATTTTCCTTGGGCTTTTCTTTTGGACACCTGTTACATCTTTAGCAGGAGAGCTATCTATTGGTTTCTCTAGTAGTGCTACATTGCTTCCAAAAGTAATATATTTTCTAACATTGAAGCCTCCATTTTGCTTTTATGTTGCCCATTGAAATTCCAGAAGTCATACCTGTTTGCTTTGGAGTTTTTCTAAGCTAGATTCTACTTTCAACAGAAAGCAGGGAAATGCACTGACATTAATATTGTTAAAATATTGCTACTTGTTCAATAGTATTAATCTTGATATTGATTTAGCTTTTTACAATGTGTTGAAAATATTTTCAAATATGCTCAGATATGACAGTTAAAATGTTGATTATTTTAAATTTAAGGATAAAATTACCTGCATTCCAACAGCATTTTCTTTTAATTTTTTTATAAAGAGTCCAGAGAAAGGAAGAAACTCAAAGGGAGACAACGATTTCCAAATCAAGATGGCAGCTCCACTGCTGAGAGGTTCAGAAAATGAACTAATGCATGGTTGCTGAGTATGCCCTTCCAAGAAAGGGATTCTTTAACATGGACCACGATTGTCTAATCTACAGAAAATTTGAGCTAATTGTAATCTTATATTGTTTTTATTTTTAAAAAAATCTGTGTTTCCAGACTCTTGGGATTAGCATTCAGTTGGGGATGAAGGGCTGGAAGGGGCTGATCAAATTTTGCAAATAGGGATGTATAAAAATGTCTGTCCCTTATTTAATTGGCACAAGTGCATTGCTATTTAAATAAAAGTATTTTTTTCATATTTATTCTTGTTTGTCATCTTTTGGGCTGAAACAATCTTATATGATTTGTTGGTATTAATAAGAACAGTTTGATTATTGAATGAGCTCAATACTTTCACCAAATACTTCAAAACTTGAAACGATTCCTCAGTTTGCCTTTTCAGCAAGATTATCAATTTAAGAGAGTTTTTTTGTTCTGTGTTATGAGTCTTATTACTGCTTGTAAATGTCAGTTACATGTTCTCTTAATACTGGTTAAATGAAGATGGGCATAGTTCACATCTGTGAATTGGTGCAATTCTTAGAACAGTACAAATCTAATGATGTGTTTTCTGTGGATCTATGGATGGGCGCTGTGGTCTGGACCTTTCTAAGGCTGGTTTAATGTTCATGTACCTACAAATTGACACCTGCTTTTCTGAATACTTGTATACTTAGATTTCCTTGTTGTTGTATGTGGGTTTGATCATATATAACAATACTATTTGGTTTACTGTTGATACAAGTGTCCAAAGCATTCATCGTGTTGCTACATTGATGTTCCAGTTCATTAAGAGTTGGATAAAGAACTTAGCCAAAATCTTTAATTCAGTTGTCTTATGTTCTCCATAAAAAATAATCTTACCATTTTTACTACATTTACTAAAATATTTTAAACTTTCCATTCTAATTGATGCATACAAGATTCATTTTAGTGACATACTGATATACAAAAAATATTGATGGGAATGTATCTAAAATACAAAATTGATGTGTGATGTTGACTTTATTGACAGGAGTAATCATGCTTTTGAAGTAAATGTGGATGGTTGGCCATTTATGCCATCTTTTGATGTGTTTGTTTGCTTCATTGGTGGCTTAATTCTAGGCTAATGGAATTTCTTGTATATCTAATTTGGGTTTAAAAACTGGTATGAATAATGGTATTAATTGACCACTTCCCAAATCTCTGTAATTGGGCAAAACTGTGTTAAGTACTTTGCTATCAGATTGTTCACTTAGAGTGATTTGGACCTTTTTTTGGACCAAAATAATATGGAGAATTGACAAATGATGGCTACTATAAGTAGTAGAATTTGTGATTCATTTTGATTGTTTCTCGCTCTAGATCAATATCTTTGTCCAGATATTAGGGGTCATGATAAAACCCTAAAACTTTCAAGTATAGAAATGGTTGAAGACAGAATGCTTGTTTTATTTTTGCTCATGAGTTGGAAGCGATTTTGCTAATATTGATATTTAGCGCTGAGGTTTCGCATGTGCGGAAAAAATCATTATAATTCAGCTACATCACAAGATCAGTTTATGGTCTTTATGTAGACCAGTTGACATGGATTTATTTAACAACTACCTTGGTACCAGATGACCTAAACACAATGGATCTGATTTTGCCCCTTCCAGATGGAACCACTAGGGAGGCGCCATTGAGTTTTGAGGGGCTGATACATAAAACTTGCGTTTCTATTTGGAATTCTCCTAAAATTAATGGCTTAGAACCAACAGATTGCCATAACCAAGTAGAACCATTGAAGAGATGACTTCTACTGAAATTACCCATTGGGGTGCTTGCCAACCCACGCACCCTACCAACGCTAATCCAGGAGCCCCAAGCCCCACTTTCCTTCCACCAAAATGGCCCTTTGTGCCACAACTTCCTGTCCAGGGAGGAAGTAATTTTAATCCAAGGGCATAAATGTAAGCCAGCCCTTTTCCAACAAAAGCAACCAATAATTTCTCTTTTGGCTTAGAAAGGGTGTCTGAACCAGATGGAGTTAAGTTGCCCCCTCCACAAATGGGAGTTGGCTGGAGATAGTGGTGATGGGGAGTAAGCTCCCTTTAGATGGAGGCTCCCTTTTTCTTTCCTTTTTTTTTTTTTTGGGTGGAAATGAAGGGGTGGGTCTATGGTACATCACCTGAGTTGTGGGGTAAATGTAGAGAGTGTCAATCAAAGGCAGAGCTCAGAGCTGGGAAGAAAGCTCTAGATGGCGGCTGTGCCTTGGAGAGCGCGCTGAGCCTCCTGCCTTTTTTTTTCCCCCTCTCCTCCGCCACTTTTGCGCAACTTTGTGTAACTTTTGGGCGTCCTCAAGGGGCTCCTGCGGCCCCTGGTCTCTTGTGGAGGCCGGTGCGAGGGGGATCGTGCGTTTTTCGGGCAGAAAAGGAGCTTTAGGGGGGACTCTTTTTTTCCTCTCCCTTCGCCTGGTTAGAAAGAAACAGCCCAGGTCGTTGTTTTTCCCAGCTTGGAAGCCATGGCGTACCTCCATTTTTGTGCGCTCTCTTAATGAGCTTTTTCCTCCGGATCTTTTTTTTTCCTCCCTCTGCCCCCTCTTTTTTTTTTTTTTAAATATTCCTTTACGGCTTTTAATGATTGCCGGTGGCGATTAAACAATTGCGGGATCGTATGGATTAATTTCGGATGTGTTATTTTTTTTTTGCAAAAAAGAAAGCGGATTTCTTTCTCTCTTTTTTTTCCTGCGTTGCGTTTGGAACGTTCGGAAGCGAATGTTTTCCCACGACTAGATCCCGGGTTGGGGCTGGCGTTGGAGCCCGGCTCAGGTAGGTGGGCGATGATTATCATTTTTTAGGGGGGATTTTGCCCTTTTTTTTCAATACTTAAGAGTTTTTTTTCTCCCTTTCGACCGATTTTCAACGATCCTGGAATGACGCAATAAAATACCGAGAATACTTGCTTCCAGGGTTACTTCGGGAAAGTTTTGTAGGATGCTCCCCAGGGCTGTGTTTCCTTCGCGTGTTCTTTTTTTTTTTTTAAAGATAAATATTTTTATTTGTTTTTACCGTGCTGATGTCCCCCTTCTGTATTATTGTTCTGAGAAAGCTTCGCAGCGTCGGGATTTTTTGTTCTTGCTGTTGAAAGCAAAAGTGGGAGCTTACCTTTCTTTCAACTTTTGACAGTAAATACCTGGGCACAGGACTCCAGCCATCCTTCTACCTTTCCCTTAACATTTTAAGAATTGAAAGATGTTGAGAAATACGGACAAAAGCCAAGGAGAGGAGGGTTCAGTCCACAGCCATGCATCGAGGTATGATCTCTCAACTTTTATTTTTTTTTAATTATTCTGAGCAACTGTTAACCTTTTGACAGCTTTGACTTACCATCACCGATAATAGAAATAAATACATTTCAGTGCTTTTGATTCTTTTCTTATGAAATGACCTTGAGACTGCTAATATGCCACACCCTGTTTTTTTTTTTTTTTGATAACAATTTCTGAAACTTGTGGTGTGACTGAAAGGCCCCAAGCTCTACTTAAAAAGTAAAGCACCTTTACACAGATGGAACCCTGTATATTATGCAGTTTCAGCTGCTAAATGTTGCTTTTTGAGGGGTTTTGTGCTGTGAAAAATGACCTTGTTCCCACTGCTGCATTGCACCATTTTATATACAAGGGATTTTTTTCTTTGAAGAATTTGTGGAGTTTAAACTTCAAGTTGAAGGCCTGATAGAAGCCTGATGGTATTTGTAAATCAGAAACCACAGAAAGTTTTATGAATGAAAAAATGTTTATTTTAAAATAAAAAAAAAGAATATGTGTGTTTGCTTGATCCTCTTTGCTTGTATATTCAGTTCGGGATAAGGAACTTTGATACTGTTTCAGCATTTTAGGATATTTTGATACTGTGTTTCCAAGCTTTCTCACTGATGGGGTTTGCTTATATTTTACAAAAAGATGTTATCTTAAGACATATTTTTTTGGAATCTCAGGTTCTGTGCATGTCTGTTTTAAATGCATATTTTGATGCTGAATATATGTATGCTGATATTTATAAGGGAAGCAGAAGGACATTTATTGGGGTTTTAAAATATTATATTGACCATACTTTGATGGAAACTAATAGTTATGAGGATTTTTAATATTTTTGCAATGTGTTTATTGATCTTTTCCTGGCTTGTTATTGATATCCCTTTTCAGGTTTTGAATATTTTTATAATTATAAAATACACATGATACTTTATGAAGTCTGTTTCTCAATGCATTATATACATTACCATTTGAAATAATGCCTTTTTCCAGAAGAGCCTTTGATGTAAAAAGTACAATGGAAGAGGGCACTTAAATTTTAAAATCTTCTTTATGGAATTGACTTGTGATTTTTGGATGCTGGAGAAGCTGCTTTGATTCTCAGAAAAAGACAAAAAGGAACTTGTTTTGTTTTGTTTTTATTGCATAATTTTCAAATCTTTGAAGCTCAACTCCAAAAGACAGTGGTAAAAGTCAAATTGCTGACATTGTTAAAAAGTTGGTTTTGAAATTAGCATGCCAATATCCACATTAAAAGAACATTCATTTTTATTTTTTTAACAAATTGAAGGAAGAGATTCAACACTGATGAGAACAGCTATCTATTGCAAACAACAGGACTGAGTTGAATGAAAAGAGATTAATTTAACTAGCCTTTTTACCTCCCCCCCTCCCCCTCTATTCTCTTGGGTATATTATTTGCATAGCATCCACACTTGAAGTTTTGCTTTCTTGGTAATAAAGGAGTACTACATCAAACAAAATGTTGACACCCAACTGAATTAAAATAAGACACTCATTATATTAGCAGCACACCGTTCACATGAACTGTGAAAGCATAACTCAGCCTTGCTTGAAAGTTTCTGTTGTAAAGCTTATTTTCCGAACTGCAACTACTCTTCAGACTGTGTAAAATGAACCTTTTATTTTTAGGGAGGGTGGGGGGAGGAGTTCAAGTTGTGTTTGTGAGGAAATTGTTTTATCAAGACATCCTGGAAGTTCTGTGTACAATTGCATTTGAAACTTCCTGTCTGTAAGACGGGCAGAACAGCACCTAATCCATTTGTGACATCATTTGTTTGAGAAGGGTGTGAAGTTGGGTGGGGGCCAGGTACACTTAAAAGATGGGTGTAACAAATGGTAAATTTTAGGGGGGGAAAACTTTTTCTTCCTCACTGTCAAAAAATGCCATTCTAAGTGCCTCTCACTTGCTTATAAATACAAACATCCATTGTCCAAAGAAGCCATTCTTCCTGGGAGTATTTAGATCAGGTATGCTTTATTGAAGTAAAAGTTTCATTAACCTCCCTCCCATCCCCCATTTCACAGCTTCAAAGGATAAATCTGGCTAATGATGCCTGGAATTACCCCTTATTATTCAAATAGTACTAATGGAAAAAATATAGCTTGCTAAAGTGAGCTTCACATCCATGTTAATCTACAAAGGGGTGTCAAACTCATCTCTCCCCCCCACCCCCAGGCCAGATGCATCACGTGCTGGCCATGTCCACTCCCGGTTTAGCGAAGAGGGGAAAAAGTTGGGATATGTCATGTGGTCACAATGTGTCTTGTGAGTTTGACACCTCTGATCTACAACCTGGTATGTTACAAATGGTCAAAATTAACTTTTTTCTAATCCTGGAAGATTGTTTTAAATAACAAGAGCATGGCCAAGCCTTTTCACTTAAGTTTAAATATGTCAGAAAGGTACTTTAAGTGTTGCAAGCAAAACATCTGAGATAGTCCACCAGGAATGTTGAGTTTATAAAAAAAATGCCATTTCTTTTCTTCTAAAACAGAATCCATGTTCAAGATGGGATGTGCCAAGTCCTTTAAAAACAGGATGCAAAAGCCCCCACTCAAAAAGGGCTGTTTTTAGGATGTTTCATTAAAGCCACACAAACACATTTGTACCATTAATGGATTGCATTTCTACATCACTTTCTAGCAGTGCTTTTTCTGAGGGGGTTACGGTGTAAAATGCACAATGGAAACATGGTAACATTGAAGAGCAGAAAGGCAACCCCGAATTAAAATTCTAAATTATTTGGGCAGCCCGTGCAAGGGGCGCACCCCCAATGGGCTGGGCTTGTAAGTGTGTTGCGTCTTGGTGCGTTAATCAAAGTTCTTCTTAAAACCAAGATTTTTCACCTCTGAAAAGCAAGGACAAGGATGCCCACATGTATTGTCATAGCAAAGGGGTTCTGTAAATAAGGAGCTTCTGCTAGAAATATATATACCTCAGGTATTGCAAGTACTGGCCTCCATATTTCTGTAAAAGTTTGGGCTAGAGATTGTATTCAAGCACACCACCACCCCCCAACTGCATTCTCATTCTCACCCCAGAACATATTTTTTTCACTCTTTAAGTCTGAATTCGGTATGGATTTGCAGTTAGCATGACTGGCCTGGCCTATGCCATAATAAACAGTGTTGGGTCAGATGCCTTGGATTTGGCCAAGCATAGGATGATAAGGACTCTTCCCTTCGGGTTGTATCAAGGATAAGGTCTTCTGTTTTTGTCTGCTTCTCCACCCATTGTGGAATGATGCCTTGAGACGATGCAGGGTCGAACCCTGGCTGCTAAATGCATGCTGGTCTCTCAATTGAGGTCCTTGGGGTAGTTAGTCTCCTGCAAGCTCTTTCCTCTGCCACCTTCACATTCACGCAGCTCTGGCTCCCACTAAACACTCAGCCAGTGGCAGCCATTTTATGAAGCAACCCTTGCAGCACAAAGGAGAGGATTATTTAAAGTGGGAGGCGAAGACCAAGGCAGGCAAGAGGAGGAGGAAGAGGTTGAGGTTTGGAGAATTGAGGATTGCTGACGTTCTGCCCGATGCCAGCTGTTTCTCTCTCAGGGCAGTGGAGAATGGGAATGGAGGAGAACGAAAAGGAGAAAAGCATTAGGCATTTTCACTGCAGGGCTGGATTGTCACAAAATGGCTGTTCCTTTGTGCCGCAGAGGCTGACAGACACATACTGCATTGCACTGTGTACTTTTTTTTTTTTTTTTGAAAAAAAAACCCTCAGCAGGAAGTTGGTGGAGAGTTCAAAGGCCATTTTGGGCTGGACGCAGGCTGTGGTTGGCTGCCGTCTCACTTGCTAATAGGCGGGTCCGGTGATGCTGCAGACCTGCCTTCGGGATGACGTCGCCTCCCTTGCGCCTCCCCTGCACATCCCTTCCAGCCTCTCTCCTCTTGGCTAGTGATGCTTTTCTGCTTGCTCAGGCAGCGAGAGAGAGAGATAGAGAGTGGGGGGAGAGAGAGAGAGAGAACAAGCAAGCCAGCCGCTGCTAGCGCTAGTCTTAGAAGAGGGAGAGAAAGCAGCTGAAGGATTAGCAATCCATGGAAATTTCTTTGTGCCTTCTTTTGTCTGGGGGTGGGTGGGTGGGTCCGCTTTGAAAACTAGCCTCCGTCCTTGTCAGCTGCCAAATGATCAAGCCGGGATCAATTACAGAAGGATTGTGAAAGAGCAGCACAGAAAGTGTATAATTCGCCATGCAAAACCTGGAGAAAGTGCACCAACGTGTTTTATGAACAGTATTTACGCAATGAAGAAATGGGATTAGAATGTTTTGAAGACCCGGGCTTCGGAAATGCCCTTTTCTCTTGAGGCACGGATCATTTCCTGCAGGAATAATGGAAAAGTTCACACACACATAAGACACACACGCAGACACACTCAAGCGGGGCAGATTTGAAGAAATCTAAACTTGTTTAGTCCTCTAAAGCTTTAGCTGCAGTTCAGCCCATACATTTCGGCGCATGATTTCATCCTGTGATATCTTGTTCTAACACTTAGTGTGGGTGACATCTCGCTGCTTTGCAAGTCAACCCCCTTGCCCATTTAGGAGATTTACCATAAAAAAGGAGGGGAGGGGAATGTCTCACCTTTTAGTATGTGTGATTGGGAGAGAGGGAGGAAGAAGGACAATATTCAATTGGTAAATCTTTAACCCTGGATTTCCGAAGGCTGAATGTACATAAGAGGGAGAATAGATTACATTCCCTATCGTCTGGAGCACCTGGATGGTTGTGTGAGAGTTCAAATGAAACACAACTTTATAGCGAGATGACATTAAAAAGTAGAACACTTTGCAGACAAGGCAGCTGACAAATTGTGCATTTTATCTTGGAAGCTCATTGTTTTTATCTTGGAGATGCGTTTGGCACTTCATTAATTTGCTTGGGTCCAAGCATGATGTAGTTTCAAACATCCTGGGTTTTGTTGCTTGACACACAAGGGATTGTAATACAATATTTAATATTGTCCTTTTGGCTAATTCCAAAGTATTTCTGCCAAATTGAATCTCAGTCTTCCTACAGAAATGTTGGGTTTCTGCAGAAGCTGGTGCTTTCAAGGCAACAGATCTCTTACATCTTAGCAAGAGAGTCTGCAGAAAAGATATTTCATTTAGCTAAGAGGAATGAGTTCTGGAATGCTGAAAAACTACTTTTATCTTCTTTGCTCTTATGATTTCCCTATTGTTATCTTCATTACCATTCAGATAGTGATTTATGGATGGTTTCATTCGTTCTGCTTGCTTGTTCTGGAAGAGATCTATCTTGCTAATCATAAGAGCAGGTCAACCCCTGGATTTAATTTCCTGAAGAGAAAAAAATAGTCTGCCCTAGCTGGTTTATATTATTTGAAGTTCCTTTGTAAGCTTTCTTAAATTTTCGAGCCAGGTATTATTCCACAATCTTGTCATTTTGGTTGAAGTTGATAGAATCTGTAGTCCAGTTTGCACAGAAAACCCTTAGAAGCGGAAAAAATCTGTTCTAAAGTACAGATCTTTTTGATTCAACTCAGTTTCATCTGCTTTGCATCTCTTTGAAATGTTTCTTTCATTAAAAATTGATTTTTCTGAAAGGGATACATTTATTTTTTGGAGATCGATTTTCAAAACTCTACAAAAAGCATCTATATTGCATAAGGCGGTTAGTGCCTTTCAGCTATTTTGGATTACAATTTTCATATTGCCCTGAAACGGATTGTACAGATTGTGATTGATGGAAAAGATAGGATTTATGATTACGTTGAAGCTCTCTTAAAAAAAAATAAATCAAAACCCTGGTGAATTTCAACACCATCTTGATTTGGTTTCAAGTGGCACTGTTTGTTTTCAACCTTTTAAATGTTACTTTATGTATTTTTCTGTGCTTTATTTAATTGTTTTTGTGCTGTTTGAAGTCTTCCAGAAACTAGCAACTCACACGAATATCCACAGGGAGAGAAAAAAAGGGTTGAAACAAAACAAATACAAAATAGATTCAAAGTATCGGTCACCTAGTTGTTCTGAAATTGAAATAATCCTTCTTCTTCCCTCCTGTGTTTTGATAAATTGAATTGAGGTCCCAAATCTAGGGGATTTCTGGGAGATCTCCGACAGAGGATGGGACATTCCTGGTGTCATTCATCTCATCACACCTCAAACCCAGGCGGCTTAATATTTTTTTGAAATTTCAAACCAGAATGCAATGCATGAAGTTGGGCTTGATATTTCAGTGGTGCAAGGATTGGAAGTAGAAACTTCAAGGTATCTGTGCATAGCTTCCACTAATTGTACCATTTGAAATGTAATATGTATAATGGCCTTCTGGAAGATAGTCTTACTATTGGTTAATGAGCGGGATAGAAAGCAGGATAGATTATCGAAGGGGAATTTAGGGAAGGATATATTTGCTAAAGGTTGATTTTTAAAATAAACACCCTCTTCCCAAAGCTGAGGGATCCACATTGTGCTAAACTCATGAAATGAAGTCATTAAACCATAATTGGTTGGTTTTATACAACATCCCACAATTGGTTGGATTGCCATCACAGATGAAGCCAAACAGGGTGTCCATTTGGCAGTGATGGATGTGGTTTGTTACAAGGAACCAGCTGCTCTGTGGGTGGGTAGAGCTAAATTTGATGGAGGTTTTTTAGGGAACAAGCTTGGTTGACCCCTCCCCTTCCAGAGATGTTGATTCTTAGAAGAATAAGATAATCATTTTGTTATTGAGCTCTGAGGAAGTGAGGAAAAGCTCTTTTAAATGGCTCTTTTTTTTTTTTGTTTACAGATGTGGCTTACCAAAACTTTTTAAGTTTGTGCTGCATCCGTGTGCCACTAGGTAACAAATGAAACCGCCTGAGGCCTCGTTGCTACAAAGCTACAAATGGGGGTCTGAAACATATCCAGAAGTCAGGTTGGACACAGATATCCCTATGAGCAGCAGAGTTAAAAGGGGAACACCCATCCGGGTGTTTCAGGGGACTTCCCAAGTCCGTTTTGGAGTTGGTAGATAGAATTTGTTGTTCTTCAGGAAGCAAGCTATTTTGCTTCATCACGCTTCTGTGAAGCGTGGCTTGGCCTCGTGCCTGGCAAACCTGGGATAAATTAATCAGCCTTTTCATTTTTTGTTTTTTTTTAAAGTACAGGTAGACTTCAACTTATAACAATTTATTTAGTGACCAAAGTTACAACAGCACTGAAAAAAAGTGACTTATTTTTCACATTTCTGACTGTTGTAGCATCCCCAAGGTCATCCGAATAAAATTTGGATGCTTGGCAACTGACTCGCATTTATGACGGTTGCTGTGTGGCAGGGGTCACATGACCACCACCCCCTTTTGCGACCTTCTGACCAGCGAACTCAGATTCACTTTTAACAACGCCGTGACTAATTTAACAATTGAACGATTGCAGCGATTCACTTAACAAATGTGGCAAGAAAAAGTCATAAAATGGACCCAAACTCACAACATTTCTCACTTAGCAACATACATTTCTTTTAAAGGAGAAATTTAAAGACGGCCCTTAGTGACAAAAATGGATGGGTAGAAGTTAAATGAGCCACATTCTTCTGTGTTGAGCATTTAGGCCTGGGGTTTAAATAGACCGCTAGCTTTTGTGTCTCTGGTTGTTTCATACAGCCCAGTAATCCATAGTTAAACTACAGTTCATTGAATTGTTCAGATCGTCAAACACTTTGAACTCCTAAGCTAAGCAATGTTGATATTGGACAATATGAAGAACTGGATGGCATCCAGATTGAATAGTCTCAAATATGCCACTTTGGCATGTTGTGTGAAGCCTTCCTGTCTCTTATCCTTAGGTATAATTCCATATATTGGGTGTCAAACTTGATTTCATCGAGAGCTACATCGGGTTGTGTTTGACCTCGGAGGGCCGGGGTGGTGGTTGGGCATGGACACAGGCTCACGATACATTTTTTCCCTCTTTGCATTCAAATCAGTTATTCCAGACAAAAGAAGATTTACTTTATGACACAAATAGTCTCAATTCCATAATGTACAGATTAAAGACATATAGAGCTGTCTCCAGCTGCTATGGGGCTTGGCTCTCTTTGGCTCAGAGCATAAATGAACTGACAATTTCTCCAGATGTCTAAAAACTGGTCTTTTCCAACAGTCTATCAATCTTTGTTACTACCTCCGGAGGATTCGATAGTAGTCATAATTTCACCAAATGGATATACCACCCAATTCTCAATGACCCTGGGTGGCTCACAACAATAATTAAAAAAAATACAAGTAAATCAATCACAACTAAAAGATTAAGATAAAAGATGACAAACTCAGTGATACGAGGGGACTCACTCTTTCACCCATCATCTGGATGAAGAGCAGCCATCCAGGTCTTGGAGGTTACCTAATTCTGTTTGGCAGATGCTGCTAAAGAGAAGGTGAAGGTTAGGGTTAGTGTCTCCTGGCCAAAGTGACCCCCCATTTTCAGTTGGCAGAGTGCTTCAAGAGGCCGAAAGCAGGCCACGCGGGGTCACATATAGCACCCCCCCCCACCCCACCCACAGCCTGTTTTGGCCAGCAGAGGCACCATGGGCCGGTCCTTTGCTAATTTCCAGGCTGACCCCATGGGCCAGATCTAAGCTGCTCGCAGGCTGCACCCAGCCCACGGGCCTTGAGTTTGGTACCCCTGTCATCAGGGGTGAAATCCAGCAGGTTCTGACAGTTTCTGGTGAGCCAATAGCAGCAATTTTGAGCATTTCGGAGAACCGGTAGCGGAAATTTTAAGTAGTTCAGAGAACCAGCAAATACCACCTCTGGCTGGCCCCAGAGTGGGGTGGGAATTGAGATTTTGCAATATCCTTCCCCCAGGAGTGGGGAGGGAATGGAGATTTTGCAATATCCTTCCCCTGCCACGCCCACCAAGCTATACCCACTGTTACATCCGGACGGCAAGCACAAGCGGCCAATAAAGCATCCGATTGGTCCGTGAGCAGACAGGCAGCCGGCGGGAAATTGGTGGCTCCTGATTGGCCCAGTTTCTGACAGTGGACCACTAAATTCATAATTTTAATCCCGCGGACCACTATTATGATCTGCCTAATGACCAGCTGGGTGGGCGTGGCTAGATGGTCATGTGACTAGATGGGTGTGGCCAACTCAAATGTCACTCACGGCGAGGAGCCCCTCGATGGCCTCTACTCACCCATCCCCTCCCAGCCACTCCTCGCCTGCCTGCCTGGGCTACTTAGGGCCCCAGCAGGAAGCAGTTGTTGGAGCTAAGCTGCCACCATGAGAAAGAGTTAGCAAAACAGCTGGCTCGGTTCAATTTGGATCTGGCCGAGAAGGAGGCTCAGCAGAAGCACCTCACTGAGGACTAGGAGCATAGGCTTTCCAAGCAGAGGGAAGACCTGCGGAAGTGCAAGGCCAGGTACCGACACCTGGAGGCTCAGCGAGCTGAGATGGTCAGCCAATTCCGGGCCATAAGGCAGTCCCACTAGAACAAGGTCCTCTGGCTCTTCGCAACCAGCGGCGCTTCCCTCCAGCCTTTGCCCAAAGCCCTGCACCAGGAGGCTGAAGCAGACCCCAAGTCAGAATTTCTGCTCCCCTCTGACCCACACAAGAAGACCCCAAAGGGGGAGATTTTCTGCAACAACACAAACATTCACTGCACGTATCTGTCCCAGGGGCCGTAGTTTGAGGACCCCTGATTTAGTGCATCATAAAAAATGCAAATAATTTTTCTGCGGACCACCAAAATTTTCTTGCAGACCACCACGGACCACCAGTTGGGGACCGCTGGTCTAGACAACCACTTGTCTGAAGTGCTATAGGGCAGTGGTGGCTAACCTTTTCTGGATCGAGTGCCCAAAGGGTGCACATGCAGGCATGAATCCATGTACGTGTGCCCGAACCCCCAAAATGCAATGTGTGCACAGTCCCCCACATGCACCCTGTCCCCGTCCATCCGTGAATGGCCCCCTGCACAGGTCCCACCCCCAACGCATGTGTAGCAGAGATCCTAAGACCAGCTGGCCGGCGGGAGACACATGTGCATGTGCAGTGGAGCTGAACTGAGCGACGGCTTGTGTGCCCACAGAGAGGGTGCTGCGTGCCACCTCTGGCCAGCGTGCCATAGGTTCGCCATCTTGGCTATAGAGTCTCCTGCTTGAGCAGGGGTTGGACTAGAAGACCTCCAAGGTCCCTTCCAGCTCTTTTCAGACAGCACGTAAAATATCTAGAGGCAAGACTTTATTCAGTTCAATTTAATTTAGTTTATAATTTAGTGCTCTTCCTCCTCTTTCAAGAAAGTTTAAAAGGCTGGCTGGTTTTTTGTTTTGTTTTGCTTTGTTTTGTTTTTGTTGTTGTTCATTCGGGTGTCCGAATCCTAAATAAATCCTTTTCCTTTTTCCCCAGAACAAGGAAAAGAAATGTTAAAACCTTCGCTGTGTTTGGACAACCCTTTTATTTTTAAGCCCCAGCATTTTCCAAACACCTTCACCCTCACGGGATAAAGTGATTTTAGCAATCACTTTATCCTTCTATTTGGAATTGCTCAAGAGAGAGCAATGCAGGCAGGGAGAGCTGTAAAATGGTGGCTTATTCACGGATCATGTTTTCAAAATGGCTTCCCCGACTGCTTGCCCAAAGCTTGCTCTTTCCTGCTTTCTTGCTGCCCTCTGCCAGTTTCCTAAAGAAATGCATTTTAATTTCACTCCGTTGCTTTTTTTCCATGTTTTGCTTTTCACACCTTTTAAAGTACAATAAAGGCTCTTGACACGCTGCAGTACATGCCATGTGCTGGGTTCAAGGAATCTCCTTCTGGAATTATTGCCTTTTTACCACAAGATAAAACCTGGAAGAGTTTCTTTTCTTTTTAAAAAAAATTCTTCAGTCCAGTTTCTACCACTGAATTAATTGAGTCATCCAAGAGATATAGATAGATAGATAGATAGATAGATAGATAGATAGATAGATAGATAGATAGATAGATAGATAGATGATAGATAGGTGGGTGGGTGGGTGGGTGGGTGGGTGGGTGGGTGGATGGATAGATAGATAGATAGATAGATAGATAGATAGATAGATAGATAGATAGATAGATAGATGATAGATAGATGGGTGGGTGGGTGGGTGGGTGGATGGATAGATAGATAGATAGATAGATAGATAGATAGATAGATAGATAGATAGATAGATAGATAGATAGATAGATAGATAGATATTTTAAAGGGATTTTATGAGATTCTTTTCTTGATGAAGGCAAGAGAAAAATGGCTTTTAATAGCTGTAAAAAAACGGCCTGGCCTAATCCAGGCCTATAAATTTGGCCCTGCCTATACATTGGTATTATGGCTGATTTATTTCCAGCCTGCTTAGCCTTTTAGCTTTTATTGCTATTGTTTTGTATCGAGTAAAATTTAGACCAGGCTGCTTTATAACGTGTTTTGAATGTGGTTTTAAAATTGGAGGAAGAAGCCTTGGTCTCTCTGCCGTGTGGTTGACAGCCACACCTTGTTATGCTGAAAATGCAAATGATCCGTGAGCTCTAGTAATGAATGGCAAGGAGAACCGTGAGGGAAAAATGGACTAAAATCGAATAAAACCAGACTAATGTGAAAGGGTCCAGCCACCAGCCTTAGAATTGATAATGAAGCTACTTCTTCCCCCCATGTTTCATTTATTTTATTTATTATACTTTTCATCTCCACTGAACAGTGTTTTGAGTTTGAGCTTTATTGCATTTATATACCACCCTTCTCCCGAATGGGACTCAGGGTGGTTTACAGCCATGTTAAAACAATCAGGTATAAAAATTAAAACTAATAAGATAATTAAACTGTTTGGCCATAAAATTAAAACCCCTGCTAAAAACCCTATTAAAATTTAACGCAAATTTAAGTCAGACCGGCTTGGTGAAACAAGTGAGGGAACTGGGTACAATTTTTAAAAAATTTATAGTTCACATATTTTTTGTATTTGTTACAATGACATTAATCATATAACTATTGTATCAATATACTTTACAATAGTACATAACTTCGTCATAAACTTCTCTCCATGATACAAATTTCACTCCATTTTCTTATATCTCCTCCTTCCTAATTTCTGTTTCTATTCTCTAGCCCAGTATTGACAAACTTATGGCATGCGTGCTGGAAGTGGCATGCAGAGCCATTTTTCGGGGCACGCGAGCCATCGCCAGGGTCACCTGAAGCTCTGCATGCGCACACGACCCAGCTGGTGTTCAGGCCTCTGGACCGCATGCGTGCAATTCAGGGGACCCAGCTGGTCTTCGGAGCTCTCTGATATGCACGTGTGTTTGAGCATGCGTGCGAGATGACTGGTGCACAGCACGCACGTGCGCAGATAACGTTTGCATATGTGCATTGCGTGCGTGAAAGATATATGCATGTACATATGAGATTGTGCTAGTACGCATGCACAAAAGCTGCACGCATACACAGATGGTGCAGTTGTGCATGCAGAGCATAATGGGGGTGCCTGCAAAAGCTGTGCGCATGCGCAGATGGTGCAGTTGCACGCACAGCACATGGGGAGGAGCCGTGGCATGTGTGTGTGCATAGCACGTGCAGCGCATTCCTGTTCAGCCCTCGGTAAGTAAAAGGTTTGCCACCACTGCTCTAGCCATTGATAAAATACCTCCCACATCAGAAAATATTCAATGTCTTCTCGGTCCTTAATGATAAGGGTTAATCTGTCCATTTCTGCACATTCCATTATATTCTGAATTACCCTCTCATCTGACAGGATCTCCTCATTCTTCCACTGTTGCGTAAATACAATCCTAGCTGCAGTCAGTGTATGTAAAATCAAATTAACAATCCAGCTGCCTGCAATTACACCAGTTCGAAATTCCCCAGGCTCAAGGTCGACTCAGCCTTCCATCCTTTCTAAGGTGGGTAAATTGAGGACCCAGTTGTGGAGGTAATAAGCTGACTTTGTATAAATATACACAAGTATGAAGGCTATTACTTACTGCATTGTAAGCCGCCCTGAGTTTCTGGAGAAGGGCGGCATATAAATCCATTTTTTTAAAAAAAAATGTAGTCTTTTTATCATATTTTTCTGGTAGAATGCCCAATAAAAATGTTTCTGGTCTCAGTTCAATATGCTTCTTTGTCATTTTTTCCAACCAGGTATGTATTTTTGACCAATATTTTTTGATTTTGGGACATGTCCACCACATGTGGTATTATGAGTGTTTTGTCAGTATTTGGTTACATTTCCAACATTTTGTTGATCTGTCTTTATACATTTTAGCCAATCTTGCCAGTGCAAAGTGCATCTGTAAAACAAGCAGATTTTCCTTATAAACAGTTGACATTGACAATGAAGTTACTGAAGTGATGCACAGCATCTGAGGTGGAGTGGCAAGGGCAATTGCTATGGTTGATAGCTTGGATGGTCCTTTTCCGTATACCAACCCTGCAATCTTATGGGCTTTTCATCGCAGAAGCTGCAGGTTCTTCTCACAACACATGAAACCCAGCTTAACTAAATTTAGTTGCTGTATTCATATGACTTGTAGTAAAAAAATAAATCGTGTAATAGTAATGTGATTTGGTTCACACAACAGACTTAAGACAATATTGCTGGATCTCTAGTACATTGTATGGACCCAGATTCTGTCTTATACACTAACTTTTTTGCTGTTGCATGCCAAAAGCAAGAGGAGCGTGAAGGGGTTGCGTGGGCATGTGCCTACACCCATAATTCAATGTCCCCTCCCATGCATGTGCGTGTGCTCCCCCCACTTTTGGCACATGATGGCCCGGTAGGCCCGTCCTTTGACCTCCCCAGGCTCCAGAGGCTTTCTTGGAGCCTGGAGAGGGTGAAAACGGCCTTCCCCACCCCACTGGAGGCCCTATGGAGGCCAGAAACAGCATGAGTCTCTGGAGAAAGGCGGCATATAAATTGAACTAATAAATAAATAAATAAATGTTTCCTGACTTCCAGTGGGCCTGGAAGGCCTGAAAATCAAATGGCCAGTGCACGCATGCATGCTGGAGCTCAGCTAGGGCAATGCTTGCGTGCCACAGGTTCACCATCACGGCACTAAGATGACTGGATGATAGACCTTTCAGGAACCTGGCCTTTTCCTACAAAACCTTATGACTACAGAGATCCTAGAATATCAAGAACTCTGATTTCTCCTTCCCTAAACTCTGTGGTTATTAGACTAACCAGAGCAGGTTCCTCCAGAAAGATCAAAAAAATCTCGCTATTTTTCTCCACAGTCACTCGGCGTCTGAAGAGGGCTCGGGTTCCGAATCGGGGAGCCAGTCAGACAGTGAGCAAGGCAGTGATCATGGAAGTGAATCCAATAGCAGTTCCGAGTCTTCGGGAAGTCAGTCTGAATCAGAGAGCGGGTCCACAGCATCCAAGTCTCGACAGACCCCTCCGGAAGCTAAAGAGAAACCAGCATCCAAGAAAGAAAGGCTAGCTGACGTCAAAAAGGTACGGCCTTGCCTTGCTAAAAGTGGGGATAACTTGGGAAGCTTAAGGGGTGATAATGTTGCTTGATTGGGACTTGTGTGTCTTTCGAGGATAATGTTTTGAGTGTTGGTTTAAAACATTACCGTGTTTCCCCAAAAATAAGACCCTGTCTTACATTTTTTTGAACCCTGAAATAAGCGCTTGACCTTATTGCCATGCGCCCAAAAGCCCAATTGGGCTTCTTATCAGGGGATGTCTTATTTTGGGGGAAACAGGGTATGACTTCTACCTCAATGCTCCAAGAAAGTTCTAATTTACCATGTTTTCCCGAAAATAAGCCCTCCCTGGATGATAAGCCCAATTGGACTTTTGAGTGCATGAAATAAGCCCCCCCAAAAAATATGCCCCCCCCGAAAATAAGCCCTCCCCGAAAATAAGCAAATGCATGCACAGTTAGTCCCCACCATTTTCTCTGGTTAGGTTTAGTGAGATAGAGCTGGAAATCACATAAGAGGGCAAGAGGAGTCCCGTCATGCTCAATGCGCCCCAAAATAATAAGAGCCCGAAAATAAGGCCAAGCGCTTATTTCGGGGTTCAAAAAATATAAGAGAGGTTCTTATTTTGGGGAAAATATGGTAGAAGAAGAACAGGCAGAGCTGGGGGATGGAGTTAAGCATGTCATCATCTTAGAATCGTTACATTCCCACAAACAGCCAAGTCCAGCCCCTCTTGAATTCCATTGGTCTTTATCTGATGCCAATTTAGTGTTGAACTTGAGTTGTCTAGATCCTTGTGTATAGGCTTCCGTGCTGCAACTTAACAGATGGTCCCCATCCTTTGCACCTGACATCCAATTTGTTCAGTCAAGTAGCCCAACCTATATCACAGGGACACTTCCAGGAGAATATAATGGATGATTTTCTTCTGAGCACCCTTCGTATCCCTTAATGGAATACAAACACCAGCTTAATTTATTTTGCAGATGTGGGAAGAATATCCCGACGTTTATGGGGTGAGACGATCCAACCGTAGCAGACAGGAGCCTTCGCGTTTTACTATAAATGATGAGGTAAGGGGAGAGAAAACCCGTAAAGAACAGAAGTCATCCTTGGAATGAAAGTTGTTATTCGTTGGTTGCATTTCGCAGTCCTGAAGCGCTGTTCCTGCAACCCAAGCCAGGTCAAAAGATCCAGTTGCCCATCGGACCTTTCGTGTGGCCAAATGGGAAATGATATGATCCTCATTGGAGTCTTGGACAATCAATCCATGACGAGAAACAAGGAGAGGTTGCAGGAACAGCCCTGCTTTGAGACTCCAGAAAGATGGCATGATTAAAAAGCAGTGCATGATAAAAGTGTGCGTGTTTATTTATATTGTGTTGTTCCTTTGCGTTAAACCTTTTGCCTCCTTTTTTATATTATAGATGTAATCCTCTCTTCAAAAATCCATGCATGAGATGAGTTCAGATGGTTATTTTTTTTTTTTTTTCATCTGATGGCTGGGACATCAAAACCCATTTCTTTCCTTCACTTCCATCCAAAACCGTATTATGGGCAGTGTGGTTATGGAACTGGCCACCTTTTCTTTGCCGCTTTTGTGAGTGACCGATTCTCCCACATTTTTTCTCTTTCTTTCTTTCTTTTTTTTTTTCTGTTTGTGTGCATATTTCCCACTCCGACCAACGTCCAAAGCGAGTAAGCAAGTTTTCCCTTCTGTTTTTTACAGACGGAGAAAATGAGGCTCAGGAAAGTTCAGAATCAGACTGAAAATGTCAAAGTTGGAAGTCCAAAGGTAGGCACCTAAATTTATATTCGAGCACCTGCAAAAATAAGCGGCACCCTCTCCTCCCATTAAGGAGACCTCTAAAAATGGGTCCATTTATGCTTGGGTGCCTATATATGGATTTAGGTGCCTAGCAGAAGGCACCCAGATTTGAACATTTTGCATCAAAAAGAATTGTTCTCTTGGCCCTTCCCCGTCTTGTCTTCGAATTCAACTCTCTTCGGTCAGGTTGGATTCACCGCAATGAGAAAAATTGCAGAACAGAAATCTTCAGAGGTTTTAAATCCTCGTTGTCATTAATATAATTATTACTATTCTTTTTCCCTTTGGAGGGCCGGTGTACTTAAACATAGGTTACATTTTTTCTAATAAAGGTTTCTGGAACCCAGGCCTGTGTTTGTGCCACTGAATGGATACTGAAGCAATAAAGGGAAGGCTCTTTGTGAGGTTATCTGAGATAATACAGAAGCAAAGACTTGTCTTCGTTTAGTGACTGAATTTCCCGGCAGAGGCAAGATTTGGAATTGATTTGTAGGATAGCCTTTAATCTGCTTCTTTCTTCTCAAAGCAACTTGGCATAAGGAACGTGTCTTCCAGCTGTGTTATACTCAAACCAGCTCTGCCTTCTGTTCTCTCCCTTTTTCTCCTCTTCTCTCACATGGTCCTGTGCAATCTTCCATCTTGGACAGTGGTTTTGCGTGCCATGCCATCCGGACTAACCTGTCCATATTCTTTCTCCCTCCCACCCAAAAGTCCTCTGAAGGCTCAGATCCAAGGGGTCCATCGATTCTTTTGCCATTAAACAACAGGGTTTTGTTTTCCTTTTTCCAAGTTCTGCAAATGCCAAGCTCAATGGCCCTCTTTTCTCTGTCATAATGGCCCAGGATGCACTGGGCTGGTGATGTAACACCCACCCCTGATCTCCACTGCAGGCAAGAGCACCCGTTAGGGGCTCAGGTAAGCCCTTTCCAATTTTTTGTTTTACAATATAACGTGGTTTTTGCAAACATTGGATTTTCTGCCTGCTAGATGTTTCCATTGGCCATGCAACCGACAGTGGCTTTATTTGTACCTTATGCGCAAGAAAAATATGTGTATGGTTCATAGCCAACATTGCAATACCACGCAATAATGCAAAAATAAAAAATAGAAAGCTGCTTTTCCTCCTGAAATGGAAAGGATTGATTATTCTGATGGGGAAAGGAACAGTGCACAACCTTCACTTTAACAGTGTGCTTTAATTAATGGGATCTTGCTCATGCAAAATTATAGTCTGTAAATGCCACTTTTGCTATTTAAGGAATCTAATGAGGGTGCTTCTAGGAATCCTTAACAATTTCTTGTTTAATGGTGAACTATTTTTGCCCGTGTAATATTTTTCCATCGGGTGTATGTATTTTCAAAAACGCATAACTGCAGCACCCTCACACATGCATCCTAGGAAAACAGGGGTCCCTTAACTTCCCTCCGGATGAGTTCCCAAAATTGCTCCTCTCTATTGACTTTTTCCACTTTACAATTCCACTTTGCAAAGAAGCTCCTGATGTGGCTTTGAGAAAAAAAAACCATTCTGGCAGGATTGTGCACAAAAGCGCTACATAAATTAGAAATCGGAAGTATATCTCTGTTCCTCTGTGACGAGATTAGGAGTTCAAGAAGATCATTTCTTCAACTTCATTGTGGACTATGTGATATTAAAAGGGCAAAGAAGTCAAGAGTCCCACCCAACATCTTAAACCTCAGTTTAAGACTGAACTCTTGGTTAAGGTTTCTCTTTGGATTGTTGGCTTATACTAGCGTGAATGTTTGGATAAGCAAAGACATGCAAAGAAGTGCTTCAGAAAATTTCATCAAGTGCACTAAAAACTGCCATGGTTCTCCCAGCTTCTTCCACTATCTGTGTTCACACAATATCTATAATCCATTTTGTGTGTGGGGTTATTGCAGGGTAGGGAGCTGGGCTGGGGAACCAGACAATATCAAAGAATGAGATTTGAAGGAGGATCCATCACCACAAGAACTTTACCTTCTACTCCTATGTTTGAGTAGCTCCAGGGGTCTTGTTTATTGCCAACTGCATTAAGGGACATATATAATTCTCAATTTAAGAACAAGATTACAGCTTCTCAGTTGGAGAAAACATATGCAAGCTTCTGGAGAACTTTATTTTGATGGGATTTTCTCCAATAAGGGACAGAACGGGAAGCTGAATTTGCAGTAAAAAAAGGGGGAGGAAGGGAGGAAGAGAGAGAGAGAGGGAGGGAGAAAAAGAAAGAGGAAGGAAGGAAGGGAAGGAAGGAAGGAAAAAAGAAAGAAAGAAAGAAAGAGAAAGAAAGAAAGAAAGAAAAAGAAAGAAAGAAAGAAGAAAGAAAGAAAGAAAGAAAGAAGAAAGAAAGAAGAAAGAAAGAAAGAAAGAAAGAAAGAAAGAAAGAAAGAAAGAAAGAAAGAAAGAAAACCCAAGCAGTCCAAGAAAATTGGATTCACTCTTTGGATGTTTTCCTTGATGGAGGAAAGTGCGCAGAAGATGATCTACATGGTAGGATGAAGGAAGGTTCTGGGACAAATTTCTCTGTCCTGGAATAGCATGATGTGCAAACCTATCCTTTTGAGTTTCACATAACACTCTTTCTTTCTTATGGATTTGCATTTCCCCAAGCAGATAAATAACAAGCCACATTATGGCTACACTTTGTGTATGAGTGCCTTGAACAATGTTTTTCTGCCCCTGAAGGGCAAGAGAAGATGATGGCCAGGAGGATAGAAGGAAGGTCCCCTTCAAAGCTTGGAGGCACCAGAGAGGCAAAGCTATTTTTATAGCTACAAAAGGGATACCTTCAGCTCCCATAATTCCATGCCAGCATCTGGCTCCTATAATGAAGCTCTCATCTGGATCTGGTGGAGGATGGGCCAGTGCAGTGCAGAGGCTTTGTGAGAGATGGGAGTCATTATACAACTTGTAATTTGGGGAAGGATCAGAAGAAGAAATAGATTTGTGGTTCTTTTTTGGTGCAGGGTGCTTGAATGAGCACTTCAGATATGGAGAGCCAATTACTGTTCTGTGTATTTGGATCCACATTAAAAATTAGAGATTGTTTTCAAAATTTGCAAGAGACACGCTTCAACTTTTCAATTTTCATAAAGGTCCTGGAAAGAGACAGATGTGTCCAGCTGTTGGCTGCAAAGATCTTCTTATTCTTTTGACCTGTTTCTAATATACTTGGGTTCCTGCATCTAACATAGCAGCTCATTTTCTTAACTCTCTTGTCACCTCTAATTTAAATAACCTTGCCCTGTTCTCACAGGGGAAGAAAACTGAAGAAACAACGGATGATTCCATTTCTAAGTGTGTTTTTGTCAGTCTCAAGCAGATTTTTGTGGTGGGGTCTTTGTTCAGCACCAGTACAGTATCTTTGGAGTCCCTTTCACCCTGTTACCTATGAGAACCGTTACATACATGATGTCATGCAAATTCCACGCTTGACATTCTGGCCTCTGAGCACCCATTTTATGCTGAACGAGCTGTCCATCAATAGGGCAATTTATTACTTCGAGAAAGGTTATCCAGATTTATGGGCATTTAACTGTCGTGTATAATTTCTTTTTCCTTACTATTGAGTGAACAGAACAATGTCTTAATAGTTTAATTGTTTAAGAAGATTTAATAAATATATGTAAGCATAAGAGTAATCTTGCATAAAAATTAGGAGATGTATTTTAAGGGCTTCCCTTCCCCTTCTCCCCCTCTTTCTCTTTTTTCCTTTTATTATTAATAATATTAATTTTATTATTAATATTAATTACCTGTGTCAGGTAATTAATCAATGGTTTTCCACCCACTGCAATTGGGAGACTCTCAGTGGCTTCCTAATTCCATTCAATGCAAAAACAACAACAAGAAGAAGATTTTGAAAGTATGAAATTGAAATTGTATGATTCTAAATTGAAATGGAATTTTAGAAGTGTTTATTCAGCCCTTTCCCATTTTTATTTTGGGGGGAGGGGTTGTTCCTGATCCCTCATTTTGGGAGTATGTCTCATCATGATGTGCCTTTGGAAGCCAGATATGGCAGTCACCTGAACCGACAGAAGAGAATATTTATAGCTCAGGGTTGAACTGTTGGGTCCTTGGTGCTCTCTGAGCTCGGTTGTTTTCTTACAGACGTTTCATTACCAAACTAGGTAACATCATCAGTGCACCAAAGATCCCACATTACTGATCCTCCCCTTAAGGGGGAGCCCATGTACAGGTGAGCAGGACTGTCCCTTCCTGCAGCTTGCATCCTGTCTTCTGCAATGCTTGGAAAGCCTTGGGGGTGTAGCTACTGTCAATGGTGATCCTCTTCCTTCTTTTTTTGATTATTTTTTTGAACCTCTTGTCTTCCATTTGGGTTTCTTTTTCAAATACCTTTGCCTACTTGTGTTCCCGATGTAACAGAGTTCCTGTTTTTTTTTAAAAAAAAACAATGAAACAAACATAACACCACAGAACTGCTGGGATCGTGGGCCAAAATGGGTGTTGCCTATTTATTTGCTGTGTGGTAGCAAATGCCTCCTCTATGGATTGTGTTGGCTTTGAAACTGGGGGAATGAGCCAAGACGCGTCCAACACCCTTTATGGATGCCAAGAATATTTGCAAGCGAAATATTGCCGCCATCAACCAGCAGCCTCTCTTATTGCTCCTTCCCTCTCTCTCTCTCCCTCCTTCTCTCTTTCCGTTCAAGGGTCATAGCGAGTCTGAAAGTGAGAGTCCCAAAAGAAGAGGTTCAAGGCAAGTGAGAAAAATGTAAGTTACGAGGGCTCTGCCTCGTTTCTGAAACAAATTTAGATTTTCTTTTTTGAAAGGATTCTCGAGTCTCTATGGGTAGCCCTCAATTTACAGCCCGACATTCCTGTTGCTCAGCTGTTAAAGTGAGCTTCGCCCCATTTTACAACCTTCCTTGCTATGGTTGTTAAGTGAATCTGGCTTTCCCCGTTAATTTTGCTTGTGAGAAGATTGGAAAAGGGGATCACGTAATTCCGGGAGACAAGGCAACCCGTCATAAATATGAGACAGTTGCCAGGTGTCTGAATTTCGATCACCTGAGCATAGGGAGACTGCAATACATGTGTGGGGGGGAAAAAAAGGGGTTGTGAGTCCCTTTTTTTTTTCAGTGCCGTGGCAACTTCAAACAGTCACAAAATGAATGGTTGTAAGTCGAGGACTATCTGTAGTGGATGGTTGGAATTTTAGTTACAAGGTGTTTCATTTCAACCTTCTCCATCTTGGATTCTGCACGTCGTATTTTCAAAGTATTGGAATAGATTTCTCCAGCCGGGTGAATTTCTACATTCCATAATCTCCGAACCTGACTAGTGTTCCTACTGACTGTGAGGGGATTGCCGAATTTCAAATAAAGGGCCCTGATTGGGAAATATTGCTCTTCTGGTTTTGTTTTTGTTTTTTAAAAAAAGGTCCAATGTTTGTTCACTGTTGATCTGGAAGCCACCTTGAAGGAGTCAGAAAAAAATCATTCTAAATTGGACAGCTAAAGAAATAAAGGAGGATAGAAGGACCCAAAGATGTTTCCCCCCCCCCAACTCCCCCAGAGGCAACTGGACTTCCACGTTTTTCTTTGAAGACGTTTCTTTTCTCATCTAAGAAGCTTCTTCAGCTCTTGAGAAGGGGAGAAAGGAAGGGGAAGTAGGGAAAGAGTGGGAGAGAAGGAAAGAAGAAAGTAGGAAGGATAGAAGAAGGGAGGGAGACGGAAGAGAATGAGAAGAAAGATTGCTGTACAGTAAAAAAGATGAAATGGAAGAAAGGCAACCCCGAACATGTGTAAATGTATTAGGATAAAGAATGAATTATTAAAAAGTAAAAAAAAAAGAATAAATATGAGTAAAAATAGAGAAATTAGAATTTGAGGGCGGATGAAGATGTTGTTTATATAAGTAAAACGTAGAAATATTAAGATATGATTAAAAATATATGGAAAAAGATGATTTTTTTTTTAATTTGATTTATATGCCGCCCTTCTCCGGAGACTCAGGGCGGCTTACAATGCGTTAAGCAATAGCCTTCATACTTTTGTATATTTATATTTATACAAAGTCAGCTTATTGCCCCCAACAAACTGGGTCCTCATTTTGGCAGAAATTGTAACTAAGCAAAATGTATTTGGATATGATAAGTTGTATAAGATATGATATGGCCAATACTTTCTTCATAAAATATGCGGGTGAATGAGGGGGAGGGGGGAGGGAGAGAAAAAATCAATAAAACTTGATTTTAAAAAAAAAGAGATTCTTCAGCTTGAAGAAGCTCCTTGGATGAGAAGCGAAGCGTCTTCAAACAAAAACCAGAAAGTCCAGTTTGCCTCTTGAAAAAAAAGCCCCTTTGGAACAACTGTATCCTGGATGACTGAGAATCTCCACAGACATTTGAAGATGGAAGGATTCCTTGTTTCCGTTCAAAGGAGGGGAATCTTTATCATGGAAAGTCCTCTCTTCTGAATAGTAGTTTAACGTCCCATTTATAGTTCCTACCTTCCCCCCAAAGAAGAAAAACATACAAACCCCTCCAAAGGAACCCTCAAGAACCTTGGTGTGAATAAACAAGGATTCTACAACTGGTGCGTTCCTCTTCTCCCAGCCATGTTATGGCCCATATGTAGGTGCTGATGCTACTTCCAGACCAGGAGTGGTATTCAGCAGGTTCTGACAGGTTCTGACTCTGAGGATGAGCTCCAGCCCGAGTCCAAAAGACTAAATTTATTTATTAGTCGTATTTTTATGCCGCCCAACTCCCGAGGGACTCTAAATCTCTGATCTTGGTGACCATCCCAAATTAGATCCTGCAACATTAGTCTAGGACCCGCGTATTTGCCTTCATTCGTTGATATGTGGAGTAGGATTTAGTCTTTAAGCCAGGTATAGGCTTCATTCTCCCAATCTGCAGTTCCCAGAGTTAGACTCAGGGGTAAAATCCAGCAGGTTCTAACAGGTTCTGGAGAACCGGTAGTGGAAATTTTAGTAGTTCAGAGAACTGGCAAATACGACCTCTGGCTGACCGCAGAGTGGGGTGGGAATGGAGATTTCGCAGTATTCTTCTCCCAGGAGGGAATGGGGATTTTGTAGTATCCTTCCCCTGGAGTGGGCTGGGAATGGAGATTTTGCAGTATCCTTCCCCTTCCGCACCCACCAAGCCACGCCCACAGAACCAGTAGTAAAAAAAAAATTGAATTCCACCACTGTTCCAAACCACTGAGGTGCATTTCCACCACTGGAAAATTACTTAAAATCATGGTGATGCGGTTATGTACAAGAGGTTTGCCTCAGAAGAGACAAGAAAATATCAGAGGAAAAATAAATGCTGGCTTGTCAGCTCAAAGTTTAACTCTGATCCTCATCACGCATGTGACACAGTCATACCTTCCAGGCATCATCATCACCCACCCGGGGTCACTTTCCCTTCTTTGTTTGTCTTCTCCTCAGACTTCGCTCTTGGTGGCTACATGGAACATGGAGTTTTCTAGGTAAAGTTTTTGGAAGTCGTTTGCCCTTAGTCTCCTTCCTAGGGCTCAGAGAAAGGGACTGGCCCAAAGTCATCCATCTGGCTTTGTGACTAAGCCAGGGCTAGAACTCATGGTTCCTTATTCCCAGTCCTACCCCTTAATCATTAGACCAGTCTAGCCAGTGGTGAAATCCAGTAAGAGTAACAAGAGTTGGAAGGGACCTTTAGAGGTCATCTAGTCCAAACCCCTCCTCATGCAGGAGACCTGTACTAGGGATTTGAACTGCCAACCTGTCAACCTTTCCGATTGACAAGCTCAGTGTTTTAGTCACTGAGCCACCTAGTTACTACCGGTTCTGTGGGCATGGCTTGGTGGGCATGGTATGGCCTGGTGGGCATGCCAGGGGAAAGATACTGCAAAATCCCCATTCCCACTCCAGGGGAAGGATACTGCAAAATCCCCATTCCCTCCCCACTCTGAACAGCCAGAGGTGGTATTTGCCGGTTCTCCGATCTGCTCAAAATTTCCCTACCAGTTCTCCAGAACCTGTTAGAACTTGCTAGATTTTACCCCTGAGTCTAGCTCTGGGAACTGCAGAATCCTACTCCACATATCAACAAATGAAGGCAAATATGCGGGTCCTAGACTAATGTTGCAGGATCTAATTTGGGATGGTCACCAAGATCAGAGATTTAGAGTCCCTCGGGAGTTGGGCAGCATAAAAATACGACTAATAAATAAATTTAGTCTTTTGGACTCGGGCTGAAGCTCATCCTCAGAGTGTGCACACATTTCTGGAGAGAGAGATAGAGAAGTTCCCTGAGGATGGGCTCCAGCAGAAGACCAAACCTCTGATCCCAGTGAACAACCCAGATTGAATCCTGCAACGTGAAATCAGTTTCTGGAAACTGCATCAGGCTTGTAATCAGATTTGTACCCACATACCCAACAAGTGATAACTCCTGGACAATGAGGTTTAATCTATGAAGCCACGATGGGTCAGGTCTGATTGGTAATTGGTTGAGGAGAAATCAGCAAGAAATCTCAGGATTGTAGGCAGCAACGAACAATTTCTGTAATGTTTCCAGTGGTCAAACTTGAGGAACATACAATTTTAAAAAAATCTTTCCTCTAGTCATGAATGCAGTATCTCATGTTCAAATTCGTTCAGCTGTTCATTTTTTAAAATAGAACCTGTGTGTGAGAGAGAGAGAGTGTGTATGTGTGTGTGTAAAAAAAGGAGGTGTGGCTGGCCGATGAAACCTAAAAAGGTAGAAATAGATCTATCTCAGTCTCCCTCAAAAATTCAAACAGATAGCAAAATGACTGCTGTAATGTTTAAAAAGGCCTAAAAGCTGGTGAATTGAGATTTCACTGAAAATTAGGCTATGAAACATCTTGATATATGTAGGAAAATCCTTGGCATGAAGAATGATACATGTGTGTGTGTGTGTGTGTGTGTGTAAAGATAATCCTCAATGAACAACCAAAATTTCTGTTACTAAGTGAGACCACTATTAAGTGAGTTTTGTCCCATTTTACGACCTTTCTTGCCACATTTGTTAAGTGAGTCACTGCAGCCATTCAGTTAATCACACAGTTGTTAAGTGAATCTGGCTTCCCCATTGACTTTGCTCGTCAGAAGGTCACAAAATGGGATCACATGATCCCTCCCCCCGGGAACAATGCAACTGTCATAAGTTGCCAAGCATCTGAATTTTGACCCCATGACCATGGGGATGCCGTACCCAGTCGTGTGAAAAATCGTCATCATTTTTTGTTCAGTGCCATTGTAACTTTGAATGGTCCTTAAATGAATTGTTGCAAGTTGAGGACTAGTCTGCCCTTCCTCTTCGAGGAGATGGCAACACTTAGCTGGACTTGACTAGCCTTGTATCCTTGGAAGGGAGGGAGGGAGGGAGAGAGAGAGAGAAAGAGAGAAGAATCATAAGGTACAACATGATAATCATAGGGTACAAATAAGCAATCAAATCATACTAGGAAACAGTCAATATAAATCGTAAGGATATCAGCAACAAGGTTATAGTTATACAGTCATATAAAACCCCATACATTTGGTTTGGATATTAAAACTAAGTCAAAGAGAGCTATTTCTGTAATACTGCCTAGAAAACTACTTTGAGGCCTCTGTGAAGTCTTCAGCTGAGTTTGACTTGAAGAAATCTTGTCCTTCTCCCAATACGCGTTTGTACAATTTACCCTATTCCATGTACACCCAGAGAAACCTGCATAAAACACCACGCTTACATGAACACATATATACACTGATGTTTGTCCTCTTCTCTTCTGGCACACTAGATCCTTGCTAGATTGATAGAAGAAAGGGACATGATCCTTCCTTTTCTGGAACTATTCCATGGAGAGGAAAGAGTGGATATTGGCCCAGCCAGCTGCATTTCCTTCCCTAGGAAGAAAGCAAAATATCTTCCATCTACTAAAGGCTACTTCCCCATGAAGTGGGCAGCTTTATAGACCAATGTTTCTCAACCTTGGTAGCTTCAAGAATACCCCCAGCCAACCTGTGAAGTCCACACGTCCTCAAGGTGCCAAGGTTGAGAAGTTCCTGGGATGATTGTATGTGGCTTGTGGACTCTCCTCCCCTAATAGCCTCAGTCTTTCGCTGGAAACTAAAATGCTATCCTAGCTATGAGACCTCGTGTGTCTTTGTACTTAAAAAAACATTCCATTACAAGGAGTATTAAATAGGGAGGCTTTTGAGTAACTCGGGTTATGGGTATTTAGTCGAACTGTATGCTTTTAATTGAGCTGTTAATTGAACATATGTCATTGTTAATAACACAGCTAAGTGGGGACTTTCTGAATGGTGCTTTGGCGCAAACGCCTGTTTATAGCTCTTTAAAGCTGCCTTGTCCTTTCTGAAATCTCAGGTTGCCGCAAAGGGCAGCCATGTCATCTTGAGGAAGGATGCTGCTACTTTAAAGAGGTTGCCCATTCTTTATGGATGTATTTCTGCACAGCCCTAGTTAATAACTTAATTGTCTTAACATTAGATGAATAGTTTGTATATCTAGGACTTCTTACGTATTTGGGGGGAGAGGATGTTAAATTAGTTGGCATGTAAAAGCAACCACAATAATGGATCACAGTGATGGTCATTAACGCTTATACTCCGTATCAACTTTTGTAGACACAGAGGTAAATGGAAGAGGGAGGGATCGGGGGATGATGATGAAGATGATATCGAAGATCAAGGCTCCAGTGGAGAAAGTGAACAAGAAGTGAAGAAAGTGAGGTCCAGAAGACTTAGTTCAAGAAGGTGAGAAAACCGACACTGCCTTCCTTGTAGTCCCATTTGTTCTTCCACCTTCTCATTGTGAGTTGGTATTCTGAGTGCAATGATGGAAGCTTTGCCTAGCGGGAAGACAGAAGAATGGCAAAAATATCTAGACTAGAATAAGAGTTAAGGAAGATGAGCTTGATTGAAATGTATAGGAGCCATTGCCCAGGCAAAAAGGGTGGACACTTTTTTTAAAAAAGTACAAAACAGTGAGATAGCATTTGGAAGTGGCTGAGGTAGAGACATCCTGAATTCACTGCAGTATAAAAAGGAGGAGAAAGTCCAGAACCATCAGACTTGCAAGATTGTGCTATTTGAGCCGGTCTCAATAACTGGCTCAGCAGTTTAAGAAGCTGTGATTATCAACTGGAAAGCTGACAGCCCAGGTTTGAGACCCTGCGCAATTAGGGCGAGTTCCCCTTACTTACCCAGCTGCTTGCTAACCTAGCAGTTCGAAAACAAGCAAATGTGAGTAGATTAATAGGTACCACTTTGGTGGGAAGGTAACAGCGTTCTGTGCGCCTTTGGAGTATAGCCATGCTGGCCACTTCAAAGTGTATAGCCATGCTGGCCACTCTTTCTCAGCTAAGAAATGGAGATGAGCACAGCCCCCTAGAGTTGGACATGACTGAACAGAGGAAACCTAATAATAATAATTAACCTTCCTATAATGTTGATTTTCTGGGCTGGTGTTAAAGAATGCTCAACTGTTATTACAACCACCGAGCCGTAGTGGCGCGGTGGTTAGAATGCAGTATTGTAGGATAATTCTGCCAACTGCCAGCAGTTTGATCCTGATTGGCTCAAGCCTTTCATCCTTCCAAAGTCGGTTAAACCCAGATTTTGGGGGGCAATATGCTGACTCCGTAAACTACTTAGAGGGGGCTGTAAAGCACTGTGAAGTGGTATATAAGTCTAAGTGTTATTGCTATTGCTCCTTCTGCTTTTGCTCCTGCATTTTTTTAAATAAAAGTTTTATTAATTTTCTACTATTACATTTAATTAGTGCTTAATAAACATTGTGTTGTGTAGGTTGTTTTGTTTGCTTAACAATACAAATTATGTTCCTAATCTTTACCCCTTTTTTCCAGCCACTGATAAAATAAAGTCCATGTTTGATAGTATTCTGTTATGTTCTTTCTGTTTAATGTTCAATGTAAGTCTCTCCATTTCTGCACAGTCCAATATCTTCTTAATTATCTCTTCATCTATTGCTTCTGCTTTTGCTTCTTCTGCATCTTTTTCTGTACTGATGCTTCTGCTTCTGTTTCTTCTGCTTTTTCTTCTCCTTTTTCCTCTGTAAACTGCTTAGAGAGGGCTGTAAAGCATTGTGAAGTGGTCTATAAATTTATTGCTATCGCTACTTCTACTATTATTACTGCTGTATTGGTCTGTTTCAATTCAGAGCAGTGAGCAAATCCATCCCAAAAAGGAGCAGCAAACCCCAGCGGTCAAAGAGGCGGAGAAAAACCGAATCTTCAGAGGAAGATGAGGAGGAGGAGGATGAGACCCCCAAAAGGCAAACTAAGCGCCGAGCAGCCAAAAATGTCAGGTAATGGCAGAAAAACCTAGAGCTGGGTTCACACGTGTTCAGCCAACATGGGGTGATTTGTTTGTCTGAACCGAGCCATCATACGTCGTATGAACTAACCTGGTTATGCCTTAAATTAATATGTAATATGGTTACCAAGCCATCATTAAGCAAACCATAGCTTTCCTTGGTATGTGTATCCAGATTATGCAATGTCCTGGAGCTGGTTGGAGAATTCTGAGAATTGAAGTCCATTTATCTTTAAGTTGTCACGGTTGAGAAATACTGATCTAATCCAATCCTCTACAATGGGCAGGAAAGCCAATTAAACCATCCATGAGAAGTTGTTGTTCCCTTTCAGATGAATTCACAACCTCCTTAGACTGTTCTACTGTTGTGGCATCTAACCATCAAGAATTTTCCCTTTTGAGCACAGGCTGTCTTGAAGATGTTAAGCTCTCTTCCTAGCTTGTAAAAATAATCTCTTTGGTTCATCGTTTTCCAGTCCTGGCCATTTCCACATGGGTGGACTTCAAATCCCAGATCGCCAGTGTTAGAATAGTTATTGGTGACAAGTGTTGAAATCCACCACCTGGAAGTGGCCAAGACTGGTGGGGTGGGGAGGGGAAACACGCTCCTATTAACATGGCGAACCGATTTGGCAGAAGGAAAAACCTGAACTGTCCTTGTGCGTGGTCTTGTGCACAGTTACAAGGAAGACGATGACTTTGAGACCGATTCAGACGACTTGATTGAGATGACAGGCGAAGGGGCAGAAGAGCAGCAGAGTAACAGTGAAACCATTGAGAAAATACTGGAGAAGAGAATAGGCAAGAAAGGAGGTGAGTGCAAGAAAATACTCCTTGGATTTAGATATTCCTAGCAGTGTTTCTTCCTAGTAGACGTAGGCACCCAGTTAAAAGCACCCTTCTCCAAGTTGGATCCTTCCAGAGATAGCATCTTTGCTTCTAGAATGCCTGGCTCTGCCAACAGAACTTGCAGTCAGGTCCTTGGTGCTCTCTGAGCTTGGTTAGATACTCCTTTACTCAAACTAAGTAATATCATCAGTGCTCCTGATGTTTCTTCGTTGGGGTAATAAAATGTCTCCAAGAAAACCACCAAGGTCAGAGAGGACTAGGGACCTCACAGTCCTCCTCCTCTTCCTCTACAAATCCCACTCCCTCCTACCACTGATGATGTTCCCTAGTCAGGTAATGACACTCCTACAAGAAAAGCACCAAGCTCAAAGAGCACCAAGGACCCCTTATTTCAACCCTGAACTAAAAGTATTCTCTTTTATTGGTACAGCGTGCAAAATTCCCAGTTTGGGAGTTAGAGGCATATTATGTTTGGAGATTTCATCCTAGGAAGGACTGCTTTATCGTACTTTGTAAAACTAGCTTTGTATTACAAAAGGGAGGATTCCCTTGAACAAGGCAAACTGATTTTTTTTTGACTTTATAAAGACCTCTGAGTACAGACCAAATCAAGGGTAGAGTAGGAGACCTTTGCCAGTATAATGCCATTAAGTCTGTATATCTTACCCTGATACCCAACCAGGGGTGAAATCAGGGGTGAAATCCAGCAGGTTCTGGAGAACTGGTAGCGGAAATTTTGAGTAGTTCGCAGAACCAGCAAATGCCCCAGAGTGGGGTGGGAATGGAGATTTTGCAATATCTTTCCCCTGGAGTGCGGTGGGAGTGGAAATTTTGCAGTATCCTTCCTCTGCCATGCCCACCAAGCCATGGCCACCAAACCACGCCCATGCCCACCAAGCCACAGCCACAGAACCAGTAGTAAAAAAAATCCGGATTTCACCATTGGGTGAAATGCTACCGGTTTGGACCGGTTCTCCCGAACTGGTAGTAAAAAATGCTACCGATTCAGGCGAACTGGTGTTTCCGACAATCGGCTGTGACACGCGATTTATATTAGCTAGAATTGTCGGGTTTCCGGTTTTCTAGCTAATCTAAATCATATGACACAGCAGATCCCCCCCACTGTTCTACTTACCTTTGCAAATTCAGAAGTGTTCAAAATGTTCCTTTTTTAGCACTGTGCAAGTGCACCTCAGGTGCGTGAAGTGCATGTGCGTTCAAAGTGCACGCTTGGGAGCAGACTCACAGAACAGAGCAGAGTTCAGAGGATTTCACCATTGCACCCAACTGATCATTCAAGCCATCTCTGATCAGGACCTTTAAGAGGTTGAAAGGACCCAGCTTTTTTAGTTTTGGGATAGGCATGTTTGGGAAAACTCCCAGAGCCATGGAGAAGCACAACGAAGACCGAGAGCAAGAGCAAAAGCAATAGCACTTAGACTTATATACCACTTTAGAGTGCTTTACAGCCCTCTCTAAGCCCCCTCTAAGCGGTTTACAGAGTCAGAATATTGCCCCCAACAATCTGGGTCCTCATTTGATCCACCTTGGAAGGATGAAAGGCTGAGTCAACCTTGAGCTGAAATGGATGGATGGATGGATGGATGGATGGATGGATGGATGGATGGATGGATGGATGGATGGATGGATAGGGAAGGGAAGGGAAGGGAAGGGAAGGGAAGGGAAGGGAAGGGAAGGGGAAGGAAGGAAGGAAGGAAGGAAGGAAGGAAGGAAGGAAGGACACACTTAAGACTTGTACATCGCTTCATAATGCTTTACAGCCCTCTCTAAGTGGTTTACAGAGTCAGCCTATTGCCCCCAACAATCTGGCTCCTCAGTTTACCGACCATGGAAGGATGGAAGGCTGAGTCAACCTTGAGCTGGGATGGATAGGGAAGGGAAGGGAAGGAAGGAAGGATGGACGGACTTAAGACTTATATTGCTTCATAGTGCTTTACAGCCCTCTCTAAGCGGTTTACAGAGTCATTTTGTCCCCCCCAATCTGGGTCCTCATTTTACCAACTATGGAAGGATGGAAGGCTTAGTCAACCTTCAGCCGAGGAAAATCGAACTGCTTGCAGTACCACATTCTAACCACTGCACCACCACGACTCTCATAGTCAAAAGTAGAACATTTTCAAGAAGTGAGAAGTGCTGACCCACTTTTTAGTAGGGGAAATAAAATGGAATTGCTTAAAAATGAGTACAGCTAAACCGATTGGAGCCCTCCATAGAAACAAAGGGCCCAAGACCATTTTGCAAAGTTTGACCTACTTTCCCCTCTGTTCCTTCGGCAGCCACCGGAGCCTCTACCACTGTCTACTCAACAGAAGCCAACGGTGATCCCTGTGCCGATTTTGACCCAGAAAAGGAGGAAGGGGAAGTGCAGTACTTGGTTAAATGGAAAGGTTGGTCGTACATCCACAGCACGTGGGAAAGTGAGGACTCCTTGCAGCAGCAGAAAGTGAAAGGCATCAAGAAGCTGGAGAACTTCAAGAAGAAGGAAGATGACATCAACAGTTGGTAAGCTTCTGGGTCTGTCTGGGTCAGAACACTAGGGTGGGGATGGGGGGAGTGGAGCTGCCCTACTTACCAGGTCTCGCACACCCCGACACCTGCCCTGCCTTCTGCGGCCACTTGCCACCACTCTCACCCATCACCCAGAAGGCATCTTAAAGCAAAATGGAGGCCGGGGCAATGCGTGCGACTGGCGGCAAGCAGCTGCAGAAGAAGCGGGCCAGCAGCGGACTCCTGCTGGGTGGGGCTGTTGGTGCCACTGCCGTGAGGTGAGTCAATAATTAGAACCTCCAAAAAGAAGGCCTAGCCGTTTTTTCAGGGGTCAAAAGAAAATAAGGCCGGTCTCCTTTTTGGAGAAGCACGGTACCTGTACTAAGAACGGATGGATTCCCACCAGATTAGATAGAAACATCCCAATAAGATGGATTTAAAACAAAAACAAAAAAAAATCATCGGAAGTTCCTTGCAAAAAATACTGCCTGCAGACATCGATCACTCCAAGATAAGTAAACTGTGTCCTTCCCATATCTTTAGAAATTGGTTAAGCCTGCTGCATAGTTTCATGTCTAAAAGGAGTAGATTTTTGCAACTCTGTAGTAGTCAGGATCCTTATTTCTGCTCCTAAAGTGGACATTTGGAAACTAGATTTTTCTAGGTTGCCAGGGATTCAGAAGTCTTTCCTATGTGGAATCAAATGGCTTTGAAATTGGCTATAACCACTTTTCCAGATAACAGCCACAAAGTTTTATTTGACTATCCCAGCTGGCCTCAATTCCAGGAAATTCCATCCATTTTTACTTTTTTAAAAACTAGTTTTTGAAAGTCTTTATCTTTTCAATGAAAATCAAGCCACTTATATTTTGTAAACAATTTAAGAAAGCTAAATTTTCATAAGAGATTTCATGAGAATTGGGATGCGCCCATCTCCACTTCTAAAAGTTTGGTGCAACGGTAAGATCAGAATAGTAACACGCCTGTTGCAAAAAAACCCCTGATTTGTTCTTTTTATTTTTGTACCCAGGTTGGCAAAGGTCACCCCGGAAGACGTAGAATATTTCAACTGCCAACAGGAACTGGCGGCTGAGTTGAACAAACAGTACCAGATTGTGGAAAGAATAATTGGTGAGTTTGGGGTCAAAAAAGAACCAGGCCATTGGGGCCAAAACAGAAATGCATCCCATGTATTTCTAGTTAAACTCTTCTGTCAACCATCCCAATCTGGTCAATTGGGAAAGAAAGACTCCTGGCCCCTGATTAGCCAAAAGTATACTGTACTAAAGCCAAAGTGGTTACAGAAGAGGCAAAGCTGGATCTGAGATTTTTGCGTGCAAAAGATATAGTTAACTTTCCCTTGATCATGGCCAGCCCCCTGATTGCCAGACACTATCTAATTAGAGCAGTGACAGCGAACTTTTTAGACACCGAATGCCCAAACTGGTGCGTGTGCATGCCCAAACTGAAAGGCGTGGACGTGCATGTGCGGACATGCGCACACATGCGCAGACATGTGCATGGACATGCGCAGCAGAGACCCAAAGACCACTGGCTGGTGGAAGGCGGGCATCCCAACACCGGCAGCGTGGCAAGAGGTACGATCTTTTTCTTTCATGAGCTTCTGTTTCATCGTTTGCAGGGAATCAGAAGCTCACGAAAGAAACGCCACGGAGATCTGACCTGGGGCGACAGCACGCGTGCCAGCAGAGAGGGTTCTGCATGCCACCTCTGGCACGTGTGTCATAGGTTCGCCATCACGGAATTAGACATTAACAAATTGTTTGGGAAAGGGAGCCTGTCTGCATTCTTTTAATGTAACCTTAAGATGGCTGACGCTTCCCAGGAGGAATTGAAAGCGAGGATGTCTTGCTTTCAATTCCTCCTGGTTCCCTTCGGGTGTTCCTATCTCCATTGCCCCCTCCCCCCATTATTAAGGTCAGTCTGTCAGCTTGCGATGGATCGCTTAGAATGGCAGCCATCACACCTTTATCTATATTTTGGGAATATGTGCCTTGTATTGCTGAAAACTGAGGGCATTTAAGCAGTGGTGAAATGTAAAATTTGTTACTACCAGTTCTGTGGGCGTGGCTTGGTGGTGGTGGGTAATGTGACTGGGTGGGCGTGGCCAACTTTTATTATTATTATTTTTAAAAGCATTTTTTTCTAATTCCTTTCTACAACCTTTACAAGGTTGTAAAAAATGCTTTTAAAAGCCTCTGACGATCAGGCAACTCAGCTGGGATCATCAGGGGCTTTTTTTTTTTTAACTTTTAAAAGCATTTTTTCAGCTGAAGAAGTTGTAGAAAAAATGCTTCTAAAAGTAAAAAAAAAAGCCTCTGATGATCGTGCGGCTCAGCTGGGCATGGGGGAGAGGGCGCTCGCAGGGATTTTTGCTAATGTACGATTTAGTTAAATTTTCAAATTTAACTTCCTAAAAACACCTTTCCTTGATTTTATTCAGGGGTGAAATTCATCAGGTTCTGGAGAACTGGTAGCGGAAATTTTGAGTAGTTTGGAGAACTGGCAAATACCACCTCTGGCTGGCCCCAGAGTGGTTGGGAATGGAGATTTTGCAGTATCCTTCCCCTGGAGTGGGGCGGGAATGGAGATTTTGTAATATTCTTCCCTTGCCACGCCCACCAAGCCACACCACACCCACTAAGCCACGCCCACAGAACCGATAGTAAAAAAAAATTTGAATTCCACCACTGATTTTATTCACCTCTTTATAAAAAGCACTCACAAATTGTTATGTCTTATTTTGTACTCACCTGGTCATTTTATAACCAAATGTATCAAACAAGTTGAGTTTTGTTTTGAGAACGTTTAAGGCAATTCACATTCTTTCTCGGGGTACACATCCTGGGATGCTTGCACCAACTGGTTCCAAGCTCTCCTGCTCTTCATCAAGCTGTTATTCCCCACTCCCAATTTCCCATCACATACACATGCAGGTTATTGCCTATTTGTTCCCCCCTCCCATGTCCCCCTCCTCTCTCCTAGCCTTTGATGGCAGGATGCAAGGCACCAAGCTGAAGATGGCAGACCTGACCCAGTCAATCTCCCCTCACTGGTTTATTTTTGTGGGGAAAATAGGATGGAGGAAGAAGAAGAAGAAGCATTAGATATGTTTGTCAGTTGAGTTGTTGTACAAAAAAATAATAAAAGCAGCATGTCAATTAAATAATTAATTAATTTCATTTAATCATTGCATTTATGGATGCTGTTTTCTCGTTTCATGCGCAGCGGTGAAAACAAACAAATCGCCAAATCCTGGAACTGAATTTCCAGGTAAGGCGAATCACTCATTTTACTGATTTACATGCTTTGTTTAATGACATGGCTCGGTAGAGATGTCTGATTGCAATACTCAGCCAAGTATTTTACCCAGATATCCCTGGGTAGAATATTTCCGTCATGCCCATTAAGGATATGGCTGGGCTCTTATTATGTATTTCTTCATCCCTTCCCCTTCTGTCCCCTACCCCAAAATTTGCAGTTCACAATCGCAAGTCCTCCTCTAATGAGCCAGAATATCTTTGCAAGTGGATGGGACTTCCCTACGCAGAATGTAGCTGGGAAGACGAAACTCTAATCAGCAAAAAATTCCAGTACTGTATCGATAGCTTCCACAGTAGGAACAACTCCAAAGCCATGCCTACTCGGGACTGCAAGGTTAGTATAACAGAAAAACAAAATTGGAAGGGACCTTGGAGGTCTTCTAGTCCAACCCCTTGCTCAGGCAGGAAACCCTATACCATTTCAGACAAATGGTGTCCAATCTCTTCTTAAAAACTTCCAGTGTTGGAGCATTCACAACTTCTGGAGGCAAGCCGTTCCATTGCTTAATTGTTTAAATTGTTAGGATATTTCTACTTAACTTCTAAGTTGGTTCTCTCCCTGATTATTTTCCATCCATTGCTTCTTGTCCTGTTTTCAGGTGGTTTAGAGAATAGGTTGACTCCCACTTCTTTATGGCAACCTCTTAGAGTACCCTTCCCATGTTGGCCTCCGTTTAAATTGAATTTAATTGTTTATTTGGCCAAATTCCACATGAGGAATTTGTCTCTGGTGCAGAAGCACTCAGTGTACACGCAAAGCAACAGAATCATCATCATCATCACGATACCGTAACGATAAATGGAAAGAGTAAGAAGATATTAAGAAGGATAAATAATAATATTTACATGGATAAATACACTTAGACATTAGACCACACTGTGAGAATTATCGTATTTTTCAGAGTATAAAACGGCACCTTTTTCCCCCCAAAAAGAGGGTGAAAATCTGGGTGCGTCTTACACTCCAAATGTAGCCCTGCCCAGCCTCTCAAACAGAGGTTTCAAAGGCTGAAAAAAGTTTCAGAAATGAAGCTTCAGAAAAAAAGCCTCCGAAATAGAGCTTCAGAAAAAAAGCCTCTGAACTTTCAGAGACTTTTTTTTCTGAAGCTCTGTTTCTGAGGCTTTCAGAGGCAGGAAAAAAAAGTTTTTTCTGAAGCTCTGTTTTGGAAGTTTCAGCGGCAGGAAAAAAATCAAGGCACAGAGCTGACAACCAAGGAACCTGATGCTAAAATTCACCTCTGGAAACAGCTGATTGGAGGTATTCCGGGAGGCCGATCCACCCGCCAATCAGCCTTTTTCTTATTTTCCTCCCCAAAAACTGAGGTGTGTCTTATACTCCGAAAAATACAGTAGGTGTTCATTGGAGTCATGCCTCTGAATAACTAGTTCTCCCATGGCTTATATTCTCCTCTTGGTCATGGGGTGGCGCTGTTTCCCCAAAATACAAAGTTCACAGCAATTGAGGCCTATAATAGCTGCATGATTGAAAATACACTGTACTGAATGCAAATTAAGCCTCCCCCCTCGATGATTTATCTTTAAAATAGTATGTTGTTCTGACAGCAAACAGGGTCATGAAGGCAGATGAGTGTTTTTCTGCCCAGTTTTCCATATTGAACAGGGATGCTTTTAAATTCCGGACTTTACTCCGTTAAAATAAATATTGTGCTTTTTACAGGGAAAATTAAGTTCCATTAGCAGATCTTCCCTCCCTTCCTCCGTATCATAAAGTTCTATGTTCTTGCAAACTAAAGATGGGGCAGTTGAGCAATATGTTGTTTATTTACAAGATTTACAATACTGTGCAAAAATCCTGGGCCACTTTAGACTTCTTGTTGTAGCAATGATATACTGTATTTTTCAGAGTATAACACGCACCTTAGTTTTTGGGGAGGAAAATAAGGAAAAAGCTGATTGGCAGGTAGATGGGCCTCCCGGAATACCCCCAATCAGCTGTTCCCAGAGGTGAATTTTAGCAACAGGTTCATTGGTTGTGAGCTCTGTGCCTGTCTTTTTTCAGCTTCTGAAACTTCTGAAATTCTGTTTCAGGGGGGAAAAATGTCTGCCTCTGAAAGCCTCCAAAACAGAGCTTCTGAAGCTTTGTTTCGGAGGCTTTTTTTTTTTTTAAGCTTCCTTTCAGAGGCTTTTTTTCCTGAAGCTCTGTTTGGAGGTTTTTTTCCTGAAGCTTCATTTCTGAGGCTTTTTTCAGCCTCTGAAACCTCCGTTTGAGAAGCTGGGCAGGGCTACATTCGGAGTATAAGATGCACCCAGATTTTCACCCTCTTTTTTTGGGGGGAAAAAGGTGCGTCTTATACTCTGAAAAATACGGTAATGACCATATAGAATTATGTCTTGGTCTCCTTAACAGAATACAACCAGATAATGCAGGTAGGTTGCATGCAGTGCAGGTAGTCCTTGATTTACAACAGTTTGCTTAATGACTGTTCGAAGTTACAACAGTACTGAAAAACGTGACACAACCATTTTTCACACTTCTGACCAATGCAGCATCCTTGTGGTCATGTGATCAAAATTCAGACGCTTGGCAACTGCTTCATACGTAAGACTGTTGCGGTGTCCCGGGGTCATGTGATCCCCTTTTGCGACCTTCTGGAAGGCAAAGTCAATAGGGAACCCGGATTCACGGTTTAACAACCGTGTTACTAACTGAACGGCTGCAGTGATTCACTTAACAAATGTGGCAAGAACGGTCGTAGAATGGGGCAACATTCACTTAACAAATGTCTCGCTTAGTGACATAAAATTCGGGCTCCATTGTGGTTGTAAATCGAGGACCACCTGTAATTCCCCAGAGCAGCAGGTCTGTGAAGCTGGGAGAATGATGGATGTCTTCCTCTTAGGTGCTGAAGCAAAGACCTCGTTTTGTGGCCTTGAAGAACCAACCTTCCTACATTGGTGGGGAGAATCTGGAACTCCGGGACTATCAGCTGGAGGGCCTCAATTGGTTGGCTCATTCTTGGTGCAAGTAAGTGAGGGCAGGTGCTTCTTAACCCTCCTCCCAAAAACATAGTCCAGAAAGAGGTTTTGGATACTCTTCTCTTGAGGACCTGAAGCAGTGTCTCTTACCGACGGGCTCAGATGGCTATTTTATTCATTTAGCATATGGCATATCGTCCATGGAATTGCTATAGCAGGGGTGAAATGCTACCGGTTCAGGCCGGTTTGCTTGAACCGGTAGTAAAAAATGCTACTGGTTCAATGAACTGGTACTAAAAAAATGTTTTTTAAAAAAAACAACTTCTGATGATCAGTTGAGCGATGCGCGATCGTCGGAACTTTTTTAAAAAACCTTTTTTAGCATTTTTTACTATTGGTTCTCTGGAACTGGAAGTTAAAAATGCTTTAAATTTTTTTTAAAAAAAGGTCAGAGGATCGTGTGTCATTCAGCTGATTGTCAGAACTTTTTCATTTTTACTTTTTAGCCATTTTTTTACTAATGGATTGGGCAAATAGGTAGTAAAAATGCTTTTAAAAAGTTTTTTAAAAAAGCTCTGACAATCACAGCTGTGCCTGCAGTCTCCACAACCTTTTTTAAAAACTTTTTTAAAGCATTTTTTTTACTACCTATTTGCCTGAGTAAAAAATGCTTTTAAAAGGTGATCACAGCTAATCACCCCCCCCCCCCCGCTATTCTACTTACCTTCCCAAGCCGCCTTTTGGTACACACTGTGCATGCACGCACACAGCTCGCATTTGGTGTGCACTGCACATGCGTACATGCGTTTGGCGCATGGTGCGAATGCACAGCCAGTGAATCGGTAGTAAATCGGTTCAGATTTCACCACTGTGCTACATATATGAATGTTTCACCTAGAACCGTGATGGCGAACCTATGGCACGGATGCCACAGGTGGCACGCAGAGCCATATTGGTGGGCACGCGAGTGTTGCCCTGGCCAACTGATTTTTAGGCCTTCCGGTCCCACCGGAAGTCTGGAAACTGGCTGTTTCCGGCCTCCAGAAGGCTTCTAGGGGGATGGGGAAGACTGTTTTTGCCCTCCCCAGGCTCCTGGAAAGCCTCTGGAGCCTGGGGAGGGATGAAAATGGGCCTACCGGGCCATCGCATGCCAAAAGCAGGGGGAAGTGTGGGGGGGTCACGTGCGCATGCGCGGGAGGGTGGGGCGCATTGAATTATGGATGTGGGCACCCATACCCATGACACACACACACCCGCTCCCCCTGCTTTTGGCATGCGACGGCAAAAAGGTTAGCCATCACTGACCTAGAATAACAGAGTTGGAAAGGAAGTGGCTATGCTGGCTTGACCCCTTTGCTTGTCTGCTTCCTCAGAAACAACAGTGTCATCCTGGCGGACGAGATGGGCTTGGGGAAGACCATTCAGACCATTTCTTTCCTCTGCTACCTCTTCTATCAGCACCAGCTCTACGGCCCCTTCCTGATCGTGGTGCCCTTGTCAACCTTAACCTCCTGGCAGAGAGAGTTTGAGATCTGGGCCCCAGAGATCAACGTGGTTGTGTACATCGGAGATCAGTTGAGCAGGAACGCTGTGCGTAAACTAGCATCGAGGAAGGGGTTGAATGGGACTAGGACAACACGTTTCTCTTTTTCTACAGCTCTGTGGGGTGAGCTGCAGGGTGCATGACACAGAAATGAAAGTGCCATTATCGGGAGACAGTGATAGCAAGAAAAACAAGGCAGGATCTGAAATTCCCACGCAAAACTGTTAGGTTAAAAGTTATAGAAACTTTTCCTCCTTTGTCCAGTCCAGAGGCGAGCCAATCCACAGATGCGAACTTGTTATGAGAACCTCAAGCTGAGAAGGCGATAAGCTGTTCTTGGGCACCGTTTGCTAGATTCCTCAGAGCTGAGACAAAACAGATAGCCTTAGGCTATTCCCTCCCCCTCCCATTCCCAGGAAGGTACATCAATGTAAAGGAGGGATCAGAAACAGGAAAAAGTTGTAAACTGGCATCCAGGCCCTCTCTGCCATAATGGCAGCATCCCGATGGGGATCTGTGGGGACCTGACATGTTGACCCCCTAGGAGAAGGAAAACTTCACCTGTAAGAGAAATATAAACGATTCGTTAGGTTTATCTGGGTATTGGGCATGGAAACAGTTCAGCAACCTAGGGGCCATCTTCTCATGTTTTGGGTAGCTGGCATGCGGAACCGTGCCCAAATTTTCCTGGATGCTCAGATATCTATTTATTTAACCCTGTTGAATCGACTTACAGATGACAGCTTTCCCAGGACAGGATAAGAGCCATTGTGGCATGGTGGTTAGGATGCAGTATTGCAGGCTAACTCTGCCGATTGCCAGGAGTTCAATCCTGACCGGCTCAAGGTCAATTCAGCCTTCCATCCTTCTGAGGTCGGTAAAAGGAGGACCCAGATAGTTGAGGGCAATACCCTGATTCTGTAGACCCCTTAGAGAGAGCTGTAAAGCACTGTGCATATAAATCTAAGCGCTATTGCTAAACTAAAATCAGACTTCATTTTGGCTTAGTGAATCAGGTTTTGGCATTAAAAAAAAAGAGCTGTTGGATGATTAGGTGGTATCATTAGCTCTGGTGGCTGGGGAATTTTGGGGGGGTTGAAATCCACACATCTTCAAATTGCCAAACCAACCTATTCATTTATTTTACTTTAGATCCGTGAGTATGAGTGGGTCCACTCTCAGACCAAACGGCTGAAGTTCAACGTGCTGATTACAACCTACGAGATCCTCCTGAAAGACAAGGTGAGTGATGGGCCAAGGCAGTTTCTACTTGGAGGAAGGAGGAACCCTGGCCATCTTCTTTCTTCTGTCTGTCCTAGCATTTTTGTCTCAGAAAGGGTGGCTGCTACTGGAAGCGAAGATGTTTCAGAAAGTTCTAGATTCTCATAGTTGGTGAGCTGCTTCTGGAGAACTCATCCATTCCTTTTTGGGGCTTCCTTCCTTACTTCCTCCCTCCCTCCCTCCCTCCCTCCCTCCCTCCCTCCTTCCTTCCTTCTTTCCTTCCAGTCTTCTGCTAACCAGGAATGTTTTGGGAGCATTAAGGTGCAAAAGACAGTAATCACAATGCGATGAATTCAGAGAACTAATATGTAAAGGAAGGATCAGAAACAGGAAAAAGTTGTAAACTGGCATCCAGGCCCTCTGCCAGAAAGGCAGCATCCCAATAGGGGTCTATGGGGACCTGACATGCTGACCCCCTAGGAGAAGAAAAACTTCACCTGGAAGAGAAATATAAACGATTTGTTAGGTTTATCTGGGTATTGGGCATGGAAACACTTCAGCAGCCTACGGGCCATCTTCTCACGTGTTGGGTAGCTGGCATGCAGAAACATGCCCAAATTTGCCTGGATGCTCAGATCCACTCTTTGTTTAACCCTGTTGAAGTAATATGAGTAACATCTGCATTGTATGTGCTCTTAAGGTGTTCGGGCAATTATCTTTTGCTTTCTAAGCTATCTTCAATCTACTGTAATTCTACACCACACTTTAATGTGTTGTCCAGCTGTAATTCATGGGAAGATGTAGGTCTGTCTTCAGCACTTGGTCCAAGTGGTTTCCAAGGACTGTGATGTAGACAGAGTGGTGCTGGAGAACTTGGGAACTACAGACCTTGGGGGTGTGTGTGTGTGTGAATTTTCTATATCCTTGACATAGGAAGGAATAGAATAGAATAACAGAGTTGGATGGGACCTTGGAGGTCTTCTAGTCCAACCCCCTGCCCAGGCAGGAAACCCTACACCACTTCAGACAAATGGTTATCCAACCTCTTCTTAAAAACTCCCAGTGTTGGAGCATTCACAACCTCTGGAGGCAAGTTGTTCCACTGATTAATTGTTCTCACTGTCCGGAGGTTTTTAAAAAGAGACTAGACAGCCATCTGTCCCGAACGGTATAGGGTCTCTTGCTTGAGTTGGAGGTTGGACTTAGAAGACACCCCCCCCCCCAAGGTCCCTTCCAACTCTGTTATTCTGTATGTCTCAAGCTGTCATGCTTGGGACACAGGTATAAGTTTCCCAGAGCAGATGTAAAAGAACTTCCCTAAAATGGTTCTACGTTATTGCTGTATTGTGACCCATCTGATTTTTCTTCTCAAGGCCGTCCTGGGAAGCATCAACTGGGCCTTCCTGGGTGTTGATGAAGCCCATCGCTTGAAGAACGACGATTCTTTGCTCTACAAGACACTGATTGACTTCAAGTCCAACCATCGTCTGCTCATCACTGGGACACCCCTTCAGAATTCCCTGAAGGAACTGTGGTCCCTGCTGCAATTCATCATGCCAGAGAAGTAAGTTGAGTTGGGAAGTAGCTCTTTAGCCACAACATGATGCAACTGCTAAAGCAAATGAGACTCAAAGCTTAAAGTGGCCTTTACAGTAACAGTAATAGAGTTGGAAGGGACCTTGGAGGTCATCTAGTCCAACCCCCTGCTCACGCAAGAGACCTATACTAGGGATTCGAACCGCCGAACTTTCTGATTGACTTTAGAGCAAGATAGATTTAGAAGCCCAAATTATTATACAGCAGTTATCAATACAAGCCTAATACAAACTTATTTAAAAAAATAATTTATATGCCGCCCTTCTCCGGAGACTCAGGGCGGCTTACAATGCGTTAAGCAATAGCCTTCATACTTTTGTATATACCTGCTTAGTAGGGCTTTCGGCCCCCCCAAGCGGTGTTATTTTTTATACAAAGTCAGTTTATTGCCCCCACAATCCAGGTCCTCATTTTACCTACCTCGAAAGGATGGAAGGCTGAGTCAACCTTGAGCCTGGTGAGATTTGAACTCGCAGTAATTGCAGGCAGCTGGTGCTACTTTAACAGCACTTAGTCTGCTGCGCCACCAAGGCTCTTGTGCCTTGGTGGCGCTTGTGCCTACCTTGCCAGTAGAAAGGAAGAATGGACTAGATCCGTGATGGCGAACCTAGAGCACATGTGCCAGAGGTGGCATGCAGTGCCCTCTCTGTGGGCTCGCGAGCCATCGACCCAATTCAGTTCTGCATGCGGGCCTCCTGCTGGCCAGTGGTCTTCGGGTCTCTGCTGCGCATGCGCTAGGGGGACACACGGGCATACACAGGGGGGGCATGCACATGCAGGGGACATGCATGGGGTGCGCACAGATCACATTTTGCCACTCAGTCCAGAAAAGGTTAGCCATCACTGGACTAGATAATTTTTGGATAAGACCCTTTTTGAACCTGCAAAATTGGCTCTGGAGGTGAGCCTGATTGGTTCTTATCCTCTCTCTTTCTCCTCCACTCTCTCTCTCTCCCTCCCTCCCTCCCTCTCTCTCTCATTTCCCCACCCCCTTGCCCTGTCTGTGGCCGTCAGGTTCGAATCCTGGGAAGATTTTGAAGACGACCATGGCAGAGGACGCGAGAACGGATACCAGAGTCTGCATAAGGTCCTGGAGCCCTTTCTCCTGCGCAGGGTGAAGAAGGACGTGGAGAAATCCCTCCCAGCCAAAGTGGAGCAGATCCTGCGGGTGGAGATGTCTGCCCTCCAGAAGCAGTATTACAAGTAAGGGTTCTTCTGGTGGTGGGCCAGGAATATTCTGCACAGGCACCACAAGGTCACTTTTTTCTTAGGAAAAAAGTAAAACTAGCATGGTGCTTGGATTTCCCGCCCGCAGGAAGAGGCAAAGACCCAAAATGAGATGCACAGAGGTTTTGGGAGGCCTGCAGAGTGCTCCTGGGGGCTGGGGAGGGCAAAAACGCAACGCATGGGGGCGGGGGGGTTGGGAGGCCAAAAACAGGCTCGTTTTCGCGAAAAAAGAGCAGTCATGCTATTCATTTCTAAATTGCCACAATCTGTTAGCACCCCACAGTTGCTCTTCTAGGCTTACAAATCTAGGATGCTCATCTCCAGAAATCGTTTGTGCTCCATCCCTGGAGGTTTTTAAGAAGAGAATGGACAGCCACTTTTCCAGAATGGTATAGGTAGTCCTCCACTTACGACCACAATTGGGCCCAAAATTTCTGTTGCTAAGCGAGGCGGGTATGAGGTGAATTTTGTCCCGTGTTATGACCTTTATTGCCTCAGCTGTTAAGTGAATCACTGCGGTGGATAAAATCAGTAACCCGGTTGTTAAGTGAATCTGGTTTCTCCATTGACTTTGCTCGTCAGAAGGTTGCAAAAGGTGACCAGGGACAACCCCGACCGTCATACATAACATGCCAGTCGCCAAACATCACGTGACCGCAGGGATACTGTAACGGTCATAAATACGAAAAACAGTCATAAATGACTTTTTTCAGTACCATTGTAACTGCGATCGGTCACTAAATGAACTGTTGTAACTTGAGGACTGCCGTACTTGTATAAGGTCTCCTGTTCGAGCAGGAGGTTGGGCTAGAAGGGAGTTGGGCTTCCAACTCTTATTATTTTGTATTGCGCATTGACTGACTTGCTTTCTCTTTTTTTTTATTGAAAAATTTTACAGAAAAGATTTCCCTCCAGAATTCCCTCCACCCTCTTTCCCTCTCCCCTCACCCCCACAACCCTCCCCCCCATTCCCCCCTGCCCCCCAGACTTCCCAGAGCAAAATACAGGGTATTGCATTTAACAATCATAAGCTAAAATAAAATAAGCTAAAATAAACTATCCTTAGTCTACAAATCACCCCCTGAAACCTTAACTCCACTATAGATAACATAATGTTTCTAGAATTTAACATTCATTCATAAGCTATTTGATATTTTCTTGTCTGATACTTATTATGAATATATTCAATCCATCTTCTCCATTCCAGTATATATCTTTCTTGTGTATAATCCTTCAAAAACGCTGATATTTTCGCCATTTCCGCTAAATTTGTTACTTTCAATGTCCATTCTTCTATAGTAGGCAAAGAATCCTTCTTCCAGTATTGTGCTACCAACAGCCTAGCTGCTGATATTAAATTTAAAATCAATTTAGTCTCTAATACTGTACAGTCCGTAGTTATACCCAATAAAAACAATTGCGGAGTAAATTTCAACCTTTTTTTTTAGAATATTCTGCATTACCCACCAAATCTTTATCCAAAATGCTTTGATTTTCTTACAAGTCCACCATATATGATAATAAGTTGCATCATCACAGTCACATCTCCAACATTTAGCTTGTAGATTTGGATACATGCATGATAATTTCTTAGGGTCCAAATGCCATCTATAAAACGTTTTATAAAAATTTTCTCTTAAGTTTTGACTTGCTTTCTTGAAGCTGCCAAAGGAGCAGAAACTGATATCTTCTGCTATCTTCTGACCCTTCAGATGGATTTTAACAAGGAATTACAAAGCCTTGTCCAAGGGAACACGTGGCAGCACTTCCGGCTTCCTGAACATCGTGATGGAGCTGAAGAAATGTTGCAATCACTGTTACCTGATCAAACCGCCAGAAGAGAATGAGAAGGAAAACAACCAGGAGAGGCTGCAGGTGGGTCACATCAGCCCTTCCAGGTAAACCAGGCAGGAAACCCAACTAGATGAACTAACTCTACTTTATTGCAAGGCTACGTTTGCACAACCTTGCAAGTCTGAAT